>KZ308275.1:399508-645457 GCA_000376725.2 Ladona fulva
GAAAGAAAACGAAAAAACGATACAGGGAAATAGTCGCCAGGACGGATAGATATTTTTGGTCATTTTTCCCGCGAAGTATCAGAGAAGCTAATAGCTATCCAGGGTAGTTAGGGATATAGGTGTTTTACACCCCCTGCCACGCGCCATTGGCGGTTCGCAGGGCTTAAATGTAAATGTAAAAGAGAGAATAAAAATTTGGCTTGGTACAAATATGAGGATATGTATGAAAACTATAGCTAGGTCAATAATGCATTAATGTACTGTATTAATTAATATAGCCTCTTGAAGGCTGGAGTCAGGATTTTGGAAAACAAATCATCTCATCTAAGAAAATAATGAATAGGAATTAGAGATCAGGACTCCACTGTAGGTAAGATATTCTTTACAGAAGGTACCACAAAGAAATACAAGAACTATTGTGTATAAAATACAAGAACTATTGTATAGAATGGGCTTCACAAATATGTACACATTTTATATCAAATTGAATTTTAAGTATGATCAGAATCTACTTCAGACCATTTATAAGTATTCAATTTAAGTATCAATGTTCCTTAATAAGGTATCTACTTAAGTGAATTAAAATAAGTGAGTAGGACACTCAAAGAGTTTCCAAATAAGGGCTATTAAAACAATAAAATGTAATTTTTACAACTCTGCATCAAGCAGATAAGCTTTCTGAGACATTCATCATTAAATTTTTGAAGTAATGCTTCAAAATATATTGCTTGGCTTTAATTCGGTGGGAAACAATCCCAAAAGCAGTAAAGTGAGCTCCTGGGTAACCAAATGGAAAACATGTGCAACTACAGTGAAAACAGTCCTGGGTTGAGGACCTACATGCAAAATGACCTCAGCTGTCGAAGCAATTTTAACAATACTACAACTACTAAGCAGTAGAGCTTGATCCTTGGAACATTTAGAACTTCCTTCATGTTGTAGCATTAATATGTAGTTACCTGTAAATCTTTGAATTTGAACACAGGCAACTATGAACTGGTCAACAGTCATAGTTTTGTGCTTAACTGGATCACACCTTGCTAGTAGATTCTTCACAAATTCTGGAGTAAAGCGGTATCCCATTTGCTGAAGAGCTGAGGAAAAACAGATTTCATGAAAGATAAAAGGTTAAATACATGCAAGAAAATGTTAAGTAATTGTTAAGACTGAAAATTAAGATTGTCTCCTTTGGGAAAAGAATTTAATTATTCTGTCTTTCTGAAGTTCTTTTGCATGGAAACTGAACTTAATTGTTACAATGACCACATAAAATTACAATTTCTTCCACTATTCTACAAGAAATCATGATACATCTAAGTTGTACCTTTTCCAGGTTAACAATTCATCATTTTGTGTTTTGATTGGAAGTACCAGGACATGTATTAAGAAAAACCTTTACACTGTGCATTCATTGGATCTAAAAAAATATTATTTAAGCATCCAAATTTCCATACAAAAGAAGAGATCAAGAATACTCAATTCCAGTTTTAAGCATGAAAATAGATCTACCATCTGAATGCTGAGGAAGACTTGCAAGTACAACTCTGTTAATCCATGTATTTAATGAAATCTTAATTGTAAACTTGGAAACCTTATATGCTAATTTACACTAGAAAAAGTACGCCATTTATTTATTATTATCTTCTTTTATCATTTACATGTAACAGTCAGTTAACCAGATTTTAAGAAAACACATTTAGGCATATCTAGAAAAACTTCTACAGTAAACATCTGGAAATTATTATAAAAACACTGAACACATAAATCTCATTCACCTCAAAAAGTGATTGATACGATAACAACATTCAATGATTAAAATTACTTTATGCAAACTGGTAGTCACATGGGGTAAAATAAGGTTCTCACTTTAAAATTTTTGCATTTGACAATGATTTTCATAAGCTAATCTGTATTTACCTTGTGTGAGTTCATTTTCCTCTATTGATCCTGAGCCGTCACGATCATATGTACGAAAAACATTCAACCATTGATTGATATAATTGTATAGGCTCTGGAATTCAAAAGCATCAATCGTTCCACTCTTATCTTTATCGAACATTCCTGTAATGCCATAATTAATATAAGTAAAATAAAATTTAAAGCAAAAAACAAAATAAATGAAATTTCTACGATAAATTATTTTTTATGGATTAAGGACAAATTAATACCAATCATAAGAGTGCAGGCAGCTTCGCTGAAATTCTTTCCTTGCCCATTCATCAAAGCACCTTGTAACTCTTTCGCAGTAATTTTTCCTGAACGGTCTTGGTCTACAGCCGAAAACCACCCTTGTATTTCTGGACTCACACCTGGAGTCATTCCAGGATACCCTCCACCACCACCATATCCTTCGAATAAACAAAATCATTAATTAAAGTATAAATGTGAGGAAAAGTTATTGCTAAATAAACGAAAATATATATGTGAAATTCAGTGATAAATATAAAAGATATAAGAATTACCACTTCCTGGATAACCTCCGCCAGCTCCTGGATAACCAGATCCAGGCTGTCCCCCTGAATACCCCGACCCCGGCTGTGCTCCAGGATACCCTGAGCCTGGTTGGCCTCCTGGGTATCCAGACCCTGGCTGACTACCTGGATAGCCAGATCCTGGATATCCAGATCCAGGCTGTCCCCCTGGATACCCTGATCCAGGATAGCCTGAGCCCTAAAGTTGGGTAAAGCAATTAAAATGCGAAATATTAAATTGAAACGAGTAAATGACATACATCATGGTGATTAACACCGTTTCCTGCTGTTTGTCTTTCAAAGTGCAGTTGAGAAAATATATTAAATTAAGTCCAATCTTTGAATGTCAATTAAAGGAGACGGACTTTCAATAGTTCTCCGTAACTTTAGGTCTGTAATTGCAGGTTTGGTAAAACGATGTATAAGACTCCGAAGTTAACTACCGGTCAAATACTGTCAATTTCTTAGACATGCGGGCTGGTGAATACAAGATAGATAAAACGTATTCAAAGCACATTACTTTTCATAATAGATAAGTAAAGGGGAAAAAAGTGTTCATGAAAGTATTCATAAAATAAGGATTTTTACTTACCGCTCCAGGAATATTTGGATAAGACATTACAAAACACAAATAACAGAAACGAAATGAATATCGGTCATCGGTTGCAAAAATTGAAGGTAGAATGAAGAAAGGTTCCCTCTTCCGGTAGAAATTTAAGTAGTTGATCGTGTTTTGTCCGAAGGGTTTGTTGTAGTCCCTTTACTAATGCCCGTATTTGAAAGCTGTCTCGTGAATAACCGCTCGTAATGGCTGAAGACTTACAGGGAAATCTTCAAAATTATAAATTACAACTACAGCAGGTATTATTCAACCCATGAAACCTGATAGCTTCCCTATTTTATTCTGTTCAGCACATCCTTTTTTAAGTCGCATGTTTTATGTTCTCTTTTACATTATTGTGTAGAGCATCATAAAATGGTGTGAATAACATGGAAAAAAATCTCGACATAAATAGGTATTTTACAATTCAATTTTTTCCTTGTTGCTGGAGAAAGTTTCTATTGAATCGCTAATTCTTATCATGCTCGACTTGTTGCAAGGACCCTCTTTGCATATGTTTTTCTCGTGATCTATTGATTTGCTATTTCAAGCAGATGGGAACCACGTAGAAACGTTTCTTATTAATATGTTGCATTAGTTATCATTGAAATCAAAATATTATTAATATCCCTTTTCAGGTAGAGGCAGCGTTGACTACAGACCCAGACAATGAAGAACTTCTTAAACTCAAAGTCGATTTGGAAGAAGTTATTGAACTTACCCGCGATTTAATAAAAACGCAACTGCTTGAAGCTAAAGGAGCTGAAACTGCTGCTGGTAGGTAATGTGTAATTGAAAGATTGCTTTGAGTTAAAGAGTAGTTTTTCATAACCAAATTTTCTTCAGGTTCTAGCTTCACCCCAGAGGCAGATGATGATAGTTCGAAAGATGACGATTTTAAGTCCACAGCCCATACGAAAACGGATTGGAAAGTTGGAGAAAAATGTCTAGCTCTATGGAATGCTAACGGAGAGTATGTATATGCTTTAACTCTCATCTACGCTTAAGTGGTAGATATTTGTTCAATTTTTGTTGATAATTTTCATATTCCATTCAAAGCAATCGTGATGTTGATTTAATTTGAGTTTGTCCTCTTGAATGAATGCTGTTACCATAAACGGCGGTGTGATGTGGTTACTGAAAGTAAATATTTTATTGATTAAGGTTTAAAAAAGTTGGAGCATCAGGTTTCAGACTAAAACTACTTTATGGAACTTATTCATGTAAATGTATTTCACAGTGTTTTGTGTGAGAAAAGTTTTCAATGGCAAAAATAAATATTTGTGATCTTTTTGCAATGAGAGTTTGCAGCATTCATCGTCATTTTTATTTAAGAATTGTTCCATGACAATTTATATTTACCTATTTTTATTGAAAGATAATCATCTTGCAATAATTTTCATATCATTATAAGTATTTTCCTGGTATTACTATTGTAATTGAGAGGAAATAAATAACGTCTAATTACATGTAAGTTTACTGTCGAATTCAAGATTAAAATTGAAGGGCATACTTAAAGTGGGTATTTTAGTTCCAGCAAAGTTTACTATATATTTGAAATTTTTGTGTTGATCATGATAATTGTATTTTATGCTGATCATAAAATTCAAAAGACTAGGGTATACTCTGGAGAAGAGTTAGTAATTCTTATGTTTGAAGGTTTATTTCTGTGAAAATCTTAATGGCAAAATTGCCTCAGCTGTCGAGGCACCATTATAACTACTACCAGAATCATATGTTTATTTTTTAGGTTACTCCTGAAAAACTATAAGTAAATATTTTTATCCCAAAGTATATTGTTAACATGTTATTTATATTTCAGATACTATGAGGCATTAATCACAGATTTGGCTGAAAATGGAGTTTGTACAGTAAAGTTTTGCAATTACCAAACAGAAGATGTAACAAATATATCACTGTTAAGAGAGTTGTCACATGAGGGAGTGCCAAAGGTGGCAATTGAGAATCAAACGGATCCTAAATCAAAGTGAGTATGTGTGATATATTAATCATATCCCAGCTTGGATTAGGATGCTTTTGCACATTATTAGGTCAGTAGGGAATGGCATAATTAAGTGAAAGTAGTAAAAATTTTATGTATCTGATGTATACATGATATTGCACAATTTCCACAAATAAGGAAAATGTCATGTCTGTTTTTAAACCAGATTTTAATAACATATTTTTATATCCTTTCAATTATTCTCAATTCCACTTTTAAATTCAATTTATTGAAGGTGTCATCGGTCTCTAAATTGAACTATCAATGTATGTATTTGGGTATTGGTGGATCCCTAAAACCTAATTTCAAATATTAATCTTTTGTGTTTACTTACTTCCATCTTTACCAAAACATAGCAGTTAAGAAGCTGAATTTATCATATTTATTTTGATTGCTTAAATAGATTGATAGTCATCATTTATGAATGGGATTTTTTTTATGTTTTAGTCATTCAAATCCAAATTTGTATTTAGTTGGTTGTAAATATCTCTCATATGTAGGTTGACTGTTTTCTTCGTTGAAATAATTAATTAATTATGAATTAATCTTTTATTTAAATTTCATCTTATAATCTAGTATGTATAGTTATTGATGATGTTTTGTTATCAGATTTTCTCATGATAATCTAAATTGTAGCTAATGAAAAATCACTGCCCCAAGCGACTTTTTAGTGGTATGAGTTTAATCAGAGAGAGGAGGAGGGATTAACCTGAGGCAGGTTAATCTGATTTAGCCTGTAGTTTTCAATCATATTCACATCTCAATATCCATTGAAAGTATGTTTTAATATTTAATTCATACCTGCAGTCTAGAAAATAACTCGAGGTTTAGTTGGTTTAACTATATTTTGTTCACTCTTTTGTGTTCAGGAAACAGCAAGTGCTGAGACAGAGAGAATATCTTAAAAAGAAAAAGCAGAGAAAGCAGCAGCGTTTCAAGCAGCTAGAAGAAGAAAGGGAAGGAGAGAAGAACAAGTGGCTGGCATTCAGTCACAAGGTTAGTTGATTTTCTTTTTTTTTTTTTTTTCATTTTTCAAAGCTATTACATAATATTCTGTAGGAACATATTAAGGAATTGCTAAACCAAACATTTATTATACATGCCTTTGCCTACACAATATGCCTTTCAAGATTTTCCTGTTAACAGAAGGGATAGGTTTTCCATATTTTAATTTTTCTAGAAAATGTATGGTTTAGGAGATGATTCGTGTTAATTTTTATTTATTCAACTTGTTACTGTGATTGCCCTCTCAGATTTTGGTTCCCCAAACTTTGTTTCCTTTCTGGGAGGGATATTCTCAATTCCTGTGAATATTATGATTAAATTTTTATTTGAAATCAGCTCTGGAAACTAATTTTTAAGATACATTCCTTATGAAGAATCTAAGAGGTTTGTTTGAGACACCCAAGACGTACATATTATTACTATTTCATAAGAAAGTTAAACATCACCTACAGAATATTGCAAGTTCTCTAACTCATGGATTTGAGTTAAGGAACCTGCAATGGAGATAATGAATGGATATTTAATTATGCCTTTGATTTTCTTTTTCTAGGTATTCATTTTGGAGTTCCCATAATGCTAGCTTTTAATTATCCTCTGAGTATTTAATTTCAGTAACTTTTCACATTATTCCATAAACAATTATTAGGAATTATAGCAAATCACTGTAGAGCTGTATTATTGCTGGAGTCATAATCAGATGTCAGCATTTAGTACATTTAAGTATGAAAACTCTTTAAGATTGTTTTCCATAGGCAAGATCATCATATCAAAAATTAAAGCATAGCAGGAAATTTAGTAAAAATGAAAATAAATCTAATTCTAGGTTCCTTCTATCTAACATAAACCAGTTCAAACCATTTTTTGTGTGTAAAGGTGAATATTATATCATCTACTTATTCACTGTGTTTATACATAACCGTATCCTTTTCCATCACTTCCAATAATTGTTTCAGAAATCAGTCCTTTGGTTCTTTTCTGTTATGCACCCTGCAAGTGCTTCACCACTCCAGTTGCTTCTGCTGGGACAATGACATACCATGTAATTTTTGCATTGGTGGCATTTGCATTGATGTAATTTTTGCTTTGCAGTGACTTATGAATAGCCTATGGGCAACTGCATGAACTGTGTGTGGTTGGTTTCGGAATTTGTTGAATATTGATAAAATATTTTGCCTTTGACCACCAAATCTATGCTATTATTCGCAAGAGTTTCATTTAAATTAATCAAAACCCATAGGAGTGAACCTGGTCAGGTGCCAACCAGCAATTCAAAATCAATTTACAGCATCAGCAATTTAGGGTGGAAACCCAATGCAATGCTTGCACCATACCCAGTTGTTTCCACTTCTAATGGTTTGCTTCATTAATTAAACATCAAAAGCAATTGTAGGATTGCAGAAATTTGCGAAATTATGTATAGTATACATATATAGTTATAAAGTTGCCAAACCAAAGTCTACAGATAACTTAAATGTTCCAGTGGCAGCCACCAGTGTGCAGTGCTTGCAGGGTACACAACAGACTAGAACCAATACTTTTATGTTAGTGCAACCACTATGCTCAAAAAGTGTATCAATGCTGTTCTTCATCCACTACATTCTTAATTTTTTCACCAGTAAAAGATTTCTTCGTTTGAATCGGCTCAGAAGTATGTTTTACACCCTAGATCCCTCCAGTTTAATTTGTAAGTGCTGCAATTTTACATTTAACGATTAACTTTCTTAGCTGTGAATAGTTCAAACCTGTTGTATATTCAAAAGCAGTTTGTTTACCCAAATTATCAGGTACCTCTAGGTAAGGAAGAGTGCCAGGATTGTGTTCAAATTTCAGCGGGGCTAATCCTCACAGAAATCAGGTGAGACGTGTTTGGCATTTCCTGGTTTGAAGTTTAGAAGAATATCCACTGGCTTCCTGTTTTCATATAAGTTCCAGGTTGCTCAGGAGAAAAAGATAGCAAGTTGCAAGTTTTCTGGCCACTGCTATGTCCTCCCCTACAGGCTGTTCTGGGGGCAGGGTGGTCGTGGCCGACGCTGCCTGGGTTGATATCCCCAAGATGCAGACGTCCCTGGACAAAGGGATTGTCCTAATTGGGTTGGGTACCGCACAGCATCATTTCTTCACCAGAGACATTTGCGAACCCTTCTAAATAAGGATATTTCTCCATGTTCCTCCTTTTTTTGTGCATTGGAATCAAATTCCTTCTGCTTGGTTTTCATATAATTTTGGTAAGCCTTTCTAACAGATTCATACAGTCACCCTCCCCAAAACTGATGTTATCATTTTTCCTTTTCTTGCTGCTTTCTTTGTACATTTCATCATATTGAGTTTAATGGCTCATTATAGAGTATTATTCCATATTGCCCTGCTTAATGCTAGTGCTGTCTTGTATGGATGTATGTACTTATTGAAGAAAAATTTGGAGACCACTGAGCTAAGTGTCCGAACATTTATTAACTTTTTTAATTTAAACAAATACCTTCTTGAATAATGTAACCCTCAGATTGTATCTTTACAAAATGGTCTGCGAATTAATTCAACCTTCATTTTACTGATGATAGTTTAATGTTGTATCAAGGAAAGAATATTGAGGCATGTGATTTTTACCTTTGAGTTTCATGAGTTATGAAACTTGCCTGTCCATGAAATGAGCGTTAAGTACTTGTATCCCCTTGTGCAAAATCTTATCATTTTGTCACAAAGTGGAAATTTCAGCATTACTTATTTATTGGTCAGTTGTTTTAAGAATAATATAATTAAATGTACAAGGAAAATTTTATTGTAATATCAGCATTTATCAGACTTTGTTTCCTTCAATATCCAAGGCATAGTCTAGCATGTATTAGATGATATTTTCAATTCTGCATAGTGAGATTGTTGCTGTTAAGGCAAGGAAATGAAGATACTTGTGTGAAACTTTGTGTATTAAAGTATTTTCTTTATTTCTCTCTTGTGATTGCAGTATTCAATCTTTAATGGGTATCTGGCTATACAGCTTTTACTTTTTTGCAAATTCCTTCCCAAAGCAATCATAAACCACAGCTGCAGCTTTGGTTAATCATTTTCAAATTTAAGATTCAATCACATCATAGCCATCTTGTCTTTAAGTTGCTGTACAAATTGAAACATCGAAGTTAGTAGGAAATTTTCCAGCTTTCTGGCTTGATATTGATTCTCCAAAATATTTTGTTTTAATTATTCCAGTTGAGAAAAATTTTTTATCTCATTGTCAAGGTGATTTGATAGCATGAGTTGTGCAGGTGGAGCATTACTACTTTTGATTCTATGAAAGTTAGATTCAGTGAATTGTCATAGTTTTTGTCCCTGATTATTAAAAACGGTATGAATTCTGCAAGTTCCCTACATCTGAAGCAGTAGTATGAAACTTTTTCTCAATCATAAATCCCTAAGTCAGTCAGATTTTCTTAATTATAGATTAGATTTTTGCAAATATGCTGATAAGGTTGTTCGTTTCATTCTTTGTGCTACCTTAGTTGGTGTTTTTCTGTTCCAATATATTATTTTTTTTAACATGATAACCTGAACCTAAAAACAGTCTAAAAACTTATTTGGAGGTAGGTGATGATTATACTAATGAAAGGAATAATATATGTGTTTGAAATGTACAGAATTTGAAAATATTGTTCTCCTATCACTGATTGAGTTTCAAAAGAGTACTATTAGTTGAAGCAGGTATACATAGGTTTGAGGTACCTAATTCCCACTCAAAGGCTTTTGGTTGTTAATACTCTAGGAGTTTTGTAACACATACTTTCAGGCTATTGGCTTGTCAGGAATCTATTACATAAGGTCGATAATTGTGAATGGATTTGAAAATTTTCCTTTTGCCTTGATTTTATTTTATGGATTGATTAAAGAGTTTATGCTGTATTTACCTAGGTTTTCTCTATTCTGCAGAACTGTAGAAAGTTTTTACAGTAAAGATTTTTCAATAATGTGAGCAACCACAGATGAATTCTGAAGAAAGTGAACATATGTTTATTAAGTAGCTGTTATTAATTTATTTTCATTTTATATTACCCATTTTTACTCATCTCTCAAAACATCATTTGACTGTACTCTGTTGCTAGCATTATGATTGAAATGTTAGGTGCCCATTGGCAGTTTAAACACTCAATGGATATCATTATTTTGATTGCTTAAATCACTTTCTAATTGGTATGTGAGTCCTTTGTAAACAACTTAAATGGGATTTGTAGGAGACTATCATCTGTGTAGATGATCATTGATCATTCTACTTTATTTTTTTCTATGTCATTAATGTATTTTATAATTCTACTTTTTCCTTCAGTATTTCTTCTCATTTTTTTCATGTTATTCTTAGAAGAATTGTGGATGAAACTTGATCACTAAGTAAAATTATTTGTGTGACTTGTGTCTGGAAGGCAACCTTGGCCAAACTGTCACTCTGGCTCTCCAAAGCAAGCCATGTGTGTAATTGCAACATAATAGAGTTGTGAGCTTATACATCTATTGCAACATTACCATGACATCATGTCATAATACCTACATGGATCCCTTAAATGGATAGCTTGAGATGGCCTTAAAACATGTCTATAACTTTAACTATGTATTGCTGCATCACTGGTTAAATCTCTCATATGTCTGTTCATATTTATTTTTGTGATAATGAGCATGTGTTAAACCATGTATAAAATAAAAACAAGATGTGAATGCCTCCTTATCAAATACGGCGCTCAGTTAAAGAGAGATAACTCTTACTGGAATTTAAAAAATATCTATAAATATAATTGTACGCTGTGCACATGTTAAGGTTTGAATGGAATAAGGTAAAAATGTTGAATTTTTAACTACAATATTTTGTGGTGACTTTAGAATACTTTGTTCTATTATATTTTTACATATTTTAAATACAATTTTGCTATCAAGAGCTTTGTAGGAAATATTTGTAAAATTTTAAGGCATAATTCTGTCCTGGGGTATTATTTTAATCTTCTTAACTATGTTATTTGGGTCTTATTTTAATTAAGATGTTACCAGTTTCCTCTTAAGGTCTTGGGCACATAATGTATGATTATAATCTTGTTGAGATATCTTAAGTTAAGCATTCACTTCAATATCTTCAGAATATTTGTTAATGTAGAGAATATTTTGATGGACTATCTTACACAGAGGCATTTTTTGTGTCTGATTTCTGGTAGCCTTTCTGCAGTCTGCCATTGTAATTTTATTAAGATTTTTAGACTTTGTCGATCCTATCCTTTATTGGTTGTTGACATATTTGTTTTAGAATTATTTTAATTTTGTACTTTCTTGTTTCCAGACCACTGGGAAGAAAGGGATTGTGAAGAAAAGCATATTTGCATCCCCAGACAACGTCAATGGTAGAGTAGGCATAGGAACATGTGGGATAGGAGGAAGACCTATGACAGAATACACTGCTGCTGAAAAGTGGAGGAAAGGTGTTTAATTGTTTTTCTTTGGTGACACTGCTCTGAAGATGTGACAATATTTTGCATAGGATTAAAGTGAGATGTGACTCAAGTGCTCCTTTTGACTGTAGGAACAAAGGCGAAAAGGGTATGATGGAGTTATTTATGCCTACAAAGATTTTTCTGCAGTTCTGGTAATGAGGGTTACTGGAAACAAAACCATATAAATCGTAGAATGAATGTTTCCTTATTTTTAAGGCTTGTTTTATTCTCAAAAGTGCTGGCAAGATGACAATAGTCTGCTCCCAGAGAATCCAAAAAATTGAGTTTTTGTTTCCTTTTAAAGTTGTGAAAAAAAAGGCAAAAAGACTTAGTTTTCTAAAATAAGTCAGCAGAATGTGAATGAAGTGGCATGTATATCTTGAAAAAAAAGCCAAACTTATAAATTTCTCTGCTGCTTGATGTGTATGTAATAAACTGTACATTTTCTAATATGATCCTATCATTATGATTACCTCTATTTATTCTCTAAATTAGTTACAGTTACCATATTGAGAATAATTAAATTCTGTTATCTTGAAACTATTATAGAAATCATTTCATTTTGATGCAAACGTTCATTTCAGTTTTTTTATTATTTGAAGTTTGAGAAAACTAACATCTCGTGAAATTTGGTCTTTTTAAGTTTTATCATGAATGGTTTTGCTCAGTAATCAAAATACATAACTAAGAGGCTGTTTTGTTAATTTACTTAAATAGCTATACTCACAAAATTGATTTTAACAAAAATCTTTATTTCTTAAGTATTTACAATGGTGTAACATCTTTAATAAGCAAACAAGATAATTTCAACAACACTTCTCAAAAAATAACTGAATATAAAAGTCATTCTTCAAGTCATAATTTAAGAATGAGGTAATTCCTAAATGAATTAGGTAATTTAATTGAGCAATAAGCTAATATCAGTAGTTGTACCCATTCATTTAAGAAAGCTTCATGCAGATAAACATCTACTTATATGACACATTATTACATAATAATATATGTACATGCCAGAGTGTAGAAATTTCTTAACAATGCACAAAACATGTATTTTAAGGTAAGAGACTTCAATCCAAATCAATGCAAATTGATTATGAGGAATGATAAGTCCCTGAAAAATAAATGACTATGTTAGAGATACCATGGTTTCCCTATGGCTGTTTTAAAACAGCTTTTAGCATGAATTCAGGATTAGGCTTTTTTGACACACTCCAGACTTCAATTCCATGTTCTTTTACTGCAGTTTCAGTGCTAGGACCAATGCACACAACCTTAAAGGAATAGCAATAATTTTTTTAAATAAATACATCTTATATGGCAATAGTAATTCATCTCATCAGATAACATTTTACATAGTAGCAGCATTAAAAGCAATATGAAGCAAGGATACACCAACTATTTTCAGTTTCTAACTTTAGAGAAAGAATTTACAAGTAGTGGTGCTAGTTAGGTATTTGAAATTAAGGCTACTATATTTGTTACATTCTCTTACATAACTAGGTGTTATTAATACCACACTTCTCTTGTATCTTTTAAAATCAATAGGTCAAGACTACTTCAACAAAAAATACTAGGTTAAAAAAAAACAAAATTCTAAGTAAAGAGTTAATTTTCATACGTAAATATTAGATGTACGCCCTAGAACTGATTGATATTTTTAAAACATTAATTACCTTGACATCCTTCCATGGAAAAGTAAGTTTATTCATTATTGGAACTGCATACCTGACTCCAGATGGACTAAAAAATACTACGTATTCAGGGAAACCCTAAAAATTGATAGATTCTTTTCATAATGGTAATTATTTATTCTGATTAACTCAATGTTTTATTGAACTTATTTACCTTGCTTATTGCTGTTACAATGTTTTCTTTCAACTTTGAGTGCTGTGAAGTCTTATAAACAATTACATCTTCAACTGAAACGTTATTTTCACTTAGCAAATTGGCAAGTGCATCAGTCTTTAAATTTCCACAAGGAAATAATAGAGGTTTATTGAATTCCCCTGAAATGTAAACAAGAGGAGACATACTTGGGATGAAAAAATTAGAGCCATCAAACAAACTTTAATTTAGTAAATATTATGTTACATAAAGGTTAACTAACTGTTCTGGCTTAATATCTCTTTCATCAACTATTTTAATGATGATAATAATTAAGGCTAAAACCTTTGTCATCCTAATCACTAGAAATCGAATTCAAAGCGGGAATGTTCGTATTAACGTAATTAGTAAACTATTCATTTTGTTTGAATTTAGTTAATTTACTTTCACTATTAAAATTTATAAAAATATTTAGACAATTGAATTTATTATTATTTAACACTATTTTAAATACGAAATTAATTATGTAAGTTTCTACATAGATTTAAAGCCCTTATTCTGGTGAACAGAAGATTGATTGGCATTTTCACACAATTACATTACCAAGAGATGAAGGAAGAGCAGGGAATAAACCTCTCATGAAATTTAATCGCAATGACGCAATAGTTTGGAAGCAGAGAGATCAAAAATCTAAAACAATAAGACCTTAACCATGTTAACATTCTGAAAAGAGTGTAAATAAAGAATAAATTGAACATGAGTTCATTGATAACATGAATTCTATGCTTTAACAACACTTTAACGTCAAACAGATTTAGAAAACATTTATCGAACGAACCTGCAACAGATATCATGAGATTACAAATTAATAATATGATCATTCATAGTAATATACTAACGGGATGAAACTACAGGAGCTAACTCTTTGGCAGAACCACATTCCTTGCCATCTGCATGTAAACCTAGCGAATTCTCCACTGTCTGGTGAGTCGTTTCGCCAACAACAAAAGTTGGCAAGGAAGTCCATGCTTGAGGCAAAGAAAGATTTTCTAATGCAAGGCTTACAGCTTTCACAGATCTTGGACTAGTAAATATAATTCCTGAAATGAGATATTTCATTTAGTAAGAGCTTATTGTAAGTTATTCTTATAAAATGGATTCTTTCTTAGAATTACCTGAATATGAAAGAGGATTCAATAACTTTTCTTTGAGTACATCCAAATTACAAAATTCAAATTCAATAGATGGAATGACTACGGGACAAAAACCAGATAGTGAAAAAATTTCCTCGTAAGGATCTGAATTATCCGCAGTTTCTGAGGCTTTCAGGATGAAGATAGTTTTTCCTACTACCTCCATTTTATTAAAACTTTTTTATTTGTTAAAATTAAAAATCATAAGTTCATAATGAATGAAAACAAACCTACATTTTGCTAACATATATACTTGCTAACACGAGTAATATTTATGGGGACTTTAGTACTTCATTTTTCCTTATGCAATGTTGCCAGATCTGAAGCGCTGCATTCAATCTAAGTCGTGATATATCATTTTATTCAGTGTGGTTTTTGAAACTTAATCCTTCCATAGTGAACATTAATTATGCTTTAAAGTAACTTTTTGTATTTAATTACTCTGATCTGGAGTTTCGGCTGCCTCATTAGGTAACAATATATTTTTATAACTCATTTTCTCATACCTCTTTTATGTTTCTATCGTTAGAATAATAGCAAAATTGTTGAATTTCAGTGTTTATCGACGAAATAATGCCAACAATTGTCTTTCCAAGATAATGATAGCTTAGTGATGATAAGTAGTGTTAATTAACTATCTACTTTTAAATTTTAACGTTGTAGACCCAGAGATTCTTTATGTATACCTTTTAATTTACCCAATGATTTTTTCTGTCATAATTTGCCTTTAAATTGTCTGCTTTATGTATGGAATCGATTTAGCTTTGTTGTTGAAATTTAAAAATCATCTTTCTTCAATGCTATCATTAATTTCAGAGAAGATCTGATGACCGACGAAAGCTTTTAGAAAGATTCATAGGTCAAGAATTTTTAGGCGAAGTAAAAGATATTTTCATTCCTGTAAGCGAGAGGCGACGATCAAGCGTTACAAGGAAATAATCGTTAAAAACATAGTTACTTCTGGTCGTTCTTTCCGCGTAGCACCAGAAAATTTAATAGGGTAATGTGATAATATGCCCCCTGCCATACGCCACTGGCGGCTTGCGGGGTACAAATGTAAATCTAAATTTGCAAATGATTTCTCTTGTTACATCTCTAAACTTTTTATTCTCATTCACCATATGGTCGTAAGGAATTGGTATTAATATTTGAAAGGCTTCCTTTACGAATGCTCTTCGCAAGTCCACTTCTGGTCAAGGTGCCCAAAGCCACCCGTTATCTCACGTGAGATACACTGCATTTGCCTTGAGTTGTCGAAATTTATTGTAAACAACTTTTTTTCTACATTTAAATTGTCTTCCTCATCACTTGACGACGGGGACACGAAATTGATTTTTGAAGACCTCCGTCAAAAATGCTCCTCAGTCTCTGCCCATAGAATATTATTTTTAGATGGTGTACTATAGGGTAGCAGCTCGCCATAGAGGCTTCTGAATCATAATCCTCTGTAGTTGGTGACCTAAGCAATTATCCGAATGACGATGATGAAATTTTCAGTCCTATTGAGGAATAAATCAGTGTTTTTTCCTGCTCAGGGTAATTATTCAGTTGCGGTAGTTAAGCCTACTGTTATTTTCCTATTCCCAAATTTAGAATATTCCGGAGACAATAATTTTAAAAGAATTCGAAGTCATAAATAATTAATTATTAAATTATTATTCTATTGATTCTTATTTTCCAAATGTTTAAAAAATTATAAACATGTGACGAAAAATGTCCTATAATAATCACCGTGGTACATACATATATTCATTTAACCGATGTCGATTACTCCTATAAGAAATACATAGAGTTACAAATGGTATCTATAATTCCTCTGCCGACCGCTTATCCTCTTCTTCCTATCAACCCCCTTCTCTCACAATTCATTTCCCTCCTGTTTATTTTCCCTCCTGCTTATTTTCCCTCCTGCTTATTTTCCCTTTTTGCCCATTCCTTTGAGCATCTCAAACTGTTCTTATTTCCCTTCTTTTTCAACACCACCTATAACCTCGATCTTTTTAAACCATTTTTGCTTTGAGAATGGTAGGGGGGGGGGGTTAAACACCCAAAATTTCCCCCTGATTACACAACTGAAAAATATTATAATCATGTTATCTGTCGGTAAAAATGAGCATTTGGCCGAAGCCTCTCTTCACGCTTCGCTCGGATCGCGTAATGGCGAATTTGATTTTGGAAATAATAAATGAATGCTTCGCTCAATGGTGAACTAAAAGTTGGTTTGGATAAAATGAACTAGCTTGCCCCAATGTTTGATATGTTATGTAAGACAGCCGCGGAAGATAAAAAAGGTGCTGAAGTGCGTCTATTTTGACTTGTATATTCGACAATTCTGATCCGAAAGAAGGGAATGGATTCCGACTTGGTCTCAGGAGCCCAATTTTGACCGTGAGTCACGTACACACGCTCGGATAAGAACGTTGGTCATACAATAACTAGTTGTGCCATCTTCATTCGATTTATCTTGCAAAGTAAGAAGGCATGCCGCTGGGTTAACCGCCGAAGGGGGAGGGAACATTCGAGGAGGAGACACAATACCCCTTAGAGCCATGTGATTTTCTGCCTTTAAAGCGCTGGAATCGGAAAACGCAGGCCATTTCTTGCGGAACCGCTACGCTGTGGGAAGCACCGTCGAAAAAGTTGTTAATTTGGGAGGAAAGGCTACAAACTGTCTTCAAGGTAAGATATTTATATTTGACTTTTCTATAGAATAATTGGATAGGCTTGTATTTGTGATGTGTTCATTCTTTGAGAATATTATTTCTCCCAGAAACCAGCAAACCGATTTCTTTGGCTCTTGGTTGAATTTTGTTGCTTAGTGTGTCATGCTTTCAATTTGTACTTTGATTGAATGTTGGCAGCGATTCATGAAGTAATTTTTTCAGTCTCTAACTTTGTTTAGTGGTCTCAATGCTTTCCAGTGCGATTTGCAACTTGGAGCACTAGGTTCAACGGCTAAGAATCATCGGCAATTGCATTAACGTTTTGCCGTTCCTGTAAATTCTTATTTTATTAGTTACTGAATTTTAATTGGAGTTTGAACTAATTTTTTCTTTTCCATTCTATGAGGATAACAAGAATCTCAATTCTTCGAACCACGGCTTTGCATACGGAATACCTGGGCTGGTGTATCGTCTTCATCACGCAACAATGAGGTCAAATAGACCATGAAGGAGTCAGACTTAACACCAGTAACGGAAGGATGGTGCCGAGTCCACTCAGGAGCAAATGATTTAAGCGGTGGGTTACTCAAGGTGGTGATTCATTCTTAGGACTTTTTTTAGGTGATATATTCTTAGGAATCTTAATTATATTTTATGCATAATATACGACAACATAAGAGGTTAGGTGGAAGAGAGGCCCACTTGGGCCTAACCTCTATAATAAAAGGTCTATCTTCGCCTTTTTTTCGCCTAAATTTTATTTCTGCGATAATTTTTTCTTTTGAATTTTCGTTGCAAAATGTTTTTAGCGTTGTAGCGTTGGAAACTAATGTAATAGTTCATTTACTTAAAGCCTGCCTCGCTGTGCGAAGCACCATTGGAAAAGATTTGCTGATTTTTGACATGGAATTTTGGCTGTGAGCAATCTTAAAGGTAAGGGATTTATCATATTTCATTTATCCATGATATAATTAGACTCTTATATGTAAGAGTCATACTTCAAAAATATCATAGTGTCTCATGCTTTCTATTTTGAATGTCTTCAGCGATTCTCCTTTCAGCATGTGGTAGGAGGTGCATGCCACTAATGTATTACTCCCACGTATCGTTCTTGGAAGAAATGAATTTACGAAGCGACCAGCATCTATTTCCTTAATATTTCTCTCATTAGCAGAACTACGTAATAGGTAGGAGGCATGATAGCCGCAATATCTTCCAGGAACGTGCTCTCCCTGAATTTGAGTAAATCAAGCCTTCGTTTAAAAGGCTTCGAAAGATTCCCATTCGAAGCGTTTGGTTAACTCTAAATGATTTAGGATAGGTAAGAAATGACTTAGCCAAATTCCACAGTAGGGTTTTTTTAATATAACGGCGACCGGTTTCGAACTACAAGTTCATCATCAGGCATCATCTAAATGATTTGTCGTAGCTATTCTTAATGTGTTGCCTGCATCTATACTTATTCACGAATACAGCACTTTTCAGCAGGGTCCCATACACTACATGCATACCGAAGGCGAGGCCTAACAAGCGAATTTATTCCAGCTTATTCTTTTTCAAATGTTTCTCATCAGATTAGTTACTAGTTAGCGTCAACGACGAAGTTTAATCCGCCATTGAATTAACGTTTTATGGTTGTCATGAATTCTTATTTTGCAAGATGTTGAGTTTGTAAAGGAATGTGAGCTAATGTTGTCTTTTCAATACTTGCAGATTTCGATTCTGACTGATAATAGGAAGAATTGCCATTCGCAGTTCCTCATTTTTCGGTCGTCGATGCATCGTTATTTATGTCGTCACGTTGAGACCAAACAATGACTGAGGGACTATGAGGATACCATACAGAAGAACTTATATCAGCAATAAAAGGATACTGGCGTGTCCACTTTGGAGCAGTCAATTTAAGAGGACTGTTACTTAAAAGGTAAGTCTTTTGAACGTTTTTTCGCATCGAATAATTTCACTTATACTTCTACAAAGATTTTATTTCGCTTGATTGGTTAAATACGTTAAAATTTTCCACAGCAGGGTCTAACTTATGAAATGTTTTCAAGGCTCCTGATTGAATGTTAAGTTTTTATGAAAAGAAATTTTCTTAAAATATTAGCCAAATGTATTTTTTTTATTAATTTTTGTTATTTGATTTAATTAGAATCTCATGCTATGTTTAAGTAGGAACAGATCTCTTTATTGGAGAGTTTTCTTGATACAAGATAATTCTCTTTTAATATAAAGTTTAATTATGTCGGGATATGGCTATATTTCCTAATATTGCGAAATGTGTGACTGTAAATTAAGTGTATGCACATTTTAGAATGTATTTGGTTGATAATTCATTTTCAGTATGCATCAGTCAATCAAAGTTTCATATTATTCATCGATCCATTTGGGTTGGCTTTTGAGTTTTCTTGTACTTGGCAGCAATCGATAGCTCTTGAAATGCAATGAATTTTTAATTGATTTTTTTATCTTTTCATGATTTAAATTTAAATTTGCCTGAGTAGTCAAGCTTATTCAAATTTATTGCTCAATTTTTATTTAAATTTAAGTAAATTATTCCATTAATTTTATATTAAAATGTGAAAATGGCCTATGGCAATTCGTAGCAGACAACTTTTGAGATGTTATAATTTCATTTCAGCTTGTTTATCCGAAGACCCTTCCTCCGATCGGAGAAATTCTTTATTATTTTGTCTTAGTTTCTTTTAGAGGCAAAAATGAAAGAGCAAGTTTGCCGTAGCCGGGTCGCTCACTTTCCGGCAGGTGCTCTTAGATAGTTTGTTAGGTGCTAGTTCAGTTTCTTTTTCCCTTGTTTAGCATTTTAAGGCTTCTCTCATCGTCCCAAATCCTCTGGAGAAAATCTTTTACGCGTTTGTCTTCATATAATTTCACAATGTAGATATTAGAAATGGGACCAGTTCCAGTACTTTCTGATCTTTTGAAATAAAGTTTATCATGTTAAAGAACAATATTACAAACAAACGCTTACTCTTTAGCTTTCGATATCTATATAAGATTAATTCAGTTGACGCGTAAGAGCAATACTTATATTATGAATTTTTTTTCACTGTAGATATTATTGCTCCAATGGTGACTATCGTACAATTCCCCCAGTCTACTAGTAGGTCTGCGTCTAGGTTTGCGTCATGGTAATTCCGGTGCTGTAAGCATATGATATAGAGTTTTGTCTATTGTTATTTCCATTTTAATTTTGTTCGGTTTTGGATATAATTTGGATTCTCTACTATTACTTGGTGACTAAGAATAGTTCTCTTGTAATGAATAAAATTATTTACTCCAAATTTCATTAAATGGCATCAGTTTCCGTAATATTTGTATTATTACGATGAGTTGTAAAAGATAAGAAATTCTTAATTTAGCATTTTCCATGAAATTAGCGATTTAGTACTTTTTAAAATTGCAGCTAAAATAGGTATTTTATATTGATAATTATATTTATTATTAACATAAATGATATCATAAATTTGTCGTAAATTCTGAAAGTGTTAACCGTTGAATGTTGAAAGAGGAGTTAATGTTAACTGAGTAATTGAATGCGGGCTTGGATAACAGTTCTCCGCAAAACTGTATTATTGTATGTCTGTCATGTATTCTCATAGATGTTATAATTAATTCGATATTCAAGATGTCTCATTAACAGTTGTTTCGAGATCTGGAAGAGTTCGGAATCGAATTTTTGATTGATAATTTCCTGACGGGAAGCCTTCAGAAACTTAACTGATTTTTTTCAATTGGACTAGAGTTTGCCGCCGACTGTGAGATAAATCCTAGTCTACTAGTAGGTCTGCGTCTAGGTTTGCGTCATGATAATTCCGGTGCTGTAAGCATATGATATAGAGTTTTCTATCTGATTTTCTTTCTGATTAACTTTCTGATTTTTTTCAATTGGACTAGAGTTTGCCACCGACTGTGAGATAAATCCTGTTTTCTCTAACCAGCAGATAAACCGCCCAATCCTCGGAGATGAACTCCAAACGAGGACTTTCAGCTGAACCAGGTCTATCAGAAGCAAGCTGAGGTGCTAACATATAAAATTTCTTCATAACGTTAGAGTAAATCTGGAACAGTCTGGAGATGCAGATTTTCCGATCCATCGTCTGGATGTTGCAGTATTATGAACTCACGATGTTAGGGAAGTGATAGCTCCGACCCTTGGTGTGCAAAGATCAAGTTTGTCATCTTTTGTGGAGCGATACCAAGCTGATGCTGCAGGACTTCGATGGGGACGAAACTACTGCAATATAAGGCAACTCCACGGAATGTACGGAAAGGCTCTGAAAATGTAAGCTCAGTTATTGCCATTAAATTACCCACTAAAATTCCACTGCATAAGATTGGTTTGCAAAACTGATTTTCTCAGTAAAAGAATGTAACGAAGGTTGAGATAACTTTAGGAAGTTCCGAAGGGTGACAGTCTCGTAATTCAGTTGTAACAAATTACACGTCGAGCTGTTTGTGATTTTTATAGCGAATTAAATACTAATCTGACATACTTCTGTTTTGCAAGTTGACAGATTTTAATTTGAAAATTTGTATTAGTCGCAGCGGAGCTAATTTCGCTTTCTCTAGTGCAAACCATGGCAGCGACTCTCTCCAGACCCGCCGCTTCGTAATTAAATTGCTTATTTTATATAAGAGGGATGAACTCAGCAGTCCCTTTTTGTGGGTTCTACGCCCTCTAATTTATTTACGAGCAAAATTGAAAATTTTTATTTTTTGTTATTCGCAGTATCATCTGATTATACGTAGTTAAAGATGAATGCTTCAATTTTCCCTCCAGAAAGGACCTTTCAAACTGATATAAAAATGTTGTCAAATAGAAAATATTAGTATTGCCAGAAACTCTATTTTAGTTCGTCTAAATCACGCGAAGGTAAATATTCTCGGAGATGTTAGTTTTGTTCATCTGTGTTGTTTAATATTTTTCTTATAGAATATAATATTTGCTCTAAAAGTTATCTAAAAATCTCCAAAAAATGTAAATTTTGACAAATTTATTTCCATTAATCCGTACCTGAAAACTTTCTTATGAACTGTGGAACCACTCTTGAATAATACCCCAGCTGTTGCCGAAACGTAGATTTGGTAAAATATTATAGTGATGGTATCTGCATTCATGACTACATACTGAGCACCCATAAGATCTTTTAAGTGAACGTACAATTATGACATGGAGCTAGGAAAATGTTAAACCATCTTCTTTTGTAAAGCTACTGTGTGTATGTAATATGGGCATTAATAAACACTATTAATTATGAAATGTTTTATTTGATAACTCTTCACAAAATCTTTCCTCCTTCCTGTCATTTTCTCAAATAACTTTTAACGAGAATTTTAGCAATTTTAGTGAGTAACATGTTGCAACATTATTGTGGGACGAATACAATTTGTAAACTATTTTATCGTGAATGAGTGTTATGCACATCAATTGGTTTTATATCTGTATAATGTTTCATGAAGTATGCCCAGACCAGAATTTTATTGGCTATGGAATGTATTTAATTAGCAGTTTGATTTTAGCTCAGAATATAGTATTGTCAACAGTAACCAGGGTTGCATTGGTGCAGCTCTGAAAGCCATACTGTAAAAATGCCAATTTCTCTTTTCTTATAAAATTTTCTATCTTTAGTAACTTAAATAATGACTAGGAGGAAAATTTTTCTATCATTTGTTTGATTTGGTAGCATTCCTTCTAAAGCCTTTTGAGACCACTATTTTTGTGTGCCTTAATTGAGTAACATATTCAATGCATCTCTTAGAAGATAGCTGATTTGAGGGTTGGTAAAAAACCAAATTTTGCAATTCAATAAGGAAGTAATTTATTTCAGATACCATGACATGTGGTGGAAGATAATATCAACTCTAACATTTGGTGGGAAATGCAGTAGAAATTACAGAAATGATAATGTCTATTCTTACAAACTACCCTTAATTATTATATGATGATTTCAATCTAGTCCTTATGTGAAAATTTATGGTTTAAGATGAGTGTTTTCTGTTGATGTGGTTTAATTTTATTTACTAGCTATTAGGATTAGTTTTTCTTTACAAATTAAGATTAAAAATATCAGCTTAACTTCTATGAAAGTGTGAATTTTCAGCATAAAAATCAATATCTTATTGGAATTTGATTTATCAGAAAGTTTAATATGGTTTATACCATAGTTATAGTTTATGGTTTATAATACTTGGTCTTAGAAGGAATGGAAATTTTAGTAGTGGAAATGTTAAATTTTTATTTGTTAAAATTTACTAAACCAATAAATAGGTTGCCTTTTAAAATGCGAGAGTTCAGACGGTTATTTTGAATTTCTTATAGGGTNAACAGCAAAAAGTTCGTCCTTTGAGGGAGAACCCCGTCACTGCTTACAAATCTTTGGTATATGAATATTATTAAGATTTAACTAATATAAACATAGAATACTCTCTCCAATAACAAGATTTAACTATTTCCATAACACTACCTTTTAATTTTTCCGTAAGTCCAACCTCATGGAATGTCGGTCG
The DNA here is from genome assembly GCA_000376725.2 of Ladona fulva. Taxonomy (NCBI): domain Eukaryota; kingdom Metazoa; phylum Arthropoda; class Insecta; order Odonata; family Libellulidae; genus Ladona; species Ladona fulva. The sequence goes on from KZ308275.1 coordinate 423,249, forward strand.
ACCGTTCTGTGTTTTTCCTACTCCGGATAGAAAAGAGAATCTTTGAACCTCAAAAGTGCTGACCTCAGGAAGGTAGAACTACAGAGTTGAAGGTTGATACCAGAGTCAAATGGAGCTCAGCATACCGTCACACTGATTCGACCCAAATCTCGTCACTATGTAACAGAAATTAAAGCATTCTAGAAACATGCAAAATACTAACTCATTGTGAACTAAGTAGAAAGTAAATAATTTAAAGCTCATGTGTTATAATAAGCGTGTATAATCCATGACGTTCCGGAACATGCGATCACAAGAAATTCAACTCAAGATTTTTAGCGTTAATTTTCTTTCGTAAAACTCATCTGAGATCGGATTTTAAGAATAAATAAGGACATCCTACTAAACTTAATTTAAGCTGAATGCATTGAGAATATCTTACTCTACGTTGGAATTCCACGCAGTACAATTCCAGATCAACCACAACCGTCCACACGACTCAGAGTAGGGTATGACAATGAGTAATTCCGAAAAATGGGTCCAATCAGAGTTGTCCTATTTTGGAGCCAATCAGGAAGCTTGTCATTAATAATGGATGAATTTTCTTAAAAAAACCTATTCAATGTTACAGTACTATTATGCAGCAAATAACATAATTTACATAACATAATTTAGAAATTATATTCTGCTGCAAGGTTCGAACTACAACATTTAGCACAATGACAAAAGTTGAAAATGTGTTAAAGTTTTCAATTAAAGTTATGAAAATCACGATTTATTACAAAAATTCTACAAAATAAAAATGGTTGAAATTACAGAGGCAATTGATTTAAACAATCTTGTATTATTTCACTTCTTTTTCCATCTTCTGTGGATTACTTCAGCTCATTATTTCATTGGAAGATTCCATCCTCGAGCTGTCCCGTCTTCCCAAGCGCCTCGAAAATCCAAGGCTAGGTTACATCGAACAATTCCTCATTGCTGTCCTCCAAAAGTAATTTCCACCGAATCTCCCGTTCTGAAAAATAAACATTTCTTTACCAAAAGATATGAATATTTTGCAAATATCAACAATCATCAATAATCGACGGCAATTCAGTAACCAATTAATGTGGACTGATGAAGAGCAATTGTGAAAAATCTAATGTCTTTTAATAAATCAAAAACATCCATCATTGACACTTCACCGAAGAGAGTGATTCACAAACGGCAAGGAATACTTTAAATAAGCTAAGCGATTGGGAACTAGAGAGCGAATTCTTTATAGGTTTATACTATTTAAACAAACATCTCAATTTTATCTCAGATTACAGCAAATGGTTAAATCCAGTAGTGCAGCCAGGACTTATCTATGGGGGAGTTTCGAGACAGTTGAGAGAACGAAACTATTACAGGGTTCAGGATGTGATTATCCCTACACGCTACATCTTACAATAGGTGTTTAAAAACGCCCTTCAAAAACATAAACTGGGTATAAAATGAGATTTACACGGTTATGTAGCAAAATAATCGATCTTTTCGAGTTTGGAGAACTAGACTGTAATATATTTCGTAAAGGATTTAACTATCTTGAGGGAGGTTTTAAACCTAAAAATTCCTTACTTGCTACACCACTGATTAAATCGATAACTACCTCCAAATAAAATTAATTTCTCAATTACGAAAATAACGGATAGTAAAGCTAATTGCGCTGCGTCATAAATGACGAATAATAATAATAAAGAATTTATTTCACTTATATGAAATTACAAACTCATGACAGAATAAACATCTTACAAAAGTGAAATTAGGCATCCCTGAATAAACCTTTTGTAAATATCATTATTACAAGTTTACAATTGCTTTTCTTGGAAAAAAATATATTCCTAAATCCTTATATATGATAGAAGTTGTTCTTTTGCCGTACCTTAACACTACGGCCGAAATATTGTTTCACATAATCAACTGAAGCAAACTTGTGGAATGCATTAAAACATTCATTCAAACATTAAAGAGCAAATTATTCAGCTGTTCGGATGCATACAATGCAAGAATGTAAACCGCGGACTTATTAGCTTATTTGGCTATAATTCCAATATTCTCCAAAGATGTGATTACATGCCGCTAGAAAAAGGAAGCCGAAAATGAACATTTGTCGAGCAAACGGATGATTAGCATAATAACGTACACAACTGCTTAATAAAGAACTATTTCGTGTCCAATTTCCGCCCTTAATGAAATAGAAAGGGGGATATTATTAAAAAAATTACTCGTCTTTTCTCTCAAGAAGAAAACAAAATAATTCTTTGAGCTACGTAGCTACATATAATCCAGTAAGCTAACATGCTTAGACACTATCTTATATTCAAGAACTTAACGTTTGCAGCAATAAAGTACGTTAAAATGGAATGTATGAGTAATGAATTAGACAGAGACCATTGAAGGTCTCTGGAAACAATCTCTGCAATTGTCCATCGTCAGTGCTTTCGTTAATCGAAGATTAACAAAGTTTCATCAAATAAAAGAGTATCAGTGACAAGGATTAATAAAAGATGAAAAACAAAGCTCCGAAGAGCGGTGTGGCTATATCCCAAGGAAAATCAGGAGTAAAAAATAGCGACATGACAGACTCGAATCCATATATTCCACTTTTCAGGGCAGGTATTCAAAATATTGAACCACTTTTTAAGGACACGAAAAACACTAAATAATATTATATTATTACTTGAGAACGCACAAAACAAAATGAGAACAGCAAAAAGTTCGTCCTTTGAGGGAGAACCCCGTCACTGCTTACAAATCTTTGGTATATGAATATTATTAAGATTTAACTAATATAAACATAGAATACTCTCTCCAATAACAAGATTTAACTATTTCCATAACACTACCTTTTAATTTTTCCGTAAGTCCAACCTCATGGAATGTCGGTCGACCGTTCTGTGTTTTTCCTACTCCGGATAGAAAAGAGAATCTTTGAACCTCAAAAGTGCTGACCTCAGGAAGGTAGAACTACAGAGTTGAAGGTTGATACCAGAGTCAAATGGAGCTCAGCATACCGTCACACTGATTCGACCCAAATCTCGTCACTATGTAACAGAAATTAAAGCATTCTAGAAACATGCAAAATACTAACTCATTGTGAACTAAGTAGAAAGTAAATAATTTAAAGCTCATGTGTTATAATAAGCGTGTATAATCCATGACGTTCCGGAACATGCGATCACAAGAAATTCAACTCAAGATTTTTAGCGTTAATTTTCTTTCGTAAAACTCATCTGAGATCGGATTTTAAGAATAAATAAGGACATCCTACTAAACTTAATTTAAGCTGAATGCATTGAGAATATCTTACTCTACGTTGGAATTCCACGCAGTACAATTCCAGATCAACCACAACCGTCCACACGACTCAGAGTAGGGTATGACAATGAGTAATTCCGAAAAATGGGTCCAATCAGAGTTGTCCTATTTTGGAGCCAATCAGGAAGCTTGTCATTGATTTTGGCCTTCGTAAGTAAAGGTGAATACTTGTGTAATAGATAGTGTATCGGGAAATTGTATCGGGAGTATTAGAGTAATGGTTAAGACTGTGAGGTCTTTTGGGTGAATAAGGGCGAGGGAGGTTCAGAACCCTCGTGGGATGAATGTTTTTTTTATACACTGTTAACTTCAACATTGACTTCTGTCATGTCATTCCAAATTTTTACCTTTATACTAATAAAACAATGTCCCCGAATTAGAAAAATTACAAATCAAAACCATATTGTTTTTTTTAGATATGTAATACGGATCACTAGCCGAAATATAGCGACAAAGCACAGAAAAAATTTTAAAAAGTAAATAACTAAATAAAACTCACCTTAATTCATCAGCAGTCGTAATTTTAGTCAGGTTATCGAAGTTGAGAGGCACAAATCACTTTAATACACTAATCCTTCACAAAAGGCAAAGAAGGCCGCCTAGACAGAAAGTTAACCGAAATTACTTCTAGAATCATTCATAATCTGAAAATGCTGAGAAGGTTACAGCAATGTCCCAAGTCTAATTCTTGCTTTCTTACTGCTCCGTTTTTTTAAAATCTGCGGGCATGCAAGTGATTTCCAAATGGAAATTCGCCACTTCGAAAACAAAGGTCGAAGGCTTGAGATTTAGGAAGAAATAGAGATTAAAATCCGTTTTTGTCTGATATTCTCCATTACTGGATATTCCTAAATTAATTTTCAATCTCTGAAGATTTAATTTGGAACCCCCATTGTTTTCATCCCCAGTCTTTCAACCTTTTCCCTGCTTCCTCTCTGTCAATTAACTCAACTGCATATACTGGTTATTGCTTGATTAATTTTTATTCATTAATGTCTCATTTTGTAACTCACATTATTTTTAATCTCCATAACCTCTTTTCCCATCCCCTCTCTTTCTTTATGATATTTAACCTGAATGCAAGTGTTAATAGTGCACCTAATGATGTCGCAAGGCGACGAAACCGGTCGTACACATTTTTTAGTTAGTGTGGAATTTACCATAGGATATCTTAATGTATCACCTGATACATTCTCATTTCATCTGACGGCTCAGCTTGGTATTCTTATGAATGCAAATCTCTAATGAACGTATTTCCAACTTGGAGTAGAAAGCTTCGCCGTATAAAATGAAAAAGAAGATTACCTCACACAAGGAAAAGGATAAAGGTAACTTGGCCGTGAATGCGTGCACCATCCATCTACCGTAGTGCGAAAGATTCCAGGTCCATTCCTGGTCCTGTAAGATTTTTTTCATTTTCGTTTTTCCTTGGGAGGAGATTACTTTTCAAATCCTTTGCCTACGAGACGATCTCGCTTTGGTAGGCGGTCGATGTGGGAAAGCCATCGAGGCCTAGCGATTCTGTCTTTAGTTGGATGCATCTTCGAGTGTGCTTTTACTCTAGTACAGAGCGTCGAAACAGAGAATGGGTCATTGGAGTCGTTGTGTTAATATTTTTCTAGAGAAATTAACGTGTTACCCTCTTCTGCATTACATGCCCGTATTAGTTGCTCTCTAGGAGATCGCACAATACAGAGTAGAGATATTGCTGAATCACATGCATGAATATTTACCATCTCGGGAGGTTTACGCGTCAGAAAATTCCCTCTTTATCGCCATATCCAAACCGACTTATAACCTATTCATTTATATTAACAGACTGCTTTGTTTTGTCTGTCTTTCCCTCTCTCGTGTTCCTACTATTCCTCCTTTAACTATATTTTTAGAATAAGGAAAGCTTGGCGAGAGACTAAAGATTCTGAATAATTTTGAGTCCGGACTGCATTAGGTAGGAATATCGCTAATTTTACTCGATATCGGCTAAATGGGAATAGTGAAATTAAAATCCTATACTTGGAGCGGCAGCATTATTAATTTGTTATAACATAGACATATTATCAAAATAAACTGTAATTGCGCGTGTCGTCATATAGGGGCAATACCTCGTAGATCGCGAAACTTTCGTAGGCTAATATTTTCTCCAATTTTCTTACAAATAACTTATTTTTCGCCGTTAAATTTTATATTCTAACTCTCCAAACATTCTTTGCCTTATTCGTCAACATTTATTCGAATATATGTTTGGTCGCAGCTCTAGTATCTATTATATTGCTACATACAGGATACGGATTCTCTGCCTAAACCACAAGCGTCTTTGGCTTGGCCCTTTTATATCGTATGAGCCCCAACGGGAAACACTGGGAAAAAGTGAAATATCGATCCTAACAATCATAGGTAGATCCCAGGAGGTCCCAAACTCCTGTTTATATCCATACGAATGCATTGTTCGGATTTTGAAAATCAGTCTATTGTTAGAATATGTTCTTTTGTAACGTAAAGGTAAATATATTAGCCAAGATGGTCTTGGTTCGACGCCAGACCAATATAAAATTCTTCCAGAAATGAATTGCCAACACATGCCAACAGAAGTGAATCAATTTGTAAGATATAATTAGGACTGGGAATGAGTTTTAATAAGTTTCATAAAAAAAGAAAACAAAGATTCATTTTGAGTTCCTACTTCAATAATATCTTCGAGATGCCAAATAAATAATTTTTCCAAATAGGTATCAATGAACTTTCACATTCACTTCACCAATAACATTAATTAAATCAAGGTTTATTAACATATGCAATTATTTACAAGGCATCAGTCCAAATTTCAGAAGTAATATGAGGGTCTTAATTTGATATTCTTTTCATATTTTCTCCACAATGATTATGGTTGATTATATTTCTCTAGTAAAGTGTTTCTAAATCTTCCTTTAAAACTTACTATCAATTATCCCAAAGATTTAAAAAAAATATTTATAAATTTATTTAAATTCTTTTCACCAAATTTCAAATAGTTATATAAAATTAACCAAGTAAGATTTTCCTTTAGATATAAAATTCTGGTTAATGTTTTCGTGGAGGATTTGAGAAAATATGCAAAGAAATTTATATGCTACACTCTACACTACATAGACTGTTACTTAGTTTTTATTTCAGACAAGTGAAAATACTAGACAACCTTTCATAAATATTTAATAAATACAATGAGAAATTTTCTGAAGGAAAGCAATGTCCAGTACAATATTTTTATGAATGGTCTATGGGACTAAAGAGCCAAAAACTAAATAAACTGTTACTCATAACATTTACATAAACCTTATAAAAAAGAGTTGAGCAATGTTAGCTAACAATTATTGTCTATTAAAGACAATGTAAATAACACTCTAAGCACACCAGAAATCATTATCAGTTACATTTCCTTATCCAAAGGTTTACCAGTATGTATACTTTCACAAACTTATGAAAATTAAAAGTTATTACATATGAAAGGTCTACTAATTTTAATTCCCAGAGTAGGAGTTATCTCCTGCACTTACATGATAAAATATACAAAAGATATAAAGCAGAAATATTTTCTAAAAAGAACAATGTACAATCATAAATAATTTGTTATCTTAACACTTCTGAATGTTACAAGACTATATGTCTCCTTGTATATTAAATTTTAGAAATTTAAGAATCATCTCTCAACTTAGCATGGATATGATAGAACACAATGAGCAATCATGATAACTTCAACCACAAACATAAAACCATTTCATGAAATACAAAAAATATTAGTTATCAGATTTAAATTGTAAAGGTAAAGATATGTATCTTGCCCTTAAAATGTTATACTGAAATTTACAATTCACCCATTAATCCTAGACAGATTATAGGCTAATAAAAAGCTGAAACTCACTGATAAAGAGCACTTATTTTTAGTTACAAGCCCATAGTGAGATTATTGGTCTCCACCATAAAATAACTTTGGCGGCTATGGTTGTAAGGATATTGCCTTCACCTATGATTTCCTTACCAACATTTCAGCTCAAGGTCTGAAATGTAAGGATAACACATAATTACACAATCCAGTTCATCATTAGACCAGTCTTGGTCAAAACCCATTTTACATAAGTACACCGGTGACTGACACTGCAGAAAATTTCTTGCAGAACTGACTATTGAACTAATATGTTACAAAAATTTCCCATGATGAATTCTGATGGGAAGAAGGATTTTTTCATGTAATAACAACTCCCTTATGAACACATGGGCCATTTTGACCCCCTTCAAGTAAAGCAGGCCACAAGTAGGAGCGGATGCGGTCTGAATTTTGGTCAGATGAGTGGAAACGTATGTGCATATCTTTTCGTAGTGTTCTCTGCTCATACTCCAGCACGTATGGAGGTGACTTGAAAGGAATAATAATTTAAATTATTTTATGGAATAGAAGGAAAGGTTTTTGATCCAACATTTTATTTAATACATTCAGTATTTTAAAATATTATTTAAATGAGTTTAAAAATATGATAATAAAAATTGCTTATCCATGCTTTATTAGAAAATCTTATCACATTTAATATTGATTTCTGGAATATGCTATAATATTGAAATAAGCTACATAGAATATTTCACAAATTGAAAGTGCAGATAGACTCAATGAAGTACATGTCAGAAATAACACCTAAAAATGAAATGTAAATGACAATATTAACATTTATCTTTGAATTAAAGCTGTAACTACCACTATTATGGTCAATCCAAGTGAAAATTTTCATAATAATATGTTTTTTACATGTTGAGTTAAATATCCTCACTGAAAACCTATGCATTGAAAGAACTGAAACATCAATCTGGCTGTAATCTGATTCGATTATATAATTCCAACTTGATCTTTTGGGTTTATTGATGCAAAAGCTTTCATTATAACAGAAACCTACAAATGAGGTCTTCATTATCAAGTTCTAATGCTGAGCAGAGTTAAACACAGATAAAATCTTCTAAATAAAAGTAGATCAAGTTTCTATAGATTCTTGAAGTTGTTCTCTAAGCACTTTTCTACTGCTATTACTTGTTATCCCTCCACACTTGTTTTCATTCATTTTGACAGACTTTTCATTATTTTCTACCAAATATGCTGGTCTCTTAAGAGAGATAAAGACTGGCACCATCTTTTAGCTGCTACTTTAAAAATGAAGTGGCATTCAGAAACTCATTTAGTTGAAATGAGAAATTCTGTAGTTCATTCCACATAAACTTTTCAGTATTTCAGTAAACTTATCAGTATCTCCGTATAAAAGTTACTGCTAGAGATTTTCCATGATTTGTTTTGTTGCTCAATAATCAATAAATACAATGTAGATAGGCATACTTACTTGATTTACAAGGCCCCAGGCTAACCTAACAGCATTTTTCACATAATGTACCAATCCTTCACAAGATTTGAGACAAGGATAGTCATAAAGTGTGGCCCATATCTGAGAACAGACTTCCTGAAATTGAAAAATAGAATGATTCTTAGAAAAATCATTGAGAATCAGACAACTTACTGTTTTCTATAAACTTCAAAAATTTAATAAATTATAAATATCCTGAAGATTCTTTCTTGGCTCCAAGATTCATGATTGCTAAGGATTTAGTCAGCTGCTATGTTTTTGGTAAACTTGAAGAATTATGTGCTGGATACATAAGATTGCAATTCATAAAGTAAACAGCATGGGATTATTCCCAACAATATTTTGCCAAATTAATTGATTCTCAAGTAAAGTCACTAAATGATTAAATATGGGGATTTTCTATTTGCAATATCAATAACCTATTATGGTAATATCTTACCAATTGCTTGTTATTCAAATTACTGCAATAAGTATAAATTGAATCATATCATAAAATATAATCATACATGAATGCCCATAAAGATACATGAAAGGCAATCATAACATAAGAAAATACCCAGGAAATCATTTCTTAAAACATGATATCTTCCAAATTAAAGGTTTTGCTTCATTCTGGTTCTATATTAATTAGATATGCAAAAATTTTGAATATATCACCATAAATGTTGTCTACATTGATAAAAAGATTCATGTTCAAAATGTGAAAATGAAAGAAAGAAAATCTTATCAATTGATTAACAGATGATGAAAATTCCTTTTCAATACTGTTACATGTCTCTCACCTCTATATTTCTTGTCAAATCAAAGTTGTCCACATTTTTCCTCAAGTATTCACATGTAGCTTCTTCCATCTCAGGAGCACCTGAAGTTTCTGTGGATACATTGCTAACAGCTTGAGCCATAGGTGGAGAAGATGGAGGTGGAGGCATCTGAAGAATCTCCCTTACTTGTGCCTTCACGCTTGCAAGAAGTGACTGGACCGATCGGAAAGACAGCTGCGCAGCATTCCATAACAGCAGCATGGGAGACAAGGGGATGCAAAGGGAAGGATTGAGGGTGCAAGGATTTAGGCCAAGGATTGTTTGAGGGAGGAAGGCATATACATGAAAGGTTTGGAAATGGGATGACGTTCACCATGGCATAGGTTGTTAATTTTTCATTTGTTAGTTTTATTATTTTTAAATAATGGTTAGATTGACATAATTTAAGCCATGGAGAGGCCAGGGTAAAAGGTAATGATTGGTGATAAGAAAATGGAACAGTTGAAGGTAAGAAATGAGGGACATGAGGGGAGACAAGAAAAAATGTGGAACCCATTTTGTTATTTAGTGACAGTGTGAAGAAGTGTTTCATAAAGCTACAGTAAATGCGAAGATCAAGATTTATATATATATATAGAGGAAGTGAAGACTTAGATACAAGTTTATTACAAGAATGCTTTCCAATCTTTGTGACACTTTTCTTTAAAATATCCCTATATTCTCTCTGTTTTGCAGAATACATTAATAAAATTATTACTTAAAAATACACACTTGAAGATAGAAACTTCAAAATGCCCAACATAGATTAATGATACCAAAATAATATTCTGTAAAACAGATTTTTCAATTTTTATGAGCTGAAACCCATGTGGCTCTAAAGATTTACGTAGTGTACAGTTGATAAGAAGAAATGATGCCTTGTTTTGAGGTACTATATAAATCAATTTTAGTATTTAAATTAGTTTATTAAATGAAATATTGGTAAATTAGAATTAAATTATTAATATTATGGGTATTAAAATGTTGGTCATGTAAATTGCTATGTAGATTAATATAATTCCAAGAAGTAGACATAATTTAAGTAAGAAGAAAAATATGAATGTTCTCTAAAGGTTTAGAATTAATCTAGATCAACTATGATGGTTAAAAGCCCAAAGAGGAAAAAATGTCCCATTTAATAAGGAAAGTAATTTTTTTATTATTGACGGAAATAAAACTTATCAAAGCACAGATTGATACTATTATTGAAATAATATTATTTGGTAATAAAGAGTTTCAGTATTTCCATTGATATATTCTAGCAGTTTTACAAAACATTGTAAGACTTACTGTTAGATCTTCAAATTTTATTTGTGTCATAGAAAGAAAATGGTAAATTAGAAAAGACATATCGAGATCCTTTTCAATATTAATAGCTTTAGGATTTAGGCTAAAATATAAAGATTCTCATCTAAATCTCCCTGCAAAAAAATTTCTGCGAGTTTGTGTTAAATTTGGAAAAAAATTATAGTAGTAAATGATGTTGATGTAAGAGATAAATCTATTGCCTAAGCAAAATTAATCATCCCTTGCTCTTACGTTTATATACTCATTGTTCAACATTTAACAGAGATTAATTAAACCTGTGGTTGAATAAAAATGCTGCTTAAAATGTTTGTAATAAACTAACAAATTAAAACATTAATGGGAAGCATGGTAAATAACTGTGCAATTTGCACCACATACAATACCATGCTTCGTGTTATAGAATTCTACCAGGTTAAGGCATCATCGATATGTCAATAACTAATTTTTTCCTAACCACAAGAAAAATAATACAAGTGTTCAAAATACATCAGCAAGGTCAACGTTATATACTGTAAGTGATTTTTAGGAATTAATTCTGAGATGTCCAGAATAAGAAATTGTATAGCGATTCAATTTTGAGCTTGTTATGGGATTCCAATGATTAAAATAAGACACTATTAAATTTTTCCTAGTATTGTAAGGTTATCCAGTATATCAATTGAAAATTGACAGAAGAAGAAGAAGAATGAAAACCACCACATACAAAGAATGGAACCAATTAAACCACATATTACAAAGAATGGAAGTTTTTTTTATTAGGTTATGAAAGAGAGAATTACATTAATTTTAAAATTATCCAAAATGACAAATGATAGATAGATATTTTACATAAAAATGGTGAATGGTTGTTATTAATGATGGAAGTAACTTTTACAAGGCTTCATTTCCATATTGCAGTTTGTTGTATGTAATGAGAAAAGCATTTGGAAAGCTGGCTCATATCAAGAAATTTTCCCTTTGGAAATCCAGAACAGTTGAAATAAGAGTATATTTGGAAATCAGTTATTTTGTTTTGAGAATTTTATAGATATTTTGTATATTTCTTCATCTTCAACCCTCAACCAAACACATCATTTCAATAAAACATTCAGTAGAATATAATGAATAATAAATCATGATTTATGATGAAAAAAATGAATTTTGAAAATGGAATGACTTTTTGATTCTTTATGGGAGATATTCTTCCTCATCAAATACCAAATGCTGGTACAAAACAGCAAAATGCACATGCAATAATGTTGTATGATAACTGAAATTTTTAAGGCATAGTAGGGAATTTTCCCCAAAATTTCAATAAATGATTGAGTTTTCATAAAAATGTTAATTAATAATTATGTATGCACAAAATATTATCAAATGACTGATTATTGTAAAGTTTTTCATGAATTACAAATAACTGGTATGCAGTGAAAAAACTCCTTACTATGCTTAAAAACACTTCTCTGAATATCATTTCTTGTTGAGAGAGATATTATAACATAATCAAGGATTCAACACTTTCGTTAATTAATCATTTTGGTATTATATATATGTATAGCACCTGTTAAATTTGAAGTTTATAAGCTGGATTCATGCAAATTTGTAATTATGCTAATCATCATAAATTTTCATTAATACTAAATTATGGACAATAGTTAATATTCACCATAAGTTTACATTCTACAGGGCATTTCATTTCCCAAAGACTTATGCATTAAAAGAAAAATCACATGTTTAAGAAGTTGTACTCAGTCAGATTATGAAAGATTTTCAGTATATCAGAATAGTATTTCAGAATAGAATATAGTAATCAGAAGAGAGAAATAAGATAATTTTATTTCAATAGAATCGACAAGTTAAGGTAGAAAAATTGTGTTTGATTAGTATATTTTCATACATGGAGGAATAAAGACCAATTTTAGACAGCTAATAGTTCTATTCAATTTTTACCTCTTCTTAATGAGATATTCAGTGAAGATGAAATGGAAATGAAAAATGAATAAACATGAGGAAGGACAAAATCTGAAACAGTTAACTTTTGAAGGAAAATTAAGAAATGTAAGAGGATGTGGCTGCTCACAAAATGAAAAATATCTAAATTTTGAATAGATTATAAAAATTTCAAGGTTTACATGGAGGATAAAAAATAGAAAACAAGTTTGGAGAAAATTAAATGAGAAATAGTAAACATTTCAACCAAAATAATCGAATATTGGTAACATTGCATACAGGAAACTCTCAGCTATCATAAAGCAAATGAAAAGGAATGCAGAAGTAACCTATGAATCAAGATAAAATTCCAATGCAGCAAAAGAAATTTTGAGACACAGAAAGTAATACTGCTGAAAAAACAAATTATTTTCAACATAAGTTCCAATATAAATCCTGCATTTCATCAAAAGAAATACCAATGATTTAATTCCAAAGAAAATCTTTTTGAAGGTATAAATTATTGCCTCTTCAAGCAATTGAGACAGCAACTGAAATGCTCAAAATTTCTCAGAATCTCAGATTGAAAAATTTGATGTTTCTATAAATTATGGTTGATATAATACAATAGTTTTATTTTTATTAAAGAAGTAATGAGGTAATCCTACTAAAATAAAGCTGTGCAAAAATTATCAGAGAAAATGTTAGATGAAAAATTAAATTTGTAGTAGTAGAATTGTTAAAAGTAATTTGACAGCTGAGGTCATTTTGCATGTAGGTCCCACCCCTGGACAACTTTCACTGTTTTCAAATATGTTGCCACTTGGCTATCTGGGAGTCCCAAAAAGTTAACTTCATTTGACATGATTTCTTTAGCCTTTCCTATTTTTCATACACTGAAATAATATTTATTTCTTTTGGCTGCAATGGAATTCATAGGATCTTAGATCATCTTTCTGCTTCTCACAAATTTCAATGATAACAGGGGAAAATTTAAGGACAGAAATTTTTTATATAAACAAAGAATCAGAGATCAAATTGATAAAGATTTTTAGTTAAATTAGATAACTGAGAATCTTCTGTAATCTGTATGCTATATCATATTCAATATAATGTAGGATGCTTATATGAATTATTTTAAGATATAGATGTATAGAAAGCCTAATATATCTTAAATTTTACATTCAATTTAGCATATTTTTGACATTTTGGCAACATAAGAGTAAAAGGCTACTTCTTCAGATACACTTATATACTTAAAATTTTTGAAGAGAAAAATCCATTCTTACAAAAAAATTTAGCTTTATCATCAATGTTTGACACTTCACTCATATATTTAGCCATTTGATGAGCTATTGAATTAATAGAGAAACTTTTAAAGATTCAGCAGAATGTTGGCAACATAATGCAAAATCTTTAATATGTAAGTATATATTTTTTCAACTTTTAGTAAAAAACATTGTTCATTCAAAATGATCATAAAAGCTGGCATTTAATGTCAAAATTTGGATTAAGATTAAATATTGGTTGATTTGGTTTTAGAAAATATCAAATGATATCTTCATTTTTTCTTAAGTAGGTTTTTTTTCCTTTCCAACATTATTAATTCATGTGCATTCAAATTTATATCTAATAATGCTGAAGGTCATTTTTAATTCAGGGCTACAGTGTAAGCTATTTAACGGGATATGAAAATTTATGGTAGTTAAATGTTTATTATTTTTTTTTCACTGTAACTCTTGATAAAGAAATGGTAGGGTCAATGAGTTGAGAGTCTCACAACTTTATACTTACCACAACCACCGAGAATAAAATCTTTGATTTAAGCTCTTCAGCATCCCTTAGCTGGGGCAAGTTGTCAAGTGCATCAAGAGTGTCCACCCTGGCCTGAGCATATAGAGAAGCAAATCGTCCAAGTAAAAGTTGAGCATTGGGTCCTCCTGTGCCAAGAAGTGAGATATCACTGGTAGACATTCTCCTTGATGGTGGATATTTGGAGTCCATTCCAATCCCAATCAGTCCCTCATAATGACTTTCACCCCTAGCTTCTCTTTCTTCAGCCTCTACTCTTGCCTTTTGCTCTGCAGCTAACCTATTGATAAGAATATTTACAAAAAATTAATAAAAATAATAGATACATGGTATTTATCGGTAAAGATATTCTGAGACATGTTAATTTACTGCTGAAGACCAATACTTTGTTGAATATTTATCAATAGAATCAAGGAGATAATCTAATAAAGAAATTGATATAGGTAGTTAAAACTGATTAGAATATCATATGAATAATTTCAGAAAATTCTCTCGGGTGATCAGCCTGTAGGGTCATTGGATCGATTATCACCCAACGACCCAGCTGATCACCTGAGAGAATTTTCTGCAATCCATATGCCGGGAAAGAACCAAGTCATTCTACATATGAATAATAGCTTATGACCTGAAGAAAAGTAAGTAGCCAATTTACTTTGTTTAATTTTTTTGAAAATACAATAACCAGGTGTACTTCTTTGGGCACAAATATTGCACAGTAATTAACTGAATCCATATTCCCTCAGTTATTATTTACAAAATGATGATCTACATTACAATTTATCCACCAAAAAGTAATCAGCATTGACTCAATTTCTGGGAGGTATTAAACTTGGGAGAAGCTTTCAGAAAAACCAACATTAAAAACTACCACTTAAATGGAGTTATATAGGTAACAACCTTTAAGATCAATGTAATTACAGTATTTTACTTTATTTCAGCAAATTTCTTATTTTTATATTTGTTAAATATTTTTTTTATGGTGTTTACTTTGCAGAAGATTTATTATCTCTAAAGTATTTTCTATTTTAGTATCAGTCTTCACAGGATATTATTTATCTGTATTATTGGTTAATACATTTTAGCCTTCATATTCCATAAATTAATAAAGTATATCACCAGACATGACAACTCCTATTCATGAAATTACAAATTATCTAAGCCATGTGCAACAGTATTTGTTGAGCTACACAAATATAAGTGTGACTGAAAAATTCATGCAAGAGCTGCCTTTCATATATAATCATTCATTCTGAGGGTTTTGAAGATAACACTCCCTGGAATGGTTGAAGTGGCAAAACTTTGCTATACTATGTGTAATTAATCGATTTGATTGCTTTTTATTTTTGTTTGTAAATATTTTACAAAATTTCTATGTATTTTTCTCAATTTTTTCTATTACTTGGTCTAATCTTGATAATTGTATAGTGAGAAAATTATTCTATGTTTGATATAAACTTCTATTAGTAATGCAAATGATATACAAGTTATTCACCTTTCAGTCAGTTGTGCTTCATTTTCTTGCAAAGTTGTGATGGTGTTTTTGGCTCTCATGAGTTCAGCTCGCAGGTTTGCCATCTCCTGGTGTAGTAGTGATACTTCATGGTCACTGGTATTGGATGGCATCATTTGAAGAGATGCACGAGGGCGACATTCTGAACAGCAAGCAATGGTTGCAGAGGAAGCAGTTGACGATGATGATGAAGAGCCTGTTTTATGAAGGATGATGATCATTGAGTGGTTAATCATAACTATAATCAATATTGTACAGATAAATCTAAAAGGTATAGTAGTCTTGTAGACTCCCATCAAGTAATAAATTTAATGTATGCTTGAGTAGTGTTTATGTGGAAATGATTCAATGTAGCGTTGATAGTCTCGGCCTTTACTTGTTAGTATTCCATCATAATAAAAAAGAATAGTGGAACTGATAAATTTTTATTACACCACAAAATATACACGTACACACAACCAGGTTTCAATGCATAGCATCATCATCGGGTGAATGATCGAATCGAAACCTGGTCGTTTGCATATGTATATTTTGTGGTGTAGAAATAACTTATAAGTTCCACTATTCTTTTTTATGATTCAATGTAGCTTGAAAGAACATTGAAATCACTCGTTGGTTTTTTATTCAGTTTTGTCATGATTAAGTGAAATTGACGAAAAATGTATAATGAATGAAATGAAATTCCACATTTCACCTTTGGATATACTTATTGCTTAAGCCAGAAATACTACTAGCAAACTTTTATTTAATTTGATTTTAATGGCTCAGATTGTTATTTTGAAACATATATAGTTCGGTTATGACACAATCAAATTATTTAAATGAATGTGTATTTATAAAATCGAATAAAAATTAACGATAATTATCAAGGGCACATGAGGATTACATAATATACAGTTTTTGGTCAAAAAAATTTACATAATGTAAATGTATGATAATATACAAGTCATCTTTAGCTTCTAAAACAACAAGAGGTGGGTCCTTAGCTTTATGCCATTAAATTTTTTTTCCTGAAGTATATATACATTCTTTAGCTGACTCTGTATATTCATCGTATATGCGCAATGAAAGCTAATAAAGCAATATCTTCCGCTTTCTAAGGTAACTCAGGCCACTGTTTTCCAAACAACTAACCGCAGCCTTAAAAACCGAAGATAAAATAGATTTCATAATTTCACACGGAACACTGACTGACTTTATGGGGAACGCCAGCATTCTGAGGAACGTAAGCTCGGAAAACCTGATTTAGTCTGTAAAGGAATAATATCACTAGATTCCGTTTTATTTTCTTACTTTCTTTAGAAAAATCTCCACGAAGACCCATGATCTTGTTAAGTCATATGTTTTACTTGTCCGATCAATATTTGGCTCTAAAATTATAGTTTTACATATTCAGAGAGTGCTTTCGAAAACTCGGTGGACACATACCAGCAGAGTTCAGCTTCTGGAGTTCCTTTCTTGCTTTAAGTTGCCTTGGTCGTAGGGGTCCATGGGACGTGCAATGTACGGGAGGTACTGAAGCATTTCCGTTTACAGTCGGAGACGACGGTGGTGTGCTACCTGGAGATTCTCCGCACCCCCCTGCGCTTCCTCCGGATTCTATACCACTGCTCCCCCTGCTGCGATGCTGACTTCTGCTGCCCTTTCCCTCGGTGCTCGCAGGGCCGCTGTCGCACCCTGAAGTGGAGCCCAAAAGCATCGAAGTCTGATCGCTTGCTTTACTGCCCGAACGTACTATGAGTAAAAAACGAAGGTTATCGATAAACAAACATATTTTCAGGAATAGTGGCATAGAATTTCCATAGCCACCAAAATTTTTGGAGAGGGATATGAAAGAAAAGAAAGTTGTAACACTGATGTTAATGAATTAGAGGTTCAATAATACTCCATAAGCCGTATATCGGCAGGCGCAACCCACGTTTGTCTCTTAACGCGAGTACCGCCTGCCGACATTTGACTTACGGAGTGTTTTTAAACCTCTAACCTCTAATGAGGGATATGAAGCTTACTACACTAGACGAGGAGTTAACTGGTTTTCTTCAGTTTCCATAACAAGGCTAAATAGCTAAAGGATGCATGAAGGAATTTAGCAGTTATAAATTGCAATACTCCGTGTAAATGGTATAATATGTTCACACATAGTATAGGAATCAGTGAAATGTAACATTTTTATGAATTATCAAAATAATAAATATAACGATCTTATTCTTAGAATTAACCAAATCAATTACAGCGTACAATAAAGATGGACGTACTGATGTAAATGTTACATCATTGTCACTCGGACTTCATTCGTAATTTTGACGTGGATATTAGTATGTGATTCAAGCTACGCCATTTAGTGTGAAGTTATTGGAAAAATGTTTCTGAGGAGTAAAATAATAGATGATAAATGTATCCTGAAGGTGGTGGAAAGTTTTAATTGCGGTCGAAATTTCCTCAGGTCAATCCGGATTCGGTCAATGGAATTTTTTAGAAAAGGAATTCGTGCAGAATGCAATCCAAAAGTTTATTTATTCATCAATGCCCCCACCGATATCCACCAATAGGACAATTGCAGTGGGGGTCCCAACTATTGACGAACACAGACAACGATACCCTAGTCAGAAGATGCCTTATCAGCCGGTACTCGAACTCAAGACCTTGGTATTGTTATCCAAGTACAAAACTATTCCGCTACCGAGGTCGACGAATGCTGATGGAAAGATTCAATTGCGATTATAATTATCTCTCGTCAACTTCGGGTTGGGCCAGAGGCAGCACAAACAGATTCCAAAGTACCCCCAGCGGGCATTATGTTCGGTCTCTTTATGTAGGTTAAACAGGTGCCTTTTTTATAAGTAGCGCAGGGAGAGCCATGGTAGCGGGAGGCGGGTGGGGACGAAGTTTGAGATATTATTATTAATTAACGGTTACCAAATTGAGAGAGCATGTACTTTCGAGTTTTGAAAATTGAGGGGCCGTGTGTTTCACGTGTGTCCCTGTATTGTGCGCAGCAATCGACGACGTGCGGATCTCTTTTTCGTCCTAGACATTGAGTGAGCTCTTTCACATGAGGGACGCTCTCAAGTAGTGTGAGAACGTTTGGAAGCGCGCTGCGGAGTCGGAACCGTTGGTAAATCGAGGTGAGGAGGATTCTGGAGAAGAGGGCCAAATGAGTCCTCGCCATACTATCTCCGTCGAGAAAAATGTATCCCAAATGAGTCTTCCGAAGGTTCCTCGGGCATCTCTTTGATTACGGAAAACTTAGATTTATTTTTCAAATCTTTAAAAGCGAGAAAAGTAAAAATCTCTCAGATCCCGCTATGCTATGTTATTCACCTTTCCCTAATCCTTGTATACTTTTTTGAAAACTAAATCAAAACAATTATAAAGAAGCGATTCTTCGCATTTTTCTCTCTACAGCGCACCATACCTACAAACCAAGCATACTTCGCCGCAGATTATTCCATTAAGTTATGGTTTAGAAATATATCCAATACTAATGAAGGTATATGAAATCTGCAAGAATGTAGAACCTACTTTTCACTGATGGTTGACGATCAACGATCATATGAGTTAAGAGAACTTTCAAGCTAGCTTATTATTCGAGATTATAGGTTACTGATATTAATCTGAAAGTGTAAGTAGATCCTAATTCAATTTCTTTCAAAAAATGCCGATGAAATTCTATTGCAGATCCTCATGATATTAATTAATTTTGGCTCCCACTTTTGTTCTTTTGAGTACATACTAGTGATTTGCTGCTACAGAGCTAACCTTCAGGCAGAGACTTTCACTCCCCCATTACTCCCTTTCCCGATAAAATTCCTGCATATTTATCATAATTAGTTCTAATTTTTAACTTAAATCTTAACCTGCTTCTTGACGAAATGGTGAATTATTAAATGGTACCTAATTTATTCTTTTACAAAACAGATGATATAAATTTGCATTGATTTGAAGTGCATCGGTTTAATGAAGGTATCCAATTAGAGAATTTATCAGTGATTAAATCTCTGTTACATCATTAAAACCTATGTCGTGAGATAAAAAATGACTTGAAACCTCGATGCAAAGACATTTATGCAAATGAAAACAGCATGAAAAGTGGTAATGATCGTCGGAAGAAAAATCGCATTAAAAAGGTACTCGTGTATTAAAAGAAGTCCGAAGTGGGACGAGTCCACGAGACTGATCGAGCCATCGTGAAAGTACACCTAAAGCATCCGTCTTGATTGCTTTGAGATATCAAGTCTTAATCTCGTCTAAGACACTCTTAGGCAAAAGACACGACCGGACTACTCTAGTCTGGCGGCAAGCCCTGCTTCACGCTTTGAACGAAAAAGAAGGGGAATCAGCGAAGATGAGAGAACGCCCTCAATCAGAAGGAATTACCGGCGCCATCACTTGATTAATTTGCAACCGATACCTCTCATTTATTTGTGGACGCCCATGAGTAAACAGTCTTCTTTGACTTTTAAAGGGTTAGACTTGGGCGTATCCAAGTTACCCGGAAAGATTATCGTAGAAAAAAGGTGGCTGCAAGGCAGGAAAAGCGATGGGAGAAATTTCCATAGAGGGATTTTACTAATGATTCCCGGAGAGTTTCCGATTATTTCAAACGAAAAGTTATTCTCGCAAGAAGAGTGAGTAAGATTTCACTTTAAGTCTTTAAAATTACACATAAACGTTGTACATCAGTCAGAATCATTGCGAATTAAAAGAAGATTTTAAAAGGAATGCCTATAGTTATTTCTAAATAGAGCTATTTTTATAATCATCGGAAGTAAAAAGGCTTAAAAAGATATAATTTCAACAAATCATCATTAAAAGACAGAAAGATATTGAGATATGCCACAAACTTCACATAGAATCATTTTTCTCCTCCTGAATTTCATTAGTGATATCTTAATTTTCATAAAACGTTTCATTCAGAATTCAAGGTTTCCTGCATGTTTTTATGCAGATGTTGAAATAACATGTTAATTGGTGGAATTAAAGTCAGAATCAGTTGCAAGTAGAGATGGTTGTTTGCAATTAAAGAACCCGAGGCAAGGTTTAAAAAGAGGTGTCTTTAAGAAGTCCGTTTAATTATAGTCAAAGTCAACTCCTCCAATAAATGCAAATTCAAAGAATCTCAACGAGAAATAACAATTTAATTGAGCTTTATTGCTTGCATTTCCCTGCCTGAGAAAATTTCTTATAAATACTGAACGCACAAAAGAAAGAAAATTTTTAGTTATCTCCTTTCGTTCGCCAAGAATCTTTGAATTACCTAATTTATTCTTCTGCAGATAAATCACAGAAAAATCTACAATGAAAGAATTTCATGAATGAAGAAAATCATGGAATATCACGATATTATACTGTACTATAATTGTACAAATTTCTCATTTGCGTTTTTGCAAGGAACAAGGAAAAGTCGAACCACAATATTTTGTAAAAGTTCGAAAGTCGTTCCTTGTTCCTACCACGAAGTCACAACCCAAGCAGTTTCTGCGATTTTGTTCTTTATTAAAAAGATTGAAAATAAATTATAACGTATTTTTTTCGTCTTAAACAACACGAACTGCAAAATTTCCTTATCCACTAATTCTCGGGGAGAAGGAATTCTAATCTCATGCTGTTTAAAATGTTTCTTAACATTGAAATTCGATTAAAGCGATCTCATTTGATGAGATAAGCGACCCAATTATTGAATTAATAAAAAATATACGAAGGTTCATAAAATTTTCCGGAAATGTGAAATTTTAAAGGATGAAATATTTATATATAAGTATCTAATCGTTACAATTTTTCTGAACAATATTTATTTATTATTCACGTAAAAAATCAATTGAACGTAAGTTTCATCGACACGCTGAATGAGTTCATTTGCAAAATCTTGGGGCTTAAGGAACTTCTAAAATATAGAACAAATGAAAGAAACTAAGCCACTTCCTTAATTCTCTTGCATTGTGAAAAGACATTGTCTTTTTCCTCTTTCTTCACAAAAAACCAATGAACTCATCAAAAATCCTAAAAGAATCTTTTTTTACAAATATTTTCTGTTATTGATTACAGTTATTGTGCAATGATCATGTTCTAGGAGAGGTTCAGCGAAAACATTTTTCGCGTAGAAGTTTTACTCTCCGATATTACAGAGGGCGAATTCGTAATCGAAATCGAAAACATTACAATCTTTAAGGGGGAAAACGAGAAGATTACGCCGTATAAACAAAAAAATTACTGGACGATACATTTAACAAATAGACACTAGACAAAGAATGACATAACTGTAAGTCGGATAGTTTTGATCTAATACTAGAATGACCTAATACGTGAAACATTCATTCTATTCTTGTTACATCTGTGTACACTGGGTCGTGGGAAGGAAAACACTAAACAAGAAGAAAGTAGAAATCAAAGGAACAAAGGAATGGCGGACAAGCCGTAGATTAGTGTCAGAAATCTCTGCTTCCCACAATACACAATTAAAATAGAATGTCATAACTGTATCACGAAAGAAACGAGTCCTCAGAAAAAATACGGGTGTGAATATGTTTATGAGAGCGCATAATTAATTGCTCATTAGCATTCGGTTTTCATCGGTGTGACTGTGTACGAGTATAATTAGCAAAAAACGTAGCTGTTGCTTTTTTGGGGTAAGTCGTTGAAAAATAGCACCCAGGCTTAAAGTTTTTGGGTAAGCTGCAGGGAATCTACATATTATTTCCACTGCTATTCTTTAAACATATTATACAAAGCTTTAAATTCATGCACTTATTGTATTTTTCTTCGATAGGGCTACCATATTCTAACGTTAAAAAATGACTAATCGAATTCAGAATCGAATAAAATCGGGACGTTGCCTTAAAACACACACTGAGTTGATGTCACATGCTTTAAAAATACTTTGAAAAGTGCAAAGCAGCACAAATTAAGAAAATTGATCTGGAATGATCTATCTATGAAATATTCATATCTCTCATTAACATCTTTTTCGAAATCTTTCCTTCATATCTGTACAACTAAAAAATTAACGGGGACAATAGGTTAAAACCATGACAGTTCCGGTCAAAACGAGAGATATGGCGTGCCTTTTCTCAGGTAATATCAAAATAATTTAATCATGTTAATAAATGAGAAACAATATCCATGTAATGAGTACTTTTTGATTTTTACTTTGCTTGTTATCGTTACATTNTCGAGGCCGAAATCTACAATCAACAATAAGAATGTGAATCATTATGGAATTTCCCTCTTATTATTAACATGTCTCAAAGTAATGTGTAAGTTTGCAAGATTTTCAACTTCCGATTAGTAACTTTAATCGTATAATTGTCAAGAGTCCGAAATTATAAATAAAAAGTTGTTTTACATTTTGTATAATTTTACTATACTTATGGAATTGATTATTATATTATATATTACAATTTACATTAAGAAGCTGTATCAAACTTTTCATTTTTATTAATAGCCATCTACGAAACACTTTTGCCTCCAAACGAAAAATAAACGTCCATTCGAAGTGTCTAGCATTTTTTCATAAACTTATCTACAACTTAATCGAGCGATGACTTTGGATGTTCGATATTAACACGTTAACTTCAGCAGCGTGGGTTCTTTATGTATCGTAGCATGTGTGGAATTTCGAATAACGGTAAGGAGAGTCAACAATGTAGATATTATTGGTGGACGACGAATAGGAAATCAAAAGGCTACGAGAACCCATGCGGAGAAAGGAAAAATGGACAAATCAGAATATAGGGTGCGGAGAGGGAGTCTGAAAGAAGACATGGATAAAAAGAGGTTGGCTATTTAGATAGAAAATCGGAATGTCCTGCAGTAGGAATTGATGTCCGCTTGTCAAAAGGCCCTTTGATGAATGACTGGATGAATCACATTCGAGGGGAAGAAAAGGATGATTGAGTGAAAGGTTTTGGGCTCGCGGAGAGGGAGATGGCTGATAAAGGATGGAGGGGATATTAAGCAAAGAAGAAAGCGAATAATAAACTTAGCAATTTATTTTCACTGTGTTTGTTATGGTTCATTGAACTACATGACGATATTTGCGATAAAAAAGTTTCCTCTTCTTTCCTTTGATGAAGATCGAAAAATTCTGACTTTATAGTGTGAATTTTAACAACAGAGTAAGCCACGTCTAATAAAATGAAAATGCTTGCCACGACGAAAAAATATGCAAACTAGCTTGGTGCCTAGACAGCTGAAGAATACTTTTTGATATTTCCACAGTGAATTTTGAGTCTTTAAAATGCCTCAATAAGAACACATTTCATTCAATATCAATTCAGTAGCAAAATAAAGGTGTACGATGACGCATATTTGAACGAAATATGCCCTATTCGAATTCCATGCAATGATGACTATCATTAATAACTCATATAACCTCTACTACTGTCAGTAAAATTTTTAGAAAGAGAGTATTGGAAAAGATCCACAAATCGTTCAATATAGTATCAGAATGAACATTTCGTAACAGAGATCAGTTGAGCATTGTTAAATTCTAAAATCAAAACTGCACTTAATGAAAATCAAACTTGGTTGCAATAATAAAATACGCAGAAATTATATTACGAATGTGAAAAAGATTTTTCATTAGAATATTTGTAATCAAACGATGGAATTTTTTCCTTAATATGCTGCATATTTGGTTGTTTCATTGATATTTGTACCGAGTATTGCTAATTTGTTGAGACAGCCATTCAGATTTATAAAATATCATTGTGACAAGTTAAGTTCTCAATTATTTTTAAAACTGAGTTAAAATCAGTCATAACATTAAATAATTACAGAAAATGCACGTAGTTTCACTTTTTAGGACATAACTTTTTCTTCCATAGAGGCAACTACCTTGAAATACCCTTCTAACATTTAAAAAAAGTGGAACACCAAAAAGAGGACGAAAGGAATATAGAGATAATGTTTATGGCATATTTCTACGACTGAAAGTTTTATTGCTGCAGGGTGGTTGGATGGCACATGATGAACAGATAAAATACGTTCCCATAACACGGAAGAAGAACTAGGTTCAACGCCTAAAAAGAAAACAAAATTAGAGTGTTTCGAGCACGAGGCATTTTAGGTACCAGTCAAAGCCGATATGGGAGTATATAAATCACCACAAGAGGCTTCGAGAATAGTCGAATAACAAAACGGACCGCTTGTAGAAAAAATTACAAACACAGCTCCAATGCATACACACAGCGAGGAACCAATGGAGGATGTTCATTTGTCTTTTGAGAGAGACAACGTCTGCTGGGCGCATGCGAAGGATGCCTTCAGGGAGAATATGAACAGGTAGAAAGATGTAAAGAAATTGAGCGGAGAGAAAAAGGAAGTTGCCGGATGAGTTTTGTACGCAAAGCGGCTTGGAGACAGAGTATGCGGGGAGTGAATTTCTGAGCGAATTCCATACGAATCTTTTCCTTTCAAGGTATACTAGAGAATAGCATTCGTGATAAATTATTCATCCGCCTGAAATTTCATCAAACACATGCTAGCGGACAGGTGTGAATAAGGTGACCATATTCCGAAAATAAAATATGGGCCGGAGGCCAAGCCCACAGAAAGTGGAACATCCTTATCTTACAGGAACTCCTTATGCGTCGCTATGCCATACGTGCTTTTAAAAGGTCATTCATCCTTCAAATTAAATTCATCCCTCGAGAAATGACTCAGCATTAATTCTACAATTCTTTACAAATTTTTTCGTAGCATGGATGGCTCTATAATAGACGCTTTGGTTACCCTAGGTAAGAGTTTTCTAACAAGTGTGACGCCAAATAACGCAAACCTCGTTGTAACGTATTCTAATATTTGATAGCTTCTAATTTATCTCTATGAATGCGCTCCCATATGAGCGACGTTTTCTTATTTCAAAGGATTTCGCAATTACAATATTAACAACTAGCTGAAGTGCCCGTTGATTCTCAACGGGGAAAATAGATGTCGGATTATATGTAGTATACCTATTTGTACAAAAGAGATAATAACACCTCGCATCATCTCGTAGTTTAGTCCAACGGGACAGGTTATCGAAAACAAAAATTTTCTAATCAAAGTTCGAGGCCGAAATCTACAATCAACAATAAGAATGTGAATCATTATGGAATTTCCCTCTTATTATTAACATGTCTCAAAGTAATGTGTAAGTTTGCAAGATTTTCAACTTCCGATTCTGGTAACTTTAATCGTATAATTGTCAAGAGTCCGAAATTATAAATAAAAAGTTGCTGCTACATCTCCACTAATTTATTACGGTGCTACGCATGTTTGTTGCCTCTGTAATTCATCACTATAAATTGTTCGTGACTGATATAATTAAAATCTCTGAAAATTTTCATCCTCTTCATATCGTCATTTACTTCGAAATGGGCCAAAATACAAATGCATTCTTATGGGAAAATGCCTGAACTCGGAATCAACAATCGCATTGGTCGTCAGGGGGACGGGTTGTTTACAACCTCAAAATTTCACAAAATATTCGCATATTTTATCTAAATTCTCGCAATATTGAAACGAAAGCTTTATTCTACGACAATAATAAGAATCTGTATTCAATTTCCCTTCTTTTGATACTTATTTTGACTTTATACGAATATTCCTTCTAATTTAATTTTGCAAAAGAAATAAAGTCTATACCCGATAAAATCGAACTTTACATGTATTTCTTATGGAAATCTGTCTAAACGATCTTGGTTGAAACCCAGCAAATTTTGCGAATGAAAAGTTGACAGTACTTCACGTAGGCAAAGTTTGATGCAAATCGGACAAACGGCGTGGACTCCAATCGCGAACAAACAAACACACAAACCCACAGAATTTCTGCTTTATATATAGATAGATTACGACAAGAAAATTGCATAATCTTATTCGTCTATTTTAGCTACTCCTTACTCACTAATTGATTGATGAGTTGAACCGCAACTAACAGATTAATGGTTCCGTAAGGTTGGTATAGGTACAAAGTTTGTACTACAAACGCCGTCGACGAGAAAAAATTAAGAAGTGTTCTATGATGGGGTTTCCCAAATTAGTAAGTCCAGCGATCAGTATCGTTATTTCAAATTGATTATCAAAATTCATCAAGTTAATTACGTTCGTTTAAACTATTCGTTTAAACCAATGTGAAACGATAACGATGCAGCCAAAGACTAATTTAAAAACTGGTCCTTCTCGGTTCAATAAATCAAAGATAACCTAATTATTTTTACAGCAATTGCAAAATAGAAACCTCTTACTAAGAATCTTTCTACGAAAAACACATCAGAGTTTTTCCAATATTTGAAATGTTATCAGGCTCAAATCGATTTTCTGAACTACTGGAATTAATAGTTACAACAGGAAAATCTCTTAATGCGTACACGTCTTTGATGCCGAAAAGTCATTTCTATGCATAAATGATATGCTACTACTAAGTGACACATTAGTACATATTGATAACGTCTAAGATTGCTTTTTCAACCCCTTCCTCTTCCTCTTCTGATGTAGGCACTTGCAACTCGGAAGAGTGTAAATGCAAGAATTCATATAAATTAAACAGGAAGGAATAGTAATTTTACCACAAATTTAAATTGAGGCCTGATTTGATGTCTCTTTTACCTAACTTAACTTAATTAGTGGATCCGCTCATTCTTGGCATCAACTGTTATAGACGATGAACAAAACGTGGGAATTCAGTGAAATTTCCATTCCCGAAATAGTTCCGAATCATTACTTCGGAGAATTTTTAAAATCTTCGAGAACAATACAAATATGAAGGACGGAATTTTTGTCATCTGAATAGGTGATGAAACATGACAGATGTGCCGGCGTTATGACAAAGGGAGAAGAGAGCATTCCCATCTTCCACGTTCTCCATTTACGGCTCCAACTTCACGTTTTCACCGCTCCACCTCAACTCACCAAGGTATGTGAAGAGCAGAGGAACGCCTCCGCGAAACAAGGGAAGGGCGTCAAGATCACACTCACACGGAGATGCACTTAACTCCAGCAACAAAAGCAAAAGAAACATCCAAGGTATGGGGAGCCTTTTTCATCGGAAGGCCGCATGTGAAACCATCAGGCCGCTCATGAGCCTCTAACCACATTATTCAACATCGAAACAGTACATAGGGAAAAGTATTCGATCGTAAATAAGAGTTCATAAAATTATTTGAATTAAATTATAATTTTCCATTTAATTTACTCTTGCGATTAGAGAATTGGGAAACTAATTTAAATGTTTAATCGCCCTGAGTTGACCACACTCTGTGGATGTACAGCCTTTATCAGGTACTTTTTATTAAGGATTAAGGAAGGGTTATCGACCCTGAGTTCTTTTATTGAGCCTGAGTCCTACAGAACCAAGGAAGAGGCCGCGCTGAACGCCGGAGAAAGCCGTATGTGCCCAGAAGGCCACTAGTACCCCGTTTTAAGTATTTTTTATCCCACATCTCCCTCTTTTTCCCTGGAAAGGAAGTTTCCCTGACCGGACTTCAACATCCACCGCGATTTTTCCCCCGCTGCGATACAAAAAACAGTCTCAACTGCATAAACGAGAATCAAACCTAGCCTTACTCTTGACCTAGATTCACCAGACTGAGGTGAAGAGGTTCAGAGATGGATGATATAACAAAAACGAGGCGTAATAGATGCTTGATTCCCACCTCAATGGAGAATTGTTACGTTTTGGCGCCCTTCCAAATGAGAGGCGCATGCATCTCCCTCGGCCGTGTCTCGTGTCGACTTCACCCCTCTATTCCTCGCTGGAGGACTCGAGCCATTTTAACAGGAAGGATTCATTTGTTTAGCGCGCCTGCTATGAATCGGACGTTAACATGCCGATGTTCAAGTGACCTCACCATTTTGCCCGCAACCTAGACCGAGCGTTGAAGTCTCGGAAAAAGCGGTCGCAGCGAGGATTTGCCCGGCGCGCAGACGCGGAAATAAAGTTAACATCGCTTTGTGGAATGATTCTGAATCTGGTTTTCATTACAAGACTATTTAAGCGCTAGGAGATAATTCCTCCGTTTTATAGCAATCATTAATGCACGTGTAATGAGGTGTAGGTTGCTTGAATAAAGGGCTTAGTACTTTATAAACGCAAATTACTGTGCGGCAAGTTTTCGTTGAGAAAAGCATGAGAAATGGGAAATAGCGTAAAAATAATTTTGCAAAATAAAATGCAAAATCGATTTGATTATAAAGCATACTATTACACATAATCGTAGGTAAATGTAAAGTATGTAAGTTTTTAGGCTGACATTTAAAAATGTCTTGTATTGCGATACATAAGTGAGCATTAACTTCCGTGATACCAAATAATCTTCAGAATTGTTATATAATGGAGTTTCATTCGTAAAAATTAATATAAAACATATAAAAACTAACAAAATGGACGCAATAGACCGGGGATTCTCAATTGCGCGTCTTGCCAGATTTTGGATTTCGAAGAATCAAAAAGATTAAGCCCGTTCGTATTTGCAAAAGAACTGCGAGTATCTGTACCTGAGAAAACACTGGAATACCATATTGTAAACAGCTCACGGTTGTTTTAACCTAAATTATTGATATTCATTGCTATTTTGCGGGGATGATAAATTTTAAGCTTCTACCTTTAAATGTCTAGCTTTAAATATTTTTGACGAATGAATTTACTGTGATTAACGAATGAATTACTGTGTTATTGTGACAAAACATACTCAATAGTAGAAAGTACATTGTGTGCTATTTTTATATATTTTTAGTGTTAAAGTTTATGCAACAGTTTATGTACGTTCCCTGCTTTTTCTCTCTCTCGTTACAGAGAAATTTATTATATTAAAATATATTGCAGATTTGAAGAACTCCAAAAACCAACAACGCTAAGATTCTGTCCCTAAGGAAGCTATCATTGGTGACAAAACGCGCATAGGACAGACTAATAACGTTGTGGAGTTCCTCTAAACTTCAACTAACTCAACCATCGGTGGCAACACCTATTCTGTACATCACATTTATTCTTCTAGTCCCAGAGTCGCTCAATAAAATATTTACGAAATCGTGGCATATGCAAGGAATTTTTCGAATTTATTGTTAAATCTATAGAAATATGAAAACATAGTGAAATGTGCTCCATCAAATCTCAATCTTCCTAATATGGAGAGCTTTTCCGCCATTTGCGCTTGACATTTATGTACAAGCTTAACGTCATAATTCGTACTCCAAGAATGCAATTTTGCTCGAAATTTCGCGAACAGAGAACGAAAAAGTACTGGAAAAGGTATAATGTAGGGATATTTCCACTTGGACAGCTGAAGCAACTCCTACAAGTTTCAAGGCAGAGGGATAATCACTTCTGTCTGAATTTATTTCCTACTCGGATGAGAGTGAAGTGCAGCGAGTGAGGCGGAGTAACCCGGTGTAAGTGGGAGTCTCGAAGTGAACAACGACAAGATGGCAAAGCTTTCATTTCACGCATTCCTCAACGTTGCAATCTTTTATTTTCAAAATCTCTCATGAGTCTAAATAATGAGCTGCTGAAGAGAACTTGTAAAGATAGCGTTTAAAAATGAGAAGGGTCAAGAGGATAGGCGGGGAACCTTTTTCCATCGGAGGACCACATTTACCAATCGGTCTCATAAGAGAGGCCAGAAGCGAAACTATCAACCAACTCTTGAGTTACGTATAATTTAAATTCAAATAGTTAAACATCAAAATTGTATATAAGAAAAAGAATTCATTCGGTGAGTGAACTAAAAGAGAACAATTTCCACTGTATTTTTATCAGGAGTCATGTGCAAGATTGGGAAGCAAAATTACTTACACATGGGAACTTAATTCAGGAAAAGACTAAACGGCTGCGGAATTGATTTTTGCGTGCAAGTTCAAAAATATATCATTACCAAGGACGTTTTTAAGAAACAAAACAAAATATAAAATTGTGGTAATACGCGAGAACTACCAATACGCGAGAATATGCAGCAACTCTGCATCCTAACCTAGCGTGGTACTGTCGGATAGAGTACAGAGTAAATATAGTTTTACTGATCACATTTAATCTTACACCGAATACGAAAAAAAAACTTGAAATCTCTACGAAAGGGCAGATGAGGAATAAAGTTAACTAAGTACACAAAGGTGAGTTCCTTGGATAAACCCCAAGGATAAAACGAAGGCGAAAATGTTCGAAAAGACCGAGAATCGAAGCCGGATCTTACACTTCCGCGCAGGATTGAATGTCTTCTAGAAAAATTAAATTAGTTATACCTACTAATTAATGGTGTACATTACGAAAGATTGTTTCATTAATCGAGTCAATAATTTTCGTCTCGTTTGTCATTGATAAGTAATGGAAATCACGTAGAACTAAATATAGACTCTTCTAAAGTTAAAAATTACTATGAAAACATATTAGATTCTATAAAAAGAATTGCAAGAATCAAATGAGGCACTTTAATGGATAGATTTCAATGATTCACTATCATTTAGTTAAATAATTATTGACATGAATTAGTGCACATGAAACCAAGCCAGATTTTACTTAAAGTTATATCACGAATCGAGATTTCTATAAAAGATGAGTATGATTTGGAGAATAAAAGGTAATACAGGTAAAACGGAAGGAGAGTATATAGTAATAAGAATAACGTTAAGAATATTTTCGTAAAAATAGAATGGATTCCTTTTGTCAATTTTAGACCGCAGAGCCTATCAGTGAAATACGAGTATTTACACGTTAATGTATGTTCGTATTTCCGTGGAATGGTTATGAACGCTGCCCTCATCCTTTGGTGGAGATGGAAGATGACTTGGTTTCATTCTACCTGAAAGATTGCAATCTTCCCCAATTTCCTCGTCGGGCGCAGAAATAAAAAGAAAACTCATTTCCCACGAATTAGCGAATTCAGAAGTTAAGTGGGGCGCAAAATATTTCAGGAAAATATCGGTATTCTAAAGAAAAACCATGGAATGGCTTTATAAAAAGGATGCAATTAACGTGAAACGTCGCCTCCTATAAGTGGCTCAGGACTGACAACTTCATCGATTCAGGGGCAACGTTAGCGGAAAATTAAGCTCGCTTCAATTCTGCGGAGACCGTGAGAATGCTGGCAGGAAGGAAGGCTGTACGCCAATTAGCGAAATGAGGAAGATTCCTCGATTTTTTAGATAATTGACCGGCAGAGCTATTTCCAATAAGACGCTATTTCTCCGAAGAAGAGCACATTCGCGGTCACCGAGAAAATATTACAAAATATAGCCCTCTTATAGATACGATAAACTTGTAGCTATACGATATGAGCTGTTTACAATTCAAAAATCTCATTTACTACTCCGATTAGCCCTATTATTACACAGAGAGAGCGCCTCGGAAGAAAAAAAGTTTCTTTAACGAGAGAAAAAGGTAACTGACGATAATAAATTATTTTAAAAATGAATTATATAACAAGAAAATAAAAACAATTTCTATCTATGATTGTATATGAGTATCAATAAATTTTTTTAATACTGATTCTTCAGAGAGTTTTCTCTCGAGACAAATAACCATGGTATTACTAAATACATCTAACAATAAGTAGTTTTGATTAAGATTAATTTGATTCCTCATTACATATTTACATAATCGAACAAATAAACAGAGAAAGTAGAAATGCAGTACCTTCCGGAAGAAACAAGCTTACCAAACAAGCAGAAAAATATTTCAATTTGGGAATCTTTTCACTTGAATTCTCTTCCGTTTTCCAGTAGGTACATGAACTCAAATACATATATAAACGCCGGAATCTTGAAGTTCTCTGAAATCTAGTGATGGAACGATTAATCGGATACTGAACCGGAAATCAGAACTATTTTGGATATCTGAATTGGCATCGGAGAATTTTTTTACCTAATTGCCGACTGCGAAAACGATTCTTGCAACTTTCTAAAAAACTGAATCTTCCATTTCTATTACTAACTATATGTAGAGAAATAATTATAAATTGAAAATTCATCACAATTAAAGAATATAAATATTAATAATGCTTAAATATGGCATTTAATGTGAACTCATTTGTGTTATTTTTGGGTAAAAATAAAATTCTCGATTTTTACCTAATTCTCGAACTTTCCCTAAAATACGTTAATTTTACTTTGTTTCAGCTACAAATAATTTTTTGTTTTTAAGCTATTTTCAAACATTTTAAATTATCTCATTTATAATTTAGAAATTATAATCAAAGGAAAGTAATGTAAAAATAAAATAGACTCAAATTATTCTGAATTTTAGGACTTTAATATGATAGCTAGATTATTTAAATAAAGAAATTGTTCTCTTTTTTGTTTAAACTTTTCCAATCTTTTCGATGAAAACGATTTCCGACTCTATTTTATACGCTTTTGCATTATCAACTAAAATATTTTATTTATAAATAAACTCCGTTTGTTACGTATTTGTTTCCCAAACAGCAGTCACAAAATAAAACAAATCATGGTGGGAATCGCTAAAAAATTTGGATTCGTCCCTTCACAACTGAAAACCTACCAAACTTCTCAACCTACTTGAAAACTACAACTACATAAAACTGCCATCATCGTTAACTTCTCAGTCACTGAATCATGACAATAACTCTTGATCACGATCTTATTTGATTCTTAAAGGCCTCTCCGGAGAAAAATTAATAGAAGCCACGATTAACTTTCGCAAACGGAACGTATTATCTACCCCCTGAACCATGAAAAATTTCTCCCTTCAACCAACATTAAGGAGCGTCAACAGCGTTGGATTAATTCACAACTCGCGCAGACGCTGTGAAGGACGCGTAAAAATCTGAACACGTTCGAGCGTAAGATAGGTCTCTGGCAGAGGCGAGCGATATGTGCTAGCAGCTCGGAAAAGGCAAGAAAGACATTCGTCTCGCTCCCAGACGAGACGGGCGGCTATATGTATGTGGTACAGACATCCAGCGTTCAACGCCGGCGACAATTAGGCCGAGGAGTGACAGGCAAAGTAGTTCCGGACGTGTGTTGCATAGAGGGTGGCGAACGAGGTATTCACGCGGTGCGAAAGGTGACGAACAACTGCAGGCTTGAATAACGAGGCGAAGAGGAAAAGTGATTGAGATGGAATACAGTGGGATGGAGAAAGGAAAAAGAAATGGGAACTGGAGAAAGAGGAAATAAAAATATTAATGACCCGAGGAAGAAGGATTAATTGTAAGTACGCGGGAAAGAAACATGAGAAGGAGGTGAGGAAATAATCGAGTAAATCTTTCGCATTTATTGCGGGGAAAGCGCAAGTGATGGCGCAAGTAATATAATGCTGCTTGAAAAGCATGGTTTCAGGTCTATGGAACGGGCAAAGGGAAGGGATTTAATGTTCCGGAAAAGAGAGGAGACACAAGAGTGGAAAAGAAATGTTGAAAGGCGCCGATGGGAAATTCGAATGGAGAAAGTGGAATGAGAAACCCTATTATAACATCAGTGCAGGTACGGAATACGGATTTCGATAGATCAAATGGTATTATTCATTATAAATAGCACTATTATATGCCTAAATAAATAATTACGCGTTTTTGTAAAATCCGCGAGTTCTCCAAAGAATTAAGTATAAAATAATCCGAACGTATTAATTAAATATCGATCAAAGTTTTGAATTTTATGACAAAATAGTAAACGCCCCCGTCAAACATGACGGAACTTAAGTAATTTTTAAAGTATATCTGTTCTTCTTCAGCCAAAAAATATCAATCGTTGGTCTTTAAAAATATAATTATGACCGGCAGATGGTTTGATCGATGAGGGATAAATTTGGTATACAATTTTCCATAATTAAATGTATGAAATACTATCTTGTCAATTGTCATTATGAAGTCAACATTCATAAATATTTTGTATACCTCAAATTTAAGCCATCAAATTTTTAGGAAAAAATATTATCATCTCGTAACCGTTAATTCTCCTTTCAAATTCAACGCGTATTCTTGTAGAATAAGAAATTTAGAAATTCCTTCTATGATTTAATAGTAAGGCTCGTTCTTATTAAAAATCAAACAACTATGATAAACAGATGTGATAAATAGCGACATGACTGGGACTCGAAACCAGGTCTTGCACTTTCCGGCCAGGTGTTCTAATTACTAAACTAGATTGTCTTAAGGGATCTGTCAAGGGAATGCTTAGTGAGCGAGGCAAGTGAAGCTCCACGTAGTGGCATTAACCACAGCTAGAGATTCAGATCAATCAGCACTTCCAGGGACAGCACTTCCACAGGACTTCCAGAGAATATTTTTATCATCATATCCTAAAATTTCTGTTAAGTCTGCTGCAATGCTCAATTGCTCAATTTGGGATATCTTTTAAATGAAGCAACCATGCAAATTGCCCAAAAAATGTGATATCTTCATTTGACTTACGCTACAAAATACCTATCAGTAAACTATTGTTCCATCATCATGAAAAATGAGAGATTTCTTTAGTTGTAAAATTCTATTCTTGAAATTTCAACGGATATTCTTGAAAGATCTCCAAAAATACCTAATCAGTTTTTCTTGTAAAAGAATCGAAAAAAAGTATAAGGCAGTGTTGCTTATAATTTAGTGTGCAAAGTATACTTAATATAGGTAAGAATAAATAGGCACTCGAGAAATTTTCAAAATTATATTTCCGTAGGTACGTAAAACTATCACGTAATTTCAATTCGTGTGTTATAGTCATTTGCTCGACAAACTACATTTTAAACTGCAAGCCGGGGGTATTACGCATTATAATTACCGAAACAACAAAGACTTCACCGGTGATACGACTTCTTTAAAAACTGTAATCTACACCGAGTAAAATTTCCTCCTGTCCATCAGAAAGAGTTAACAATCTCTTATGGAGGTAATAACCCATAAATTACCAGTTTAATTTCTCTAAGAATGCGCGAGGTATGATAAAAAGTCACCAGCGACTTCAAAGTTGGCATATTAATTATTTATCCGCGCATACCTTCAACTCGCCATGAGCGAACACAAGAGGACGAAAGAGCCGAGATAAACATAATGGAGCGATTCTCTTCGGTTAACGGACGAGCATAAATGACCTCAGTTTCCTTTAAATTCCAAGCCGTAAACGTGATGCTTTTCCACAGCCCTCTTTCAGCGCCGCTTTTTATCTCCTTGATTATTCATTTTCAGCTTTCCTTTTGAATAATGTTATTACCCTCAAAGGGGACAAGAATCGCCTTACGAAGTGCTCATCTTAAATCCGTCCCGGAGGTAAAATGCCGCAACCTCGCGGGTTCGAGCATTTTTAATTTTCTCGTGCCGCTACGTATTCATCGCAGAAATTGAATAAGTTGTTTAATGGCTAGCTTCGTTTCCGAAATCGGTTTAATTACGTCCAGGGATCGTCTATAATGACTACGTATAACGTCTTTCGGCTAATGAATGATGATACGTCGGTTCAACTAGGATGTTACGTTCTTAGGAGTGCAAATGATTTCAATGTTTCATGCCACGATTTTTAATAAGATTCTGCGATTGAAACAGCGCTGGAGATGATGTTTTTTTTCAGGTCGTTGTAATTATTTAGAGATACTCTAAATTAAATTTACAAGTTAACGTGCTCTATGGTATTTGAAAGTTATCGTAGAGGGACAGAATTTTATCTCAAATATTCCTCAATTCTTATTAATTAATTTATTTCATTTCCGAAAAGCTTTAGATTCCAAAGAGTGAAAGATATTTAAAATTTCCTCTCAGATCATCGGAGTGGCACCGTGAAGTGTAATTTATGCCGTATTCTTCACTGGAATTCTTCCGGTGAGTTCCCATTTCCGATTTCTACGGGAGGAAATTAATTTGACGATATTCAAAGTTTCCGCTTTTATGCGATCAAGAATTCCAGTGCGAATACGCTTAACATTTTATCTCTAAAAACAAGAAATTCAGGGATAAAATTAAGTAAGCTAGAGATATTAATGCCTATTGTTAACAATGAATTTTTACGAACTATGACAGCATTGCTGTAGCCACGAAAATCCAGTTTCGTCTTCAATCGATTTTGAGTAGAACTGGAATAAATTAAAGTCCCGGGTAATAGTAGCAATGCTGAAAGCTGAGATCATATAGGTCCCCACCGGGAATAGAACCTTGGACCGCCTTCGCCAAAGACAATGCGCTGCTCCCTTAAATATCCGGGAATCCTTACATCTCCAGGAGGAAGGCTATATTACAGTACCATTTTTCCGAAATATTTTGTCAATTTTGTCAAACAAAACGAATAGAATCTGTAACAGTAGTTAAAATGGTTGTAGTTTTCCCGGAAACTCAACACGTTACAGAGACACTGTAATAAAAACATGTAATGGAAAGAGAGACATGTTCACTGATGAAATGAGTGTTTTATTAGCTACTTATGTGGGTATTAATTTTTTTCTCGCCAACATCTAGTGGATATTTCTCTCTTTAAACGCACAAATTTTAAAATCAAAAACAACGCAAATAATATGAATATGAATTTATTAAGTGTCTTAAATCACTGATAAACGATGATTTTCTATTATTATCTACTAAAATGAAAAAAAATCAACGAACACAAAGAAGTTTATTCGGAGCTTTTCTTATGAATTTATTTTATCGTCGCCTATTTTGCATAAGAATAACTTTGTTGATAACAGTGTTCCAAATAGCCATGTGGGCTAGACATTAGCCATTGGTGAAAGGGGTCCCGGGTTCAGGACCTAATGTGTGCAAAATAACCTCAGCTGTCTAAGGACTTATAGCTACACTAATATTAATAGCAATGATCGGAAATTACTATTTCTCAGAATTACCGGAAGAAATAAATCGACAATCTGAGATCATTTCTGCTCAAAGGTTTACTTTTCACAAAAATAGACAATATTTGCGAAACAGATACTTTTATATAAAATCATTTCATCTGAGGGTACTGTGGAAGAATTGCCTTTAGAATGACTCAATAAAACCTTCAAAATTCCTAAATCTCAAACTCTGAGAAAGAACATCCGAAACTTTTCCGGGCATGAGGCATCCATCCTGTCAATTCCCGCGCGATTGATTCGTCGAAGAAGAAAAGCAACCATTTCCTCTGAAGCATCTTGGAAATTCTAAAACCAACGCCTCGAATAATGCGTGAATCCGGAAAAAAAGATAATGGGATAATGCTCCGCGATCGTTCCTTTATCTGAAGATTCGCTCGCACGGCGATCTCCGTTGGATATTCATGTACGCAAATAAAGCGTACGGATGCGGTCGCTTTCTCGCGCGCGCAATTGCGTGTTGCCTCGGCTCGAAATTAATGTTGAGATGGAAATGAACCGAGCGGCGAAGGGAGAGGAAGAAGTGACTCGAGGCGCTTTCGGAGATGGAAAAAAAAGAGTTCGAAAATTCTGCGATTCGAAGCACGAGAGGAAGTTCGGAATGTGGATGCGCACTTTTTAGAAAAGCCCCGCATTCGCGCGCTACATCCTCGTCCTTTCACAGGGGCAAATAAGGCGGCGAGAGAAGCGAAAAAAATCAGGCGAAAGCGCTAATGAGCCCCTGATATTCTGAACGCTCTTGTGGAACAGAGGAATGCATGTGTGGAATTTGCGCCGGGATGTCCGGTAACATTATAGGGTTCGCTCTATAAACTCACTCTTGTGATTTCCAAGAGAATTTATAAGAGGAGAGAGGATTCTTTGACTTGCTCAAAAGTAGATACTTTCATAACATAGATAACGTAACAATGGTGACCACTTGGGCGACTTAGCGAAAATGACCCGTCAGAACAAGTTAGATCTCTGTACCTGGTACATGTATTTAGAAATATTATGCGAATATTGTAAGCCGTAATCATTTTGACGTTCTTTCATTTTCACTACTACTTATGTGTAAAGTTCCTGCATCTAATATTAAAGATTGAACATTTTCATGAAGAAAATTGTAATATCGATGTTGAAACGATTTCTTTTCGAAATATTGGTAATAATTTGTACTTTTCCACAGAATATTGGTTAGCGATTATTGGGTTCGAACTTAACTGAAGGCCTTTGTAATTTTCAGAAACATGAAATGTAGGAGTAATTATTTTTCAGCTAGTCATTTTCATGCAGTATCTTATGAACTCCCCTTACAACTGCTCAGCGGTCAAAATAGAAAGGTGATCGCCATATTAGATCGTATTATTTGTGATTGAAGTTGATAATAAAGCTAAGGGGAAGGTTGGAAACTGGTCTACCGAAACATATGTTTGCTCAACAGAAGCGATCAATTCAGCAGGTTCCACTGAACCAAGGGATAAGAGAAATATACGATTCTTTGATTTTGATGACATCAATTCTTCACCCCTTCCGGCAAAAATGAGATTTTACGAGATTTGACCGAAGAGTTTATTATTTCCGGCACGGCAATCTTTCGGACGTAATTTATGAAGTAGAATTCATATTCGATTCCACGAAAGAATACAAGCCGCGACCAAATGGACCACCAAACTAAGAGTTGATCGCTCATTGATGTAATATATTACGAGGAGTATGTCCATTAAGTAAGTGATGGCAATTAGAGAGTTAAATGAATTACATTCTGAATCGAGTTCTGCAAGAGGAAAGACAGGGCGAGAGCTGGATCAGGAGGAGGTATGAATGATGAATGAATGAAAAATGTCAAGGGCAATAAGAGATCGTCATGGCTATGAAAGCGAATTTAATAAATGGATGTGAACACAGCGACTGACTTGTGAGAAAAAGTACACGGCGAAAACAAAGATAATTAATGAGAAATTTAATCACTACCGAGGAATGGTGAGTGGTATATGACACTTCTGATTTTACCTCAAACCAGTAATGGTAAACAATAGAATAGAATTTAAAGGAAATGTGAAAATAAAATAGCATAATCAATATCTTAGAACATAAGCGAGAAAATTCCTCTGCAGATAATTATAACTGTGCCTTTGAAGTAGAAGGCAAAGAAAATATTCACCGTAGAACGGTAAAGGTTATGCACATATTTATAATCATACCTAAACTGATGCATTATTTTAACTTTCCCTTAAATCGCAGTTCCAGGGTAAAACCATCGACGCGTAAAAAATTTATATTTTTTAATACTTTTGCTATTTTTCACCAGAATATGTTTGACCAAAATTCACATGGCAACATTACATCAACATCAGTTATATTTCGTAGATATATCTGCACAATAACATAAATATATCTTTCTTAACTTACGACATCTACTATGTAGTATATGGTCGCGACCAGCCTCTGCGCATTCAATATAAATCACTGTATCAGTAAACTATGTTCAGTTATAGCTGAATTCACCTTATTATCGTAATATTTATCAAAACTCAATACATGCATGAAATATACTTAGTTTTCTATTTTCGGAGTTCCTAGTAAACCACCTTGGTTACATATTAGTTTTGGGGATTTGGTACTCCCGAACGAACATAACCACCTCTCAACACCCTGCTCTGCTAAAAAAATTTGACTTCAAGTTAGATGTAAGATAGAACATTGTACTCGGAATTTATTAAAATAGAGATTTAAATTACTCCTTAAGCCGTTAGGGGGCTGTATGGGGAGATCAGCCGGTGACCGGATGAAGGAAACCGTCACTCTGGACAGGGTTCTTCTCCGAAAGGTGGTTTTCCAGAGTGACGGTTTCCGCGTCTGGTCACCTGGTGAGCCCTCAGACAGCCACTTAACAGCTTAAGAAGTAATTGAAATCGCTAATTCGAGTTAGACAATAACTTGCTCACAATTCTATTTCTGTTTGAAATTTCACGCCGTAATAATTAGGGATAGACAGTAGTCATTCTTCTGAATATCTTTTATTGCATTTTGTAAGACAGACTGCTTGAAGATGCAAAAATGCTGTAAGAATCGAACAGAACGGTCTAAAACCGATCGACCATATACTCAAACAATTATTCACCGGAAATAAACAATAATTTGGATGACATAATATCACGTTGTAACGTGTGATTTTTCGACGGAGACTCAAGGCATCCATTACAAACTGCTCCGGGTGGAAGAAAAATCAACCAAGCAAACTTTAGAGGCCTACACTTTGGGGGCCAAACCCTCGGATGACCCAATGTAAGTGGACCGAGATCGCCCCCCTTCTGCACGACTCGTAATAACCACTAATCGAAAAAATGAACTTGCTCCACTTCGTGCACCCAAATGCTTAACCCCCAAATCCATTTTCGTCATCGAGGATCTGAACAAGCCTCTCAAGCGTTTGCTCTCTTTGCATCATCGGAGAAGGGCCGGGTGCGATTGTCCCGAAATCTCGATTGCTTTCGGACGGAGTAAAAAGAAACGGAAGAGCAAAATAACCCCCACGACACGGTCTTTAACCAATTATTTGCAAATAATACCTGTCGATGGTTGTCTGAGAAATTAAAATTGCAATGAAATGCCGGAACGTTTGATGGATGGGGATGAAGGGGTTGGGTTGCATGTTAATTGCTCCATCGACCGAAAATCAAGAGAGAAACAAAATGGGAAAAGAAAGGCCCGAAACTGCTTCATTCAGCTCGGAGGTTGGCAACGGTGAATTAAAAAAGTGGATTTTTGAAGAAAAAAATGGAACCTACCTAATCTCTTGGACCACTTAGCAGTACCAGTGAATGTATTTCATGCGGCATTTCTGAAAAAATCCCATCAGCTCAATCACTCAAAGTATAAACGGCGGGAAATAGTCTGACTAAACCGGGAGTCGAACAACGGATCTCCCGGTTCCGACGGAAGCTCCTAACTAAGCTATCTCGCAGAACGATCTCAATCCGTTATTCGGGAAATTTTAGGAGGTGATTCTGACCAAGCGGCATCTACCACCGCAAACGTCCTCTCTAAGCCACCGGCCCACAAAGGGATGGAGGGAAAACCCCTTCAAAGATCTCATAAGAAAAGGGAAAAATAGAAAATGCACGTATTGATTTGTGCTAATGAGAGCTCAGAGGATAAACGGAGCTTAAAATAACTATGTCTGTGTAAGTACCCTGCAAGCGTGTGGCAGGGAGTGCATGCACCATGACTTTATTTCCCTAATCGATTACTTTCGCGTATCGTTCGCGGAAAAAATGAATCG
Organism: Ladona fulva; assembly: GCA_000376725.2. Taxonomy (NCBI): domain Eukaryota; kingdom Metazoa; phylum Arthropoda; class Insecta; order Odonata; family Libellulidae; genus Ladona; species Ladona fulva. The sequence goes on from KZ308275.1 coordinate 465,289, forward strand.
ATTCATTCTGGAATCTATTTCGCTGATTTTTCTCGCAGTATCGGAACGGCCTATGTAACATGGTGAACGCATTATATTGGCTACATCTTCTCTGAACCTGCTTTCTCTAAATTTATCCAGTAAACTAATTCTTTGTTGAAATCTTCTAACTTCTAAAGATTCCCTAAAGATTTCTGATAAGAGTGATAATGGAATCACGGATCTCTCACTTACGGGCTTCCACTCCGAGGAGTGGAAGCTGCTCGGACTCCCTGGGCGCACTCCAATGCATGTCAGCAAAGGGAAATTCCATCCTTCGATTGCTGACATAATAGAAGGTGCTTAAAAATCGTTAATTGCCTCGACAGTTACATAATCGAGTGAAAAATGCTAAATCCCCAAACATTATTTCCGATTAATTAAATACTTACATTCCATCTTATTTGTTATCGGTTCTTCTTCTGAAACGTATAATTACCAGTAAAAATTACAAAACTGAATGTTACAAAAATAGCATTCTTTAAACTGATCAAAATAGAGATAAATTGATCATAAAAATCATGTTTTAAAATCGATAATTGGATGAGGAAACTCGAGAATCCTGAACTCCAGTATGTTGAATTCTTTGTCCAACCATGCAAAGAAGATATAAAATACACTGTAGGAAAAAGGTGGTGTTTCTAATTAAGTATTCAATGTTGGAATTGTTTCTTTTGTGGCCACTGTGGTCGTTTAATATCTGTTTGGTTGCTACTCCGTGGTATTCGCACCGTCACCATTTCACCTTCACACAGACCGACTTTAAACCGATGGAAATCTTATGAATGAGGGATTACTGAACTCGATATCAATCCATTGTTTTACGATGGGCTGAAGCAAATAATTTTTTTACATGTGACAAGATGTAGAAATCGAGGTATCGATACGATACATTAGCTATCACACGACGATCACATCACTATCACGACGATTTACGACGTGGTTAAATTGAACTAGACTAATATTTAACACTTAGAGATGAGTTCTGCCGTTAAAAAATTAAGAAGACGTATTTTTCCCCTATGCACATAATCTACGTATTTAGCGAGCGTGGAATTTTTACGGATTTTTCGAATGAATATGAAATGTAAAATCATTTCGTGTCAACGCACTGGAGAAATTCCTCGAGCCAAGTCAAACAACGGACACTGACCTTAGCTCGGAATAATTTTTGCTTATTTGCCATGTAAAAAGCGTACGCGGGGAAGCTGAAGGAGCATGGCGAGTAGCGCACGAAGGCAATTTCTAAGATTTTTTCGACGAGTCATACCATGAAGAAGGGTACACACCACGTAGTCGTGGGCGTCCTGGCATTTGCCTCTTGCAATAGTGGAAAAGAGGACCGAGTTCTACACGAACCGAACAGGAAAACATAATTGGAAAGTGATCATCGGTCGATCTGGCCTTCAGGTCAGCGGGAAACGGGCCAAGCCACTCAATAATGATTGACCACAGCGAATACGCCCATACAAGAGTGTTGAAAGAATTCAAATGAAGGCGATTTTCAAAATTTGGGACCACGAGTGACCCCAAAATATGGAGAACGTGATGAATATTCTAAGACTGGTAACATCTCAGTGTTTTAGCCAAATCAAGAGATTGACAGTTTTAATCTTCCAAAGCTTATTCAATTTTCTTTCCAACAATATTAACCTTGAACTAATCTTAAAAGCACTTAAGCATGGTTTGTGTTCATGTAAGTATAATCGAACTCCGATCTTGATTCAAATTTCACACAATATTGATTGCAATGCAAAATATCTACCCTTTTAGAGTAATGGTCCTTAACCAAACCGTTTAACTTTATTAACTGTCATTTCCATTTGATTTAATAATGGTAAGATCAGGTGCATGTCATATTCTAGTCATTGAATGTTCCTTAGAGCAAGGTACCAATAAGAAAATTATTCATACATCCCGGACATGAAAATATCCCGGAAAAATGTAAGACAGGACCAGGATTCGAACCTGGAATCTTCCGCTTTCCGGGCAGCTTTAACCATTAAGCTATCGACCCAGAACATTTTTCCTAGGTGCACTCCTTCACGTGCAAAGTTACCTCTATCCTTTCCCTTGTTATTCATACATTTTAAGGATTGAAATAGCCTACTTTAAAATTTTGTACCTTCCTTTTAGAGAGCATTCAAATTCAAAAATACCGTCTACAAAGGAGTCACTAATACAGATTATGTTTGGGTGGAACAGTTTCCTACCCTGTTACGGAAAATTGAGAAGCTCCTATTTAAGAAACCTGAGAAAAAATGAAGCTGTGCCCTGAGAAGACTACTCTAAATGAAAACAAAAATTGTGTGATTATAAAAATGAATTGCAAGATTTTGTAGTTTTAGGCAACCACGGAACATTTGAGAAATATTTTAATAATTGTACACCTTTACTGGATGGTTCGCAAGATGGTTAGCATTCCTTCATACAAACGCCAAGGTCCCGGGTTCAAGTCCCGGCTAAATGGGTTTTCTTGGTTAGCACATGGTTGTATGCGTCCGTGTGTTGTAACCGTATACGTCTCCTACTGCAAACACACAAACAAATATCCAGTAAATGGATATTTGAGGGGCCATTGGGAAATACGAGAAAAAGATATTTGTAAATTTACATTCACATTCATCAGACGTCTGTCAGATTTTTCCTATAATATAAAAAGCGTTTAAAGACTAAGGAGCGTTAATTAAAAATATAATAATCTTACCATAAGAAATCAAAGGTATCACATGTATATACTCACACACCTTAAAGTACCTAAAAGGGAACGATGTGAGACTAATTCTAAGTGTATTGACAGAGGAAACATCCTAAGTCTTCAACATGTAACGGTTAATCTTATAAATCACCAGCTCGCGGAAAGAGCATCGTTCAAGAAGAAAATTCGGAATCATAAACTCAATCTAAAAAACAGGAAATGCAATAAACTGGCGCATCATGCGACAAATGAATGCGCTCCGACCTAGCTCCAGTTATTACGGTCCTTTAGGGATAAAAAAGCATCCGCTGTATGGCAGACGGGAAAACAGTACGGATGACAAAAAAGAAGCGGAAATCGTAGGAAGAGATTGAGATTCTCGAGTCAGAAAAAAACTCGCGTATTGCGCATTCCAAGTTTTGGTTCAAATCGTTCCCCGTTCTTCTTCCAATGCGACGATGAACGAATGAAAAATAAGCAACTACTAGCGCGTTACCACCGTTTTTTGTTCCCGTTTTTCTTTAGAGACATGGTGTTATGGTGCTCACTGTAGAAATTTCCTTGAAAATGGAAGGGAGCTTTCGTTAGCGAGACAATGAAAACGAACGGCAAGGGCAAAATTCTTAGGATAGTTCGCTCCCTAAGTGTCCCGGCTTGAGCGGTAGATTTCAGTTGAGGATGAGCAGGATCAATGATTCGCAACCGGCGTGCAGTAACTAATATTCCACTACGGCGCGAAATACTCTGTAGTAGTAGATGCTTATAATTTTTCTGAAGGAAAAGGGTTTAGGTGACTGCACGATAAGGCGTGCACCTAGGAAAATTCCAAGCAGAAACGGAACTGAAGAAAGTCTGACGGGCCCAGGACTCGAACCGGCAATTGTGACACCCGGGTTCGAGTTCCGGTCCCGTTAGACTTTTTTCATGTCCATTTCTACTTCGAAAATTATAATTTTTGTTACACGTGCTTCCGGTATAGTTACTCTTTTTATAGGATTTACTTGCTGGCATATTAATAATTTCATATCTGCGCTCAGGTTTCTCGTATTTATCAATCTGAATTTTTCAGAAACTAACAAATGTGCAAAGTGCCGTGAAATTAGGGTAAAATCTTTGGGGTGCCGCAGAGGAACTACGGAAGCTTAGGGACTTCGGGATCACTTAGGGAAGCAATGGCGTAGAGAAATCACAACCCATGGAAGGCAATAGTATCCAGCTGATAGCAGATCGCATGCTAAATTCCATGTAAAGGTAAACGGAATTCATCACTCATTTTATTTCAGTTATTCCCACACTTTATACGCGGGCGAGAAAACATGACGCAAATGAGTTTTGCTTCGTTAAGTATCCAATCGCCTATTGAATACGAAAACTAAATGCGAGATAACATCGTGGAAGGTCCTCCAAGGCGTAAAAAAGGGAACATTGCGGTAGTTAATGAGTTCTCAAGCACTTGTACGAAACGATTACCGAAGCGGTTTACCGATATGAAGTCCGTGGAGGTATTTGTGTCCCACCCAAGAATTTTCCAGGGGAGTGGGTGGGAGGGAATGCAAACAACAGAAACTTCTATCTCGGGTTCAAATATCCATCTAGCATCGTTCGTTTTCGTAAAATGGAAGTTTTCCCCAATGTAAACTAGTTCCGTATCTCCCAAATCTCTCTTGTCGTAGTCTGGGAACTGTTTCCATCCCAAATTTTCCTTAATTTATGCTATGCCTTATCTAACTCTTTCCATCACGTGATTTAGCCTGATCGCCCATACTAAGTTCTTAACTATGTTGATCATCTAATGAAATTACATGCAATATCATCTTAGATAAATGAGAGAAATGTATGAAGTATGGCGACGAAATTCCTGTTTACTCGAAACTAAGTAAGTACTCAGGAGAAATGTCGATAGCACTAATATTTATATATTTCGCTTTTTCATAGAATGGAACCCTATTTAGAATTTCATACTACTACATTCATTTATTAGAATAAGTCAGTGTCTTGTCTATTGGTGGGTAGGGCTCCCGGATAGCCAAGTGGGCAACGCATTAGACTTTGGCGAAAGCGATCCCGGGTTCGATTCCCGGTGGGAGCCTACGTGCGAAATGACGTAAGCTGTCCAAGCACTTATAACAATACTACTACTACTATTGGTGGGTAGGACATCAAGCGGCTAATTATGTAACGGGACTTGATAGTTTGGCCATATCAGGAATGTTACGGCCCGACCGAGAGGGAGAGAAGAAATAAGTTATATAGCAACTTTATAAGAGGGAGAGTTTGAGTGTACATTTTCATCTAATCCGTTAGGTAGCCCAAAGATGCTTTTGTAAAGCTACCGATAGTTTTTCTGGAAAATTAGGAAACTAAGAAAATGTTGAGAGTAGGCAAAAAAAAACTGCTGAGGGAAAAGTGTAGAGGATTCGAGAGGAATTAAGAGGGGTCCTCTCTTGACGGATATTCGCATGACAACAATTTATGAATAAATGCCAAAATGATGCTACAAATTGAAATGAAAAGTTAGAATAACGGACAAACCACAAAACTAGGGCACGATTGATATGATAAATCTAATATTCTTAACATGTAACATCGGACGTACATAGTTTCAAAGAATGTGGTATCAATTCCAGCAATTTCGAAAATGCCCCAAACAAAACATTCAACTACTACATAGAATGAAAATCCTTGATTCTTGACAATATCTTACGTACCTTCCACAGGCAATAACGACGAGCTAAAAAAGTTTGTCCCTTTAATAAAAGGTCAATGCTCTTAAGACGTCCGTACTCTCACAAGTAGTAAGATGGGAATTTAATACTTAAAACCCCAATTGAAGGAAATTGCCAGAGGAATCAGGTGAATGTGATAACTCTCTTCCGTTTAACGTAATTTTTTTTTCACACTATTGTTTTAATTCTCACTTAAATGAATAATTCAACTTGGTTCAGATATGTCGGTGTCGTTGCTTCGAACTTGGTTTCGATGTAGTTATGTATCTAAATAGATATTAGATAATATAACATTATAATACTACTAACCGAAACTAAGTAATTTTTTTAGTTGTGTATTTATCATAAAAACGACACTGGACCGTTTTAGAAACATCCTCAAACTCTACCCTTGCTTGTGACAGATTGTCTCCGACAACTTCGTGGGTGGCCTAACTGAAACCCCTGATATTAGATAATATAATATTATAATACTACTAACCGAAACTAAGTATTTTTTTAGTTGTGTATGAATCATAAAAACGACACTGGACCGTTTTAGAAACATCCTCAAACTCTACCCTTGCTTGTGACAAGTTGTCTCCGACAACTTCGTGGGTGGCCTAACTGAAACCCAACCTCGTCCAGCGACGTAATTGCGCAAAATAAATACATACGTACACTCCTACACATGGCTCATATATTCTAAAGAAACCATCCTCAAAATGTCTGAGTGAATCCAGGTTTTAGCCTCTTCCATAGTTCCACGATTTAAGCAGTTACGTTTTATTCGGTGATTACCCTCTTCGGGAATTCGTTAACATGATACCCGGATATCTTAATTGGACGTTAAACTTAATGTCGTGACACCCAACCCCAAATATTTTACGAACACTCTTTCTTGACAATCCTCATTAACTACAAACGCCTTTCACTATTCGGCTGTTTCCTCTAGTTTTCGTGCGCCACAGAAATTAATAGCGGTAAAGGTGATAAAAACAGGTTTGGACCGTCCAAATGAACGATGCGATAAAAGGAAGCGCGAAAATTGCATTAAGGGAGCAGAATGGTCCAGTTATGGAAATACAACCTCAATATGCTGCTAATGTTGTTTCTCTGTCGCCTTCGCATCAAGGGCGCGGCCTTCAAAAAAATTCCGCGTGAATAATTAGGGCGATCTTCTTTCGTGTTAACGTTTTGATTGATCGAGAGGTCGTTTAGCACCATCGGTAATGACTCACGTTGTCCACAAAATCAACGTCCTCAGCCATTGGGATACCAAATTTTTGCCTTCCGTGGGCAATGGGGACGAGCTATGCCTGAGGCGGTGTAAACCACTGGCTTCCACTTACCTGAATGATATAACTAACCATTCGGTGATACAATAGCTTTAGGAATAGCAGACTTGTTAAATCATACCACAATGGACAATAAATAGCTAAGACATAAAAGCAGAGATATAGAAATCAATAACTATAACAATGGTATGAAATTCATGACTGCAGCGACGAAACATCGTTGTTGGGTGGAAGACGTAAGAGGAAAGGCGCAAACGAAATCAGCAAATAGATTCGTGTTATGTTACAGAAAGTGCAATAAATTCTAATTAACAGGAAATAACGCACTTTCCTCAAATATTTATGGGACGGCAAATTTTCGTTTCATCTCCAAACGGTTTTACAGCTTGATTTGGCCAGAGCCGCTTCGTTCGCCGAAGAGTAGTCAAGCCAGGGAATCGCCTAGAAGCATTTTGGCAATTGGCACACAAGAACATGGGTTTCACCAAAAGGGAATTTCACCCAAAGACATTTCATTCAAGAGATTAAAAAGATTATTTCCAAATAATGGTTCAATTTGTTTATAAAAATTACTTGTTAAATACTACATAGAGAAACCCTGAAATTACGCGCCCTTTCATTGATAAACCTCCAAGCCTTCCAGATAAAGAGCTACCTTATAGCTTACCTTATCTTCTAAATTGCCCCAGGTTTGATACCAGGTCATTTAGAAGAATCTCCATTATTCAGTCTTTTATACTGCTTGCAGAATTTTTTTCGCAGAAATGAATAAATCATGGCCAAACGAAAACTAACTGGAGAGCTCTATTGAAACAGCATTTGGAAGAACATCCTAGAATATTCTTAAAGCTGCTTTAACAACTTGGGGTATTTCACATATATGGGCCACCACCGGGAGTCGAACCCGTGACCGCTTTGACCGAAGGCAAACGCGCAACCAACTTAGCTATCCGGGAGCCCGAGAAACATCCATTGGGCGAAATATCCGTTAAATAAAATATCTTAAAAACATGTAAAACATCCTTGTGTGAATCGAATTATGGATGAAAAATCCTCGGATGTATGTAATGCCCTTGGGTAAATAGCCCTAGGGCGAGTCATCTCTTGGATGAAAGTCTGCAGGTGAGAAGTCCGGACACAACGAAAATGTGACGTTTCCAAAAACAGCTAAAGGTGCAGTGCATAGGCAGTTGTGGGGACCTGTAGGAAAATTCCGCGACCGCAAGAGACCGGAGTGGGTCGTTCAAATCTCCTCCAATAAAATTGACCGATCGTGACTACCATTCATTCCGGCTGAAAGGTGAAAATTTTCGACGCAATTCCAAATGATACGTTTCCTTCCTCCATATCTCGGAAATAATGTCATGGCGCACGTCTTAAGAGTCCTCAAAAGGTTTACCTCACTTGGAAATTTCCTTCCGTAAGCACGAACGCGGCGCGATTATACAAGAGAGAGAGGAATGCAGGAGACGCCTCCTTTCGCCTTTTTTTCGGTCAGCTGCCGGGAAAAAGAAGCACAGCGAAAAATTCGGCGAACATCCTGTGGCAAAATGAGTTATACGTTCGAAGTACGGAGGAGAAGGGGTTTCGGACGCTTTGAAGGGGAGAAAAATGAGGTTGGCGAATGAGGCGAAGATCTGAAACGCGATGGAAATCGAAGTGTAAGGGAACAGATTGTGGGAGGAGCTTGACGGACCTTGTTTCCATCTCCTTTCATCTTTTTACGGCGCAAATTACTTCGAGGGAGAAGGGCTGGGGAATGCAAGGCACATATATGTTTGAAGGGAAGAAGAATGGAAGTGTTGAAGGGAAAGAAGGCTTTGCTTGTCTGCAAATTTGGAAGCCATGGAAACAGACTTCGAGAGGCTGTATTTTTTCAGAACCAGTCGACAGAATAAATGTGCCTGGAAAAAGTTGTGAATGATTATACTTGTCATTTTGTGTGTGTTGATGTAGAATTCTAAGTAACTCTGAGCCGTTCGCAAGATCATTTCGACATTTCGAAATTCAAGGGAGGAAGAACGTGTTTCCTCGAATAATAAAGGAAATTGTAAGTGAAGCAACTGAATAATAAAGGATCCTTTAAAAAATTAAAGATACCATAATCGGCCACAAGGACCTAATGAAATTTCAAGATGATTAAAAATTATATTACTTTAAGATAAATTAAGCTTGAACTCTTCCCGTATAGGTATACTACATTTCTATTTGCTCTAAAATAATCCCTCAAGCAGCGAACAAATTAATTGAAAGGATAAACTGCATACAATGGATGGATATATTGTATATGAATAAGTAAACTAGCTTTAGGCTGTTCGGAATACCGATTTTGTATATTAGCGAAATGATCCGAAATCGGAATCCTGATATTTTGATATTTCTGTTGAAAAAGGTGACTTACACCTTATAGCGGTAACAGCCTCGACAACCAATCATCACCATGCCACCCCATTGTTTTCACATTTACTTATTTTCCTTAGGTGGCCAAATATTTATTTTAACGTGGTAGTTTTCATTTTTTGCATTCAAAAGCAGCATCTTTAGAAACCTTACTATCAATTTCATCAGTGAATTAAAATCTAAACGAATATTTTATCAAAGAAAACCTACCTTTCCTTGGATATATTAGAATTTCAAGTAATGAAAAAGAGCGGTAATCCTCCAGAATTCGCGGAATATTTTCAAAACTTCTATGTATATGTCTAACTACAGTAAAATATATACTGCAATACATGTTCTATTACTACATGATTAGGAAAAGGTGAATTAAAACGGAAGAACCGAGTGGCTGAAACCCAAAACCTCGCCTTCCTTACAAAGCATCCCCAAACAGTGTAAGACGCGGAAGAGACTCGGCATGGTTGTTTAGTGGTTAGAATACGTGGCCGGGTAGTCGAAGACCTAGGTTCGAGTCCCACTCATGTCGCAATTTTTCACACCTGTTATTCCTTGTTTTATTACTAATATTTTGTATATTCTCATTAACATCACTCACTGCCATACATAAAATCGATTTGTCCATTATACTTTACTCCGTAGAAAGTAAATAAATTAATAATATCTGAGAATTCCAGTGAGGTATACCTGTACACTGGACCAGCAAGTTTCGCAACCAAGCCTGATGATGATCGTGGATAAAACTATAAACTGGAATAAAATTCTTGGATATCATTGAGTGAACTCATTAAAATACTTATTTAGTCACAAAGGGTTTAGCATTCTTGCAGTGAAACACATTCTACTGGTAAACCTCCATACAACGTGACTTTTTACGTGAAATCAGTGACTGGAAAATAGTCCAACGTTTCCCTTCCTGATGTCATAGGAATCTAACGGAAGTAGGCGATCCCGCGTAGAAAAGAGGCACTTCTCGTCAGCTTCTTGAATATACGTCGTCCGGTTGCTGAAAATGAGAAGTGGGTCCTTGAACTTGGACGGGAGGTGAAGATGGCTGACAGGATATCTTCCTTCTTTCTTACCGAGCCGAAACTTATCGACTCTCTATACAAAGTATTCCATTAATCGTCCCTTGTAAGAGCTCGTAGTAATAATATAGGAACCGTTATCTCCCTTCGATTCGGCGAATTCTAAGGACTTTACGACCTTAAATGTTATTTATATCACCCCGCTTCTTTTATACTTCAATTCAAGATCAATTTTGAGGACATAAAAAGCCGACTGCCTCCGAAAAATGTGACTCATACTCTAAACATGCCTGGTGATCAAGAATGGTGGCGCCAAGAGCTTCAGGGAGTGACAGATATTTGACCACACTCAGCGTGATTGCATTTATTGAAAAATAAGTGTAAATAAACCAAGAGATCTTTTCCCGTAATAATATTTCAAAGAGTGCTAAAAATATAGGAAGGAATGAATTTATTTTAAACGTGATCTTGTATTCAGTGTTCGGAAATCTTTCAAGAACAGCTCGACGCTATTTATTATGCTGTATGATATACTTACACACAATTGGTACAAAACATTTTTTACAACCATTTTAAGAAGCCATTACGATTACTGCTTTCGAAAAGTATAATTATTCTTAAAATTGCGACAGAATTTACACGAGTACCCTTGATTTATTTTATAAGTCATTAGAAGGAAGTTTTATTGCAGTTTGTTGATTTATTTCATATTTAAGTTATCATTTCTATCAAATTCGTACACAAAAGAATGAGCAGATTTGACGAAAAAGAAAATTTTGCCCACGGAATAAACGAAAATGAAAAACCCTTTCCTTGCAAAACGGGGATCCCTATTACACCGCTTAGCTACCACTATGTGGGCCGTGGTGGTAGGTGAAAGCCACTAAATTGAAGCCACCATTCGCTTTGCTTACATAACTTCCATTAGAACATAGAGACTGCTCTGTGTGATTACTTAATTACCTAAGAGCATCCGTCTGGAAAGTGGAAGATCTGGGTTTGAGTCCCAATCACGTATGACTTTCCTTATTTCTTTTGTTTCCCAAGAACACAACGCGTCGAGGGAATTTATTCCTAAATCCTTTTCCTTGAGGAAAGTTTTAGTTTCGCAGGCCGATGGAAATGCTTTTCAACAGAAATCACACATTTTCTAATAAAAGTTTAGACTCTCCTCAAGATTCTCTTCGAGTGGCTTCAGGTTCCAGAAAGAGGTTTCGGGCCTGGTAACATATTTTTTTCGGGCTCGGGCCTAATTTTGGGCCTCAAAATGCAGCTAATGTAGGGTCGATCTTGAGCTCACTCATGAAAGATTCGGGCCTGCCTAGGACATAAATATTCGTCCCACTCGGACCTCAAGTTCCCGATGAAATGTTCGCAGTTCTCGCATGTCCCCTGATGACAAAGAAGACCATTCACACTAAAATCAAAACAGACGAGTTTACGCAAACTCGCTAAACAGCAACCAGAGCGAGACACGCAAACCACCGGAAATTATTTGAGATTTTAAGGGATTTACTCAAGGATAACAATTCTCCCTACGCAAAGAGATAGTTGTCACGTTCCATTTTTTCCCCAATGTTATTCTTCCACAGGTAATCTTGTTTGGCTCGCGTCCAGTCCGGCAATGAGATACTGTGAGAGAATGTGTCCATTCCTTTCTCTCTTCCAGCGTCTCTCTTTAGATCAGCGATCAAAGTCACGAAGTGTGGGAAGGGAAGGATTGAAATTCCCACGACCGACCGCAAGGAGCTATAGGCAACAATGAAATTGTAAACTGATTAACGTGACGCAATTACTTGCGCTTTTCCCTTCCGAGGATTAGCGCCTTCATGTGGCTTGTAAAAGCCGAATTAGAAAAACTAAAGCTGACATTCAGCTGTTGAATGGAAGCAATGATTCCATTGTAACTTGGATCCGTCATTTAATTAGGGCAAGATAGCAACAATAAAGGAAAATTTAGCCTATGTTGAAGCTGTAACTATGTTAACTGCACGAATCACGTATTGAAACAATTGGTCGCTGAATCATAAATTTAGATAATTAAAAAGTCCTTTATGTCACATAAATGATCATAGGAAGTAATTTCGGAGAAAAAACATAAATGGCATGTTCCATGAAAATCAGGAGTGATATAAGAAGGAAATACATACTTGATTAAACGTAACTGTTAAAACTCTCTGGAGGATCAGAATACCCGATTTTTGAGAAAGGGAATTCCTCCAGGATTACCATTACATCAAGGAGACAATTAAGATTTCCTTTAATAGGGCTGTGTTTTTATCACCTCCATATTGGGATCAAATTATAATTAATTAATTTTCGGCAATAACAGAGAGTCTACTTCATGTTAAACACAACAAAGTTAAAAAAATTGCTATAGATAACCTAAATCTGAGAGTTATTTTCAAGTTTCAACAGACTATTGCAACAGAACTATTTCCGAATTTCCGAACACTTTTACCAATAAGGATACACTTGCGAAAAGAAAGTAGACCTCGTTACAGAAGAAAGGTGAGAGGAGGAAAGAAAAACTCTATTATGAGGCGATTGACACACTTTTCAAAAGGTTTATGGCGTAAGAGTGGTTGTATGTATATGCGGCCCACTACTTTTTCTGAAAACTATGTTTTTTCGAAATTCTTCAACGACGCCGACGAAACTGTGATCTATTTTCAAAGTCTGAGAATTTGTTGCGTGATAACTGCAAACTAGATTTTCGTTGGCATTATAATTTTCGCCATATAGATACATATCTATTTCCCATAACGGAGTTTTAGAAGAGACGAATTCCGTAATAACATGCAAGTAGATGTGAAAGACACCGTTGAAATCAAGCGGCGAATTTTAATTATCTGATAAATAGAGATATTTAAGTCAAATTGTTCTGAAGCCCTAACGGTTGTGGGAAAATACGGTTGAATGACAAAATTAAATTTCTCATCCTATTTTAACATCATTTTTCTAAAATCTAGAAATGTTAGGATATGTGAATAAATTTAAATTGCGATTTTTCAAAAGTACTTTCCAAGCAAGAAGTTTTTTATAGCTCCTATATCTCACAAATTTACTTTTAATTTTCTCTTTCATAAATCATTTTTGAAGAAGTATTAACATGGAGAGAAGAAATTTTACGAATATCCTTAAGCGCATACTTTAGAAAATCAACTACAGTGTGTATGAGAAAAACGACGCCGACAGGGCATCACCTACCGTTTGCATTTACAGTAGAGACTAATATCAAATTATCACCATGTAAGTGAGTGATATTTATTATACATTTAATGTATATGAATACAATGGGTTCTTCGGGCCATCATTATCGTTTAATAATGCATCGTTATGACCAAAGTACAACTAACTCGTTTGATACCCTATGGACTTGATGTAACTCTTGCTTTGACACAAATTTTCGAGTACTCGTAGTAATATTAGTTGTGGTTCAGTGTTATTTATGAATGATGCTAATAACAGTTTATGGTACCTCATGATACTCTTAAGACTCTTGATCGGTAAGCAAGAAACACTCAAGAGAACCAAAGTTAAGATTCTAATTCCATTTATCTATTAAAAACTAATAATAAACATCCTTCTTCACATAACAACAATTCTGAATGAAACTACATTTCTGCGTTTATATGGAGTGCTTCCAAGTCGAGACCAGGTCAATTTACCTCACTATGTTACTATCTATTCCTGTTACTATATCTTGATGAATGGAATATTTTTCAATTGTATTTTGATACCGGATAGGGGAAAGTGTATCTTTCATTTGCCTTTGTATCAGTATCATTCATAGCTGAGATGATGTGAAAGCTAGTGCGAGTGATGCTGAAATAATGGCAATCATTTCGGACTCTCCTCATTGATCACCATGAAATGTTTTATTCATACTTTCACTTTTCTCAACTTAACTTGGACGTTTACCGCTTACATCATCAGAAGGGAAAGACAAAGTGCCTCACTCCTCCTCTTAATCAGTAAGCCTCCTTCCCTCTCCAGAGCTTTTTGGTAGCTATTGGTGAAGGGCCAAAAGTTCAAACCGTCCTCCGGGCTGAATGCCATTCAGACAGACCTGAAATTGGATCAATCGTAGCGATCTCGCGCTATTAACAACATTAAGTGTAGTTTTCATTTCGTAAAAAAATGGATTTACAATAATAAGAGGGAAAGAAGCGAGCGAGATACTTAAGAAGAGCACCCCCTACATGATAAATTAGATGAGAATTGACATTAGATAATTGAATGACGCAGCGGCGCAAATAAATCCTAAAGGGGATGATTTTCCGGTTCTCCATGAGGAGTGGACTGCTCATTAACTCATCGGAACGTTTCAACATTCGAATCGCCCGAACAGAAATTTACGGTTCTTGAGCGACCATTGATATCCTGCTTAACGCTGGATGGAATTCGTCAAACAAAAAGACCGCCTTTTGAACTCGAAGGATGACTTCGACTCCGTAATTGATACTAACATCCTACGCAGTAGCCAGGGGAAGAGCGGAAGTTCGATTGAATGGTCGGGTGATTCGATTCGCATTATTCATGCGCTGAAAGGAAGACCTGCTGAAAATTGTGTCGAAGATTTATGTGGAGCAAATGAAAGGAATTTTGCGGATGAGTGGGGTTTCGACTCAGACGAATGAACTTACGCGACAGTTTGGTTATATTGCATTAATTGCTAATATACCGACGTTCAACTAATCATTAATAATAGGTTGATGATGCATCTTGTTTTTTCCTGGATGGACATGTATTGTCCTGGATGGATGTATTCAAGCCTCTAGTCCCGTTTTTACGGAAGACAAATTTTATTATGCATTTTTACATTTAGATTTCCCAATTTTAGTAAAATGTGCATGATGCTACTTTTTAATCGGGCACACACAAAGACTGATAATACGGATACAAATTACGGAAATGGGAACATGCTCTTGAAATAGCAACAGTCCCCTCACTCGTCACTTCTTCCACGTCGCCGATGGTAAAGTCCTGTTTCCGTATTACTGGCATTGCATATGTAATTAATTTGGTTATATTTATTTACGAAAATTTTCTTTTTCTCTTCACATATTATTTCTCAGTGGAGTAACACGGATCCGACAAATTAAAATTGTATATGAATTTATGCTTATATTTCGCTACAATAACCTAAAATTTAAGCAAAGAGCGAAATTCTCAAAAATATATCTGGGAATCGCACTGGGCTGCGTACCTAAAGCGCAAAGCGATAGCGTAAAAAGATTTTGATCATAAAGCATTCATTCAGAAGACCTGTTTCTAACTCTAAGACCTAGAGATTTGCGTACATAAGTAAAACTGTCGAAGTAACCTTTAAGAAGCGTTTAAAAATATCATATGGATGGAGAAAGTTAAGCTATCTATTGAATGTGCATCGAATAATCTGTCTGTCTGTTAAGTCATCAGCCCAAAGACTGGTTACATCCTCTTCGTCTCCACCATTAGCTACCTCAAGTCCCAGAGAAGGAATGAGGCTATCAAAGCAAAGTGAGGATTAAGGTAGTTTGTCCTTGTTTTCTTCACTCAGCTTGAATACTACACTAGAAAAAGTCCACGTAAGTGCAGTACAGCGACCCAACGAGAAAAGTTTTCATAGAATCTATGAGAAATTACCAGGATGAATTATCACCAGGATGGTATCATTCTGAACTCAGTAGTTTTCATATGATCCCCGCCAAGAAAAAGACGAATATCTGTACTTTGTGCCGAAAGAAAAATAAAAGATACGCCATCCATCATTATATTCCAGCAGGAACGAAAAAAGTCAACCTTTCTATTAAATGAGCAACGATTATCAATGAAACCGTTATCCATCGTCAGCGAATTTCACTATCCACATTTAATTTAAATTAGTTAACGGGTATTCCCTATCGTAAACAGAGCTCAATAATTGAGATGAAGCGTGAATATACTTCTCTCAAACCTCTTTGACCATCGTTCAGCTAATTAGTTTACGGTGATTTGTAACAGGATACTCGCGAGGACTAATTTTCTAATAATTCTCCCAAACTGATTATGCAGCGAGGAAGAAGCCTTTCTTCGCCCTGGAAAAAAAACCTACTTACAATTTACTTGTTTCAAAGGGGCGATGAAAAATAACTCGTATGCACCAATGTTTAATGAAGTGCATTACAGCGTGCGTCTTGCAAACTTATTTTCTAGATAATCAGACGAAGGCCATTTCTCATGCTATACTAATGTGGCTGCTCGCAATGGAACCGAAGTGAGCTTGAGCGCGCACGACAGTGCCTTCTTTGCTCCCCAAGTGCTCGTAAACAACTCCAATACGCCAGCTACCTACGCTTAGCATGTGGTTTATTACCGATTCAAAAACTACTGTTCTTATAACCGTTGTGGGCATTTGTGTTTGTACAAAACCCGCGAAAGCAGTAATACTATCAATTACCTCGTGTAATTTGGAAGCCAACAGGAGTCTTAAACAAATTTTCAATTTGCGAAAACTTTTTGCTATTCCGAATGATTAACAAGATTCTATTTCATGCAGAATTGATTAACATCAGAGAGCTGTCAGGGCTGTGCATTGACGATTCGAAATTATGGGGATTAAGGGTGACTGAAATAGGAATGAGGGTAGAGCTTTGAGTACCTAACGTAGATGACTATCGCCCAAATTTAGGAGGGCTGCCGGGTATTCCAGGGGTAACACGTTCGACTTTGGTGATATCGGTGCTGGGTGCGACCGTTCGATTTCAGTTTGGACTGCATAAAAATAAAATGAAGCACTTTAAAGCACTGCTGTAAAAGCACATTTAAAATTACTACTACTGAATATAAGATTGATTTGCAGGGATTTCTGGAGGAAGCGCAGCACTACAGGACTAATTTTCTAATAATTCTCCCAAACTGATTATGCAGCGAGGAAGAAGCCTTTCTTCGCCCTGGAAAAAAAGCCTCCTTACAATTCACTTGTTTCATGAAATATAACTCGTATGAAAAATAACTCGTATGCACCAATGTTTAATGAAGTGCATTACAGCGTGCGTCTTGCAAACTTATTTTCTAGATAATCAGACGGTAAAAATCAGTCATGTAAAAAGTTGTATGCGTGATTAACAATGTCTTTAATTAACAATGTCTTTGATGAACAATGTCTTTGATGAACAATGTCTTTGATTAACAATGTCTTTGATTTTTCAAAGACTTGGTCTATTATATACATTATTATACCGACTATTATTTCAAAGTAGACATTTTCGGATTAAACCATTCCGGACTCTGAGATTCTAAGACAAACCGAATTTCTATATCTCGACTTTTCCTCCTTATTTCTACACCCCGGACTTTACACCAATATTTTAGAGCTATGATAGTCGCTTTAACTATCCAGATCCATCGCATTATGGATTTATGAATTTTAAAAAATGCACTTTTGGGAGCGTATTTTCTGAAATATATAAAAATATTGGTGAACAATGAAGATTTTTCAAGTATTCACTAGCTTTGACTCTACGATACTGAAATACTGAAACTAACTTGCAATCCTTCGACGCTAATTGGAAAAGCTCATGCCCGTTTCTTGCAAGATCTCTAGATACATCCAAGACGCGATATATGGACCTATAATGGATTTTAATTTCAGCCTAGAGCATTTCCATTTGATTTTTCAATGTAAATGAGGGAGAGTGAGTTTATAAGGATTTGAAGTAAAAATTCACGTGCACAAGACATATCAAACATGCCTCTCTTAGCATATCGAATAGTGAGTATTTGAAACTGAATCTTTTAACAAGCAATTAAAAGCATAGATCTAATTATTTCTATTGGTAGAGATATCCGCCGAAAATAAAATATATACGTTTTGCTTATTTTCATATTAGAAAATAACTGCACTTTTAGGCAAAGATAATAGCAAAATGATACGTCGCTTGAATCACAATAACGTACATTAACGAAGTATAAGAAATCGTGTAGCATCCTCAGAGCTCCGATCTTTCCCCAGTGTTTGTGAGTCTTAGGGGCAGAGAGATGTGCAGCTGAAGAATCTTTAGCAGCGGTGACGTCACGCGTCTTCCGCCTTCTTCGAATTGGCCATTGTTGGGCTGAAGGTGTAGTGACTCTTTACGTGGAAGTTTCCGCGACGAGATCCAATAAAGATATCTGTTAAAAGCGGCCGAGAGGCGCATTTAACGATGCCTCGGGTAGATGGATCAGCGAGAGGTCACAAGGTCGAACGTTTCTCTCTTTTCTAGGGATTGCACGCAAAGGGAGGTTGAGGAAGCCGACGGGGACCACGCTGAGAGAATATTTCACCCCGCGAACGCGACTTCATAAGGCCGACCGATGCATTTTCAGTTCAGTTCACATCCCACTTTTATTCGGATGGATAAAAACCTGACGTGTGGAAATTTCCGCACTGAGGGACGCATTTAAATAAGGGCGTAACTCACCGGTGCTCATTGAAATCTTGGGAGCATTCTCTGGTCGCAACGAGCGCTGAATCGTGATTAATTATATGTGCTCCATTGTGCTCAGAGTAATTTGGGTTTAAGTACGTCTGGAGATTATCAAGTACAATGGTGCGTGACTCTATAATCCTATTACTTGTTTCAATTTCCCTTGCTTCCCATGAGCTTAAGGATCCGCATTACACGGCTTTATCTGTAGATCTGTGGGAAAGAATTTTCAGAAAACTTTCGAGGAAATTAAGGAGAGCAATAGAGACTTTTATAGGTAATACATTTCTGTTGCAAGAATTGAGGGCAAGGAATATTTATGGGCCATTTCTCATCTTCGGTCCGAACTAAAAATTTATTTAAAGCAGTAAATTTCAAAATTTATCAATTATACGATCTTTGCAAGAATGAGTTACACTTATTTAAATACATGTTTATCTGGAATAAAATTTCAAGCTTTTCGGAAAGAAGATATATTCTAATAAAATAATTTAGAAGAATACTGATTATGGAAGAAATCTTCGGCTAGAATATCATGCAAAATGTACAAGGGCAAAATTCTGCTGTAATAAATCCCTAATCATCCTAAATACCCTCGTCATCGAGGCGTTCCCTTGCCATCAAGTAATACAACCTAAAAATGTTACTTGTTGTAAACAGTTCATAATTTAAATCCATACTAGAAATGCAAGAATATTACTAAAAATAATTTCAAGATCAAAGTTGACTAGGAAAATTCATGATTAATGAGATATTGCAAAGAAGAAAATAAGTCCTCATTTTTAATCGCACACCTTGATATGCCTTTACAAGAAAGAAAGAGAGAATAATGAGAGACCGCCCATCAAAAGGATGTTGCAATCATTCGTACGGAATGAATTAAGACGGGACTACTAAGAATATTCCGCATCCTTACCGGAGAAGGGCAATCTGCAGGTGTTCCTGTTCCCGTCAATAATTATTTCCTCTCCGAAAATGAAAACGAATAAGAAATGGCTTCTCTTAAAGTTGTCAAGCGAAGAGCTGCGGTAAAAACTTTCGCGGAATCGGAAAAAATTAACAAAGACCTCCGAGGAAATGCGCGGAAGCATCCCTCCTCATTGTCTTCGCCGAAGCGCAATCGTCTTGAGGGAATGGATCGTATATTTAATATTTTATGATAGTTTCTTTCCTCTTCCTCCAAGGACGGGGAGAATCCGGGATAGCAGCAGGAAATGCTATCAGGTCATGACAACAATGGTCCGGAGAGAGAGATTGGAGGGGACGTCTCAGGTGGGGATGGAATGGAACGAGATTTTTAGGGGAGGGAATTCAGCAGAGGATCTAAAGGACGGATGAGGTTGGGGAAAATATTCAGAGATTATAATGCGAAACGAGTTGACCACTCACTGGAACGGTTGAGGAAGTTGTATCGGGCCCTCTTGCTGATGTACGGTGAGTTCCCGGACATCATGATGGCGGAGTCTGAATCCGAATGGTACCCGGAGATGTCGCTGGAATCGTCGTCATCGTCCTCCGCCACTTCCTTCATCAGCTGAAGCACCTGCGGATGGAACGGAGAGATAGGAAGATGTGATAAGATGTTTTGAGACCTGGTGCTGTCTAAAGGGAACGATCTTGGAATTAATTTAATGTAACAGCGCACGATTTCTAAAAGTTGAGTTGGAGGTTACTTGTCGCTATTTCAGAGTATTCGGGTAAAGAAATGGGGCTGCACTCCTTGTTTTATTGGTACAAGCTCATTGATTATCAACAGTTTTCCTTCACTGTTACACCTTTAGGTAGCCTTTTCTCATAGATATCTTTTCGTTTTACATATTTATGTCTTCTTTATTTTCATTTGCCACTGATTTTAAATTTATCATTTTTGTTAATATTTGAAGATTCAGAAAGGATTAGAAAACTGGAAGTTCACATCACATCATATGCATTCATTATTTTTTAACTTTAAATGTGTAACTAAATCTATGCAAAAATGTTTATACTTCGTGCAAGCTTTCAGATATAAATTTGTTATATCTAGGGACACATGCCTTTTCTCCCAATTCCTACGCTCAAGTTTCCCGTTACCACGAACTACAAACATCACTACAGACTACAAACTACAGGGACTACGAACAGCAAAGAAAATGTTCCCTTTACTCAATTAATTTTCATTAAATATTAACATGCGATAACGAGCAACGTTAGGTAGAAAACTGGCAAACTCATCAAGTTTTTCTTCAAATCAATCTATCAATTATCTTTTTGAAGTTCTAAGAGTCTCCTTTTGCGACGAGGTAGGTTCTATAATAGTGAAAATTCAATGCGCAATATCCATTTTAAGCCAAGGAGACATACATTATTCGCCAATTAACCCGAATCAATTGCATTTTTCCGAAAAACAACAACCAACCCAAAAAAAAACAGACTCAATTTGTGGTTACACTAGCAATTCATCAGTTTCAGGATATTTGATATTTTAGGCATTCTTCGGAAAAGGAATTGATTACAAAAGAAATCAAGATGGAGGTAATTTTCTGTATCTGTTATGCAGCAAAGTATATTCATAACCCAGAAAAAAAACCACTGATTTCTGGACTGTTTCAGAAATTTGGCATCTGAAAAAATTACGCTGAACTAAGAATTAAAAGATTAGAAAGCAGTTGTTTAACGAATGGCTGCCGACGGGATGTGTCATAATGAGGAAACGGGGTTAAGCCATGCGAATCCTCGTAAACGCAGGATTCATTCTCCGTTCGCAAACTGCAAATACTTTATTTCCCGTACCTTTGTCAGTCAAATAGGTGTAGGACTGCTATCGAAAGGAAAAAAGCACGCATAGCATGACAGATAAATAGAAGATTTATCTTTAAATTTTGAACTGAGACATCACTAGTCATTGATGTTAATTATAGAATGTAATATGCGTATATTCGTTCGAAAAATTACTCATAATGCGGTAAATATGTTACATATTGTAATCAGGTGTTTTAATAAGTATAATAAGATATCTTTGCACAAAGTAATCTAAAATTTCCTAGAATTTTAATTTAGAATATTTGATTCCTATTTTATCACGATCTTGGTTAATAATAATTATAAAGAGAGAAGAAAAACCTTTCACAAATTAAAGCCACATATCATGGCAGATGAGCACTACATATTTATCACGGGATAGTGCACGTATATCTGAAGATTTGACATCTTTCTTCTAATGTTCCACCGTGCAAGCAGAACATTTCAAGATAAAAACAAAGTCCCGAAAGAAAACAGAGCCGGCGAAGTAGGCAGTGAAAACGAAAGCAAACGAAAACACACTCATATAGCGAAATTTCTAATTGCAGACATCATTACCCTTGGCTCGAGAGACTGTGCTCGCTGAAGCGGTTTAGAAACTTTCCCCGGATTACGGAGCTATGAGTTTCTTTCGACGCTTCTTCAAGAACTCATTCTGAGTTAAACCGTTCCGCCTCCAAAACTGGCTATCGGAGAAACCCTCCCTGGCTGCGTAAATAATGCGAAATAGTTTAATAACGAAAAACTGAAACAAGAAATTCTTTGAGTTGCTTGATACTGAGCAGAAAGGACCTATTTCCGGAGAATCTTGAAGCTGATGTTATCCAATAACGGAGTTGATATGAGGTTTTTGAGAATTTTATCAGAAAATGTTACTTTAGTTTGACTCTCTTTCTATTCGTAGTAGTCGGGAACAAATATCATCTTCTATGTTGAACTAATAATACATAAAAATGATTTTAACTTACGTATGTAAATGAGAATTTTATCTCCAATATAAAGTTAATGATATGTTATTAGACATCGGACGAACTAAACTTCGAAACATATCTTTCC
The DNA here is from genome assembly GCA_000376725.2 of Ladona fulva. Taxonomy (NCBI): domain Eukaryota; kingdom Metazoa; phylum Arthropoda; class Insecta; order Odonata; family Libellulidae; genus Ladona; species Ladona fulva. The sequence continues at coordinate 487,699 of KZ308275.1, forward strand.
TTTTTAAACAAAAAGAGAACAGATATTATCGTCATCTCTCTTTCCAGCTGTAATTTCAATGGATATTTGTTAACCAAAATTCGTTTATGAGGAAAGATTAAATTATCTAGCTTGGCGAAGAAAAGGTTCGATTCGGTCTTACTTAGCTTTTTCGTATTAACTTGCGCTCTAACTCATTACTATGCATTATTTCATATTAACTTAGTTATTAATTCTCGAAGGCATGAAAAATTAAGCTATTAAAGCAACAATAAATGCGTTATTCCACTTTTTAAGGAAAGTGACAAGTTATTCAATCAGCAAGAAAAATTCAGCGTTTTTATTGAATGTGATCAGTATAAGAACAGCAGTAAGTCCGAAAACAAAAATGCAAAATTATTATATGAACGACGAAAGAATGTTACCCATGAATATGAGGAAAAAGACTAAATCCGATTAATTTCAACAAATCCAACTACCATTGCATAATGAATCTGTCCCGCTTCTGCCTTGTATTCCCCGTGAATGAGCCGCGCTTCGCAACGCAGACGCTGATAGATTTACTAATCATCCTGAAATATTATTTATTCTCAATCAAATTTCAAAACTGGTTTCTGACAGAGAAATTTCGCGCATAGCATTCCAGCGGAGTGAGAGATTAAATTTATTCCGGAAAACTGTCCGAAGGAAGATAAAACTGAAGCGTTTAAGTGTGTTGTGAGAACCTTCCAAAGTTCCGGTCGCCGTTTAACCCTGTCCGATCGCGGTGAGTTACTACGTGATTAAGTTGCACTAAGCTTGATATACGATTTCTGAAAAAACCGGTCTTCGTCGAATCCCAGAAATCCTCCGCTCGTCCCCGGCAATTTATCCGTGAATCTGGGACTGCCCATTTTGGGATTATCGGGTAAACTTGAGCGACTCCTGATTAAGGCGCCCCGTTGCTTTGATGCGAAAATTATGCGACCTACAGGAAGGAGACAGGAAGAAAATCAACGTCGAGGATAGAAAAATATGAAAGGAATTACGAGTGGAGGGAAAGAGAGGAAGTAAAACAAGAAAAAGTAATGTAATTTTAAATTGATCGAGATCGAGAAAGTGTCGAGATTTCCAGATTTAGGCGAAGCAGTCCGTAGGAATACAGTAGATATCTGTAACCACTTAATTCATTGCACCGAGTGAAATATAAAGTACGTTATAATGTTGTTGGTCAATTTACCAGCACAATGTTCTACTCGTTTTCACAAATATTCGGTACATTTTTTATTTATAAGGAGACTCACAAGCCAACAAGCGGACGTGGAATTCGCCTGTTCTTCAGGGATTATCATGTTGCCCCGCTTAATCCGATCTTAAATCTGGTAAACCTATTTTAAGAGAACCGAATCCGGCTAGAAATGTTATAATGTTGAGATAGGTGTGTGCAAGTTAAACCAACCAACCAAAATTCATCTTCGAAAGACACACCAATGGAAAAAGAAGACAGCTAATAAATTATATAAACTGACAGTGAAATTGGTCTGGATGTATGTCAAAACCCATGTTACATGTCCCAGTATATTCCAAACAATTTCATGCTTTTGCTATACTATTATTTTCAGGGAAAGAGAAACTAAATAACACGAAAACTTATTTTAGTGATGCATTCTCTTAATCCTTGATAAATACGGTTCAGATAAGACTTATATCACGCTAACTCGGATTCGAAGAGGATTTTACTTGGAAAAGAATTCCAAGTAAAATTATTAGCTCATCGACTAACATCGTAGTGCAGTTTTCGTTATGTGTTTAACCGAACCATAAGGATGGATAAAAAATATATATGACAAAAATGAACTGGAAATAAAGAGATTCATAATGCAAGGTGGATAATAGAGGGTAATAACCTGAATTTGGTACATCTCGAATTCAGGTTTGTTTTTAGTTAATTATTTATGAATGATTTCGAACAACTCATTTATTACGGTGATGTACGATTTAATGAATGGAAAATAACATATTCGAATATTGATTGTAACGATGACCGGATGATTGGGGAGGATAAAATACTACGGGCACTATTTGTCCTTTCTCATGTAAGGAATATTCTAAGACGCCTAGATAGACGCCAGCCAGAGTTTTATTCTCATAATTAGGGTAAAATATTTTATTTACATTTGGCTACCTGTCATGCAGGCCATCAAAATGATGATGCTTATGAAATTTGCCTGTTGTAGAATTGCACTCTCCAAAAAATATGAAAATTGATTTTAAGATAAGCGATAATTTTGACATAAAAATGGACGATAATTTAAGAATTAAAAAAGATTTTTTTCTTTAAATAGAAGAGAAGTAAGACAGTGAAATTCGAGAAGACGTATCATAATCACCAATGTTATTCCATCGTTCCGACTTAGCATGTTGTAATAAGCCCTCCATTGTAATATATTACCTACTTCTCTCTTGATATCTATACGACTCTTTCTTCTTGATCATATCATTTCAAAGCTGAAACCTTTTTCTATTATTTCAATTACCCTTTAATTTTTCTTCAGTCATCTTTTTTATCATGCACACTTTCATATAATGATCAATACAATTTTCTCTTCCTCATACCAATCCTATTCGCCATCTTTAATTCCCTGTAGTACTTCTTAATTTCTGACCTCTTTGGTCAATCCATTCTCTCAGCATAAATATATATTTCCATAAGATGAATAATAATTGCTAATTATTAGAACGGAAATGTGCAGGGTTGTAATGCAGGGGAAGAAATGGAAGAGGGATTATAGAGAGAGCCACGGGGAATGGAATGTTCTTCCTCCTCATTTCCACGCTTCCCGGACAACAACCCCCGTCTAACTCACCCAACCCTCACCCTTTACCTTCCCATCCTTTCTCAATCCCATCTTATGACTTCTGCTGTCTTCTGGAGCTACTCATTCTTCTCGCATTTTTCCTTCCCCGCGCCTCTCTGCTCCACTCAAGAGACCGTATCGCTCGCGAGCAAATAGAGTATATTCTCCTTTACTCGTCGTTCCACTTTTGATAGGAACGAGTTTGCCTTATTCGTCACACGGAGATACCTCCCAACCTCTTTTCCCTTCGCCTCCCTCCGAACAAAAAATATGGCGGCGCATTCATTCCGGGTTCAAATGCCGCCTCGGGTTGTATTCGCGCTCATTTTTTTTCTCTCTCTCTCTCTCTCTTTGCCGGGCGTTCTTTCCGTTCTGCATTTTTACATCCCCGCGACGCTTTTTATCAGACGTTGTCTCGGAATGAAGAGGTGGCGCTGAAAACGAAAGGTCTTTGGATTATCGGCGGGAGGTAAGCGGCCGGTTTGTTGGCAGCGATGCTTTTCGTGCGCTCTGCGGCCTCTTGGGTGTAAAACGGGGCGCTTAGGATGTGGTAATGGACGAAGAGCAGCTTCAGATAAACGCCGACTGCTGAGATGATCGCACTAAGTGGATTAAGGTTTTTCTTTTCCCTCTCGAGCTCCCTATATTCGCTTAATTTCTCGAGTCAAAGCATTCGAGAAAGCAAGGAAACGCAGCATGAAGATGTTATTGCTCTTTAAATGCGCCGAGTTCAAGACCTTCCTCTCGCGGCATGATTTAGTAGGAAGCGAGGATTGAAAAATACGATGAATTACTGCGAGGTGTTTGCGCTAAAATGTTAGTGCGCGATTTTATGGAAATATTTATAAGGTTTAGACCGGAGCGGCTTTCAACCCTTTGGAAATGTTATCTTAGGACGGAAAACTCATTAATTAAAACCAGTTAGGAAACTGAACCACCTAACCTCAGTAATAAAAATGCCGATGATGAGGAATCCTGAAAATAAACTGTATAGCTGTCATTAACCAATCGCAAATTTTCATAGATAGCTTTTTCAACAAAATTCAGTTTTAAAACCACAATTTCTGCAAAATTATTTTCGTTCTAATTGATGAATAATTAACATTAAGTCCTCGGAATGGTGGCGCAGTTTTGTTATAAAGTTAATCATTATTCAGATTTTATAAACGAATTAGGAACGTAAATGAGATTTCATTTAAATAAGACAGCACTAATTAAATAAGGGTAGGAATGTAACTAATCACTTACTACTACTGAAAACTCTTTGTCGGTACGAAATGATGCTGGAATCCGCAAATCTATTTGAATAAGGTGGTAATACTGCTGCGTCACTATCCGTTGAGAAGAGAAACTTTCGAAAAAAATTCGTAAACATTTTCTCGAGGAGTTATTCAACTTAATTTTCACATTTAAACAGAAATCGCGATTGAATCGCGGCGAGTAGCACATCCGCGAGGAGGAATGTAAGGTAAGCAAATATTATGTGACCTTAATTAACAAACAGAGTGTTCTTTTACCGAATGACGCAGAGAGTCGGGAATATACATGCACACGCTTCAGAATGCGGTAATCAGTGAAACAAGATTCCGATGGTTGAAACGGATGCGTAATAATGTTTATCGCAACAAGCGTCGATATGCTTCGCATCGCAGATCCGGATCCTGGTTTCCTATCTTCGATGCTGCGATACTGGATTGGATGCCTCGCGGCTTTGTTTCAAAAGGAACGCATGAGTATGGGTTCGTACAGAACGAGTTTACTCCGACTTAAAAATCACTTTAAATCGAGATAACCCCTGTGGCTCCGGTGTGAAAAAGGAGACGATTAAAACCCATCAATGGGTAGATGGAGACGTTTTCCACCTTTCCTCGAAAATGGCCAATCGATTCTTTTTCCCCGATATTTTTTTCTGAGAAGCACTTTACTTCGCTTATTCCCTCGTTCAAGTCTCCCAACCCCTAGGAACGTCGATAACTTCAGCCGCCCCCGATCTTACAACCTGGATTCCTCGAAGGCCAACCCACTTCCAGAAGCTCCTGCTCTCAGTCTCCGCAATCGCCCCTTCCATCACAGCATCTCGAAACCCCGCCCATTCCCTCCATCCATAAGTTCTCTCTCGAGATCACCCATAGCATCTCGATTCCATTGCAAAAAATCCCATCCGTCTCGATCACCTCTTCTAAACCGACCCTTTACTCTATATTATACTAGCGTTCCTTTCAACGGCAGCATCTTCACATACCGGATGCCAATCGCATACTTTTTTCCTGAAACCAAACCGCATTTCGATGCCTCTCCTAGTTATCTCCCAGGAGTTCTATTACTTTTTTTTCCCATCCCACAGTCTCGAAGTCTTCTGCCATCCCAGCGGCGACTCGACCTATCCTTTCTTAGCCGCGCCACCTCTCTCCACTATTGAATAATCCATTTCCCGGATGAGTTACATAGTTTTGCAGACCTCTCCCGTCACATCCTCAGGCAGTTCGTCCCGGCTCCTAAATCTGTGTGTCTTAAATTCTTTCCTCGAAGTGTTCCATGCATCGTTCCTGGATTAAGAGGGATAGAGGTGCTAATTAGGGTGTAAAGACGTACTATTTTGAGGAAAACTAACTTTTCTGTGATTATTATCTACATACTTATTGGCTGAGTATTTCGCAAATGGGGCACGAGATGAGTTATCAATGACTAAACATTCTCTGATAGAAATAATAAGTTCAGCAGCTGCTTTCCTTCGCAAGACAGCTTTTGAATGTTCATTTAGTGACTTGAAAATGGTCTCAGAAAGCAAATTTCAATAGAAGTAGGAAGTAATGTAAATACGAAATGAAAGTTATCAAACAGAAAGGTGATATTAGAGGTTTAAAAACACTCCGTAAACCGTCTGTCTCTACATGCGAGTTCCGCCTACCAAAATACGGCTTACGGAGTGTTTTTAACCCTCCAACTCATTAACAGCCGTGTTCCAACTTCATTTTCTTTTAGAAAGGTGATAAGCAAAAATGTATCTGGGATATTCTAAAGATCGATGATTTTTAAATAAAAATATTAAGGGTACCCATACTAGGTAAGTAATAATTCCCGCAAAAAATTTCAAAGATTAAGAACCAATTCATAAGAGAAAAATCGTTTAAATATTAATTTTAAGTTGGTATGGACTTCATATTTTAGTGTGTTAATAGTGGAAAGATTATATCTTACATACTTTTATTACGGCTTTCAGTATTGAAGAAACAAATTTAGAAGCATACGAGCGACGAAAAACCTATGGTTCTCAAGCTAAATTTTAGATGAAGAAATCAAAGAGAAAAAGTCTGCCGTAGCCGAGGCTCGACCAGGGTTTTCCACTTTCCGGGCAGCAGATCTTACTATTTCTTATGCTATGATGGGACACGGTGTGCTCCGGAGGAAGGAATTCCATAATGATGTATTTCAGCACATTATAATGTGAAATGATTTCCAATCCATCAATGGGATCTTTCAATAGTAATTTAGGATAAAATTCAAATATGGTTTCTAAAATAACAGTTGTGTGCTGGAAACTTCAAATGGATGATAATTATCTTTCAATACACCGAGTTTTCTTTCGAGTACAAGAATTTTCAATTTTAAATCTCGATTATTTTTTTTCCATTCTGGAATAAAGCTGCCGAAGAAGTGAAATCCATGATAAGAGACATACTTTCCGAGGCTATATGAATTTAAGTATGGTAAGAGTTATTCACGTAATGGACAAACTTAGGTCAAGGATATCCACGAGGAAAATCGAATCCCTATGAAGCCGCTAATTAAATATGAAAATCGGAATTATTTTTGAATTTCACAACCTTCCCTCACTCGAAAAATTATAATTGGCACATCAGTGAGGAAATAAGTAATTTTCCGTCTCGATGTCTTCAATTAAACCAACTGTATCCTATATTTGAGCACCAAAGGTCGAGTGCAGTAATGACACCATCATGATACACAAATTTCCTTACATATACTTCACTTTATCCTGAGTCGGTTCAGATTTTCTCAACTCTTTAACACGGGAAACATTTGCTTTGGTAAAACTAATGTAGATTATTTCCATGTGAATAGAGTAAATTTAATAGCAACTATATCTATGGTCATTTACCCTAATTTATCATCATCCTCTAATTCAGATTGCATAATACTACTGCTGTCTAAGTTTTAATGACATATATGAGCTAGTAAAGCTAAGGATAAATCAATTCTCATTAATTAAATATATAATACACAATCGGAAAAACTCTTTTAAAGTAAACATTCTTTCATCTGTTTACCACGCTAAAACATTTGTACGACGAAAATCCAAGAAAAAATCTAGTCCTTGCAATCCATTTTTCTCCCCAGTTAGCCTACTTTCTATGAACATACATGGAGTTATTCTTAATAACGAAGAGAGATTAGAGATATTCTTAATAACGAAAGACGAAACTGCCTAAAACATGGCAATTTTCTCACAACCAGTAAACACCTGTTACAACCAAGAGCAACGACGAAAAGCAATTTCTAATGAATAATGATAACATTCAACATAAATTGATAGTCAGTAAAACAAAAATTATAACTCAACATCAAGAGTATGACTCAAAGCTAAGTAAAGTCGATAAAAAACGAGGATAAAGGAGGAATGCTTTCATTCTGTTCCAAAAAGGTCTCCCATAAAATTTAATTTCTCACAACGACAAAATTTTATTGAGGCCCTTTAGGACAATTTTTATAGTAGTACTGAGTGATTTAGTTTAGGAAGCCGTTAATTTCTTATATCTATCGATTTAAGCAAAGAGTTCCGTAGAGACACCTTAAATTGCACGAAATTGTACACCTTCTCCGAGTATCCTTTGTTAATGACAATATACTCGTAAAAATCCTACGAGCTACTGCACCCTCGCATGTTCATAAACAATCTGGTTGGACCATTTTATTACTCAAGGAAGATGGGAGGGTGAAAGAAGGTTACCATTTGTATTCAGAACATGAGTGTCGAATGGTAGGAAAGAGTGGAAAGGGCGGATGTGCAGACTGAATTCCTTCGTATATTTCTCAAAAGGGAAGAGGTATCGGGGGGAGAATCTCGAGAGGACGGCGTATCAGAGGCGAATAAAAAGCGTACGGGGCGGCGTTTGGGGCGAGAGAGGGGGAAGGAGATGGACCTACGGAACGAATTCCATCTTGCTTCTTCTTTTAAAGAGGTCGGAAACCGTCGTAATGAATAGCGATCCGGCGCGAAAAAAAGTTAAAAAGGGAATCCGGTAGACGGCAAGGCCGAACTGAGTCAAGGAATTACAAGGAGAAAGAAACGGGATTTAAATAAGCGGGCTATCGCTGACAAAGTGATGGGTATAGGCAAATTTTTGTTGCATGATCGCTCCGAATATAATTTCCTTCTCTCCCTCTTCGTTTTGACAGGCGTGTGTGGAATTGAGCATTCTCAGTCCCTTGATTTACGTTAAATGTGCATTTATTTTGATTTATATCAAGAAGGAAGGAAAACACCATTATGATTAATCTACAATTTGAAATGTATTCAAGGAACGGTACCAGATATTTGTAAAATCTTGGTAACGGAATAATTTTGTTTTGTTTCCTTCTCTTTCAGAACTTAAGTTGTGAACTTCTGTTGGAATACAAAGTAAATATATTTCAATTATAATTTCATTAATGATTGTGTAAGAAGATAGAATTGGAATCATTAACAATGTATATTTTGAAAGGATATCTCCAAAATTGTTCGGTAGAACTGCGCAGGATCTTCTACTGCAATTTGGAAGAAAAAAACGAAGAAATAAATATGTAGAATCAGTATCTAGTACGGAACTTAACGATGCAACTCTTGAATACCAAACATTTGTCTTTTACTTTACTTTACTGCCGACAGCTTCATCACAGCTTTTAATAGTCAACCATTATCAAACTCCATTAATTGAGAAATTCAATTCAATATCGTCTATATAAGTATTCAATATCGTGTATAAAGTACTTAAAATGCTTTCGCTACGCTATCATTTCCAAATACACGAAAATGAATCATGTAAATGGAATAAAATTTCAATTATAGTGCATAGAAGAAAAATTACATAAGAAGTTAACCGACAGTATCTTAGAGAAAACTCTTTAAAAGGTTTCTCATCAGTCCGACGATTCCTTCATATACACAAAGTTATGTTGAAATTTTAAATATCAAGGAATGTGTTTCACTATCTGAATAGATTAATTGAAGCTAATATCCCTTTGTTCCATTATAGTACCTCATCAAATGTGTTCTAAAGAATAGGCATGTTTTTCCAACCAGTCCAACAGAATCATCTGTATTGTTTAAAATGAGTTTTTTTCATCCTTGCGGAGAATGAGATTCATTTTATCCTCTAAATTATGAGAATTCCCATGAAAGTATCAAGGAAACACCTGATTTTTAACCCCAACGTCATAAAGAAAATTCTCTCCTTACTTTTTCCACATTCTCCCCTCGACAGCTCACGCAATTGCATTGCTAAATGGGACCTATTCGTTACCCTCAAAGTAAAGAAGAAATTGATAAAACTCACTTATTCTGATAAACATAAGGTTGATCAGCGCTGAGAAGGCTTGCAATAATTTTTATTCACTGCTATGTGAGCAGTGAATATCAAAATTATATCAAAATTAAACGGTCTGTACATAGATATCGTCTTTTTGAGCACTCAAGTCGGGAATAAAAATAAAACCAGTAATAGTTGTGCAGAAGCATGTAGAGTAATTGTCTCCCTAGATAAGGAGGTATATTATTATTATTATTTGTCAATACCGCCGCAGTTAGACATTTCGTCCGGTGGCGACGTTTAGTTATCGTGCATTACAGAACAATTACATACAATATGTATCAAGTAACTTCGTGTACTAGGAAGTATTATTGGGGCTAGCACGAGAGTAATGCCTCTTCTCGAAACATCTATAAATAAAGAGAAACGAATGAATGCAAAAATATCAGGTAGAATAATGTAACCCTCTATCTTCAGTACTTAGAAAGTTATATCAATTTTCGTGTTTATTCGTATATGATTACGTTGTAATTAATCGGTTTTACGAACTACACAGGGCAATGACCGTTAAAGTGGATCATCCTAAGCTCCTGGAGGAATGGTATAGAAAGCCACGGGAGGGAGAATAATGCTTAAGGGCGAGAAAATGCTCATTTTATATTTTAACGCTTTGGCTTTCATCTTCCGATGAAATTCAGACAATGGTATAACGCGTCAGCTCATTGGTGCGACGACGTTTCTCCAATTAGCGAAATTGGAAAATCGAATGAAGAACGAGAATGCGGCGAAAGAGAAAGCAAACTCAACGGACTAACGCTACATTTATTAAATTGAATCCCCGACGTGGACGAGAATATTGTAGCAAAATATGAAAGAACATAATGAAAAGTCACCAGGGAAGAAATTTAATGCATAGGCTCAGCCATAAATAGGACAGGGTTGAAATTAAGTTTCATAGTATGAAATGGATGAGGAACATCCTTGGTGCTCGGTTTCTTTTGATCCTTCCCGCTATCGTAAGACCATCAATAACTACATTCATTAAATCATGTGCAAGTCTGGGCTGAGAAGTTTAAAATGCCGAAGGAAAACCACAATAAATTTAGTTAATAGCCTAGTAACGAAATAATTTCCATTCACATCGCTAACGTCTAGCATAAGATATCTGCGCATCATGAATCAATTTATACCGAAATAAGGAAGTGCGAGGCTCTCTTTATCAAACCTGTCATAATTAATTGCAACAAAGATTTAGCATAAAATATAATGATAATAAAATAATTTCATTAAAAGTTTTCATATAAATTTATCAGGGAATACAGAAAGGGTACAGTACAGAATACAGAAAAATAACTTTTGAAACTATATAGGAATGTTAGGCTCAACATTATTGCGCTCGTAAATTAGCGTAAGATTGGGAATCCTCGTGAAAGGAACTAAATCATTAAACCGAAAACTCCCATCGCGGAGTTGGACCTCTTCAGGCCTTCGCTTAACATTAGTTAATTTTTTCAATTTGAAAATCGGTAAGAGTCATCTTGAAAAATCACACGGTGTTACTTTCACGCCTTCGAGACAATTGAACAACGTGCATGATTTTCCTCGCGGAATATTAGTGGCCCAGTTTCTTGTGTAATTACAATGATACTCATTTGATCCCCCATTCATATGCACGGATGTCGAGAGCAATTAAATTTCACTTCTCATAAAACCTAAAAAATGGATCATTAACGACATGAAACCTTGAGCTTCAAGTGAATACGATCCTATCTGTGTTTAAAGCCATCCGTCTAAAGGTAGATTGAATTCTCATTCCCTCCGTTATTGTCAGCAAAACGTTCCGGAGATGGAATGAGGTTTACAAGAAAAGATGAGTAGTGAGGTAGTTTTCTCTAACTCAGACTCACTGAGTCTGAATGCTAAGAGCGGAAATGTCTTCAAATGTGCACCACAATGACCATATGAATAGCACTAAATGGTATTTAATAAAAACTGACCAAGATGAATGCCACTATACAGCATCATTTAGACCTAAAATTTTTATAAAATCTTTTATATTATCATAGCAATTTATATAATCATAGGTTACCATATTATCATATTAATGAGCAGAACTGATAAAAATTGATGGAAGTCACATATTTATCGACCTTTCACCATAATAACAACGAAAATTATCCCCTTTCTTAAGATATTGTAGAAGAAACCTATTCTATAGCTACTTTTAAATTCACTTATTTGGAAATATACAGAAAATCTAATACACTTAGTTACTACTACAAATCAATCGATCTTAATTGATAAAATTGAAGAAATCTTTCAAATATGTAACATCGAACTGAGAAAATGAAAATGAAAATAGACGTTTACCCGTACCACATAATGTCTGTTTTCATTTTCTCAGTTCGTTATGGCTTCCTACCACAAAGTCTTGCCAGAATCTATTGATAGAAATATGTCACATATAAAAAATTTCTATATCAAAGCGAAATATTTCGAATGGAAGAAGCAACTATGTGTACGATCCACTTTTTCGTACAGCCAATGTTATGAAACAAATAAATGTTTTTCACAACCTAAGACTAAAAAAGGAGTCCAGCTTTATTCAATGAAGAATGTAAGCGATTTTATAATTTTATCATAATTCGTCTGCGAGTAAAATTTCGCCGGCGATGACAGATCTCGAGAAATAATTTGCATGTCACTGCGAATCAATCTGGTATGAACTGAATTTTGAGTGTTGAAGCTAAAGACTTATGCTATCTATTTATTTATAACACTATAATGTCTCGAGTAAATACTTTTTTCAAAATAGACATTTTTACAAGATAAACATGGGACATTTTTCATGTAGATACTAAATAGCAGATGTTGTTGAAGACGTTACCACCTCCTGCTTATGAATATCAAAGCGGCTCTTCCAATTTTTGAGGAAGTAATCTACTCTAAATTTTAACAAAAATTAGATACAATATTGGTGAATCAGTATATTGATTTCGAATGAAACACCCTACTTGAGAATCTTCCTTATCCTTGATGTTACCAGTTTATGAGTCCGCAACAACATTAAAAATATTTCTATCCGGATTTCAAAGTCCTTAATTACACAGTTTATATATTTTATACATACTTTTTCATCCGAGCAAGAAATCACGAAATATAATGAGATAATAGTCGGTCAACAGAAATACTGATATTCTAACAAAAAAATTAAATTGAATAGGGTAACTGCACAACCTGCAGAAATGAATTACTATAATCTGCTGAGTTGGATTGCCAGTCGGCCTGGAGATTGCCATTGCAATTCGCTGACCTAAAGTGACTGTACACCACGTAAAACATTAATTCACCTTCCCATACAAACTTTCCACTGTAAGATGTACTCAGGTTATACATTCGGAATTCCTATTTCCAACTCCAAGAACTGAATCTAATGTGCAAAGGAAATGAGATGGAACGAATCTTGTTCAGCAAATAAATGAGTTTTCAGACAAGCAACGGCTATCGTCAAAGGTAGAGCTTTTTACTAAGATGCACTTTAAGATTCTTTTTCCTCCATCAACTCCACCATTTCCGCATTAATATAAATAATGAAATGCGTTGTTCGTGAAGCATGAATATGTACCTTGAATCTCCCGATTACTCTGCTATATTTTGGAGATCTGTACGTGAGACAGACAGTGTGCATATTCCTCCCTTAGAGTCAAAAATAAAAGATCGATTTTTGGAGACATCGACCAGTTCGAGTAAGACGGTCATCTTCATTTCATTACCCTCGACTTCAGACCTTCTTGGATGTTAAAAAATTAAAAATAAAAGGAAGTGAGTTTCATGATCGAGTTATAGAAGAGCTGAATTTTAATGATCTCTTTTCTTCGGAGATTTACATGAACATACGAATATAAAATACGGCACATGAGATGTATAGTATTGTTTCGTAATTTTTCATAAATTACCATAAAAGAAGTGCATTGAACCCTGATTTTTTTTCGATGGGATCTCCCTCTTCTCCCAACTTTCCAATATCTACAGCATTCCTAGTGAATTGCTTTTCGGTCGCAAACAGACTCTCGAAGAGCTTCAATTACTTCTTCATTGCCTAAAACCTTTCTCAACCCTTTCCAGAATGCCCTTAAAGGCTCTACACTATTTACAGACTCTTGTAGTAGACGTACGTTAAAAATCCCTTGAAATATTTTAAAATTTTGTGACGGTTTCTTTCGCAAGAACTTTGGCAACAGTATGCTGCTCTCATGTGAAGCTGTCTGCCCTTTCACTTCACCCACGCGTGTTAAAACAAACTTAAATGTATGCTTATTGATTGATGACTGAAATAGGTTCCCATGCATCAAACAAGCTGCCAAATTTGTAATTTGTTTTTTATATTTGTAGCTAGCTTCAAATTATGATTCTAATTTGATCACTCCTCATAAGACAAAATAATCAAGCGTGAGGAAAGCAGAGGAGTGAAGTCTCCATTGAGTGAAATGAAAGGAATAAGGGAAAATGCACAAGATAGAAAGGAGATGGTATGTAATATGACTACAGTAGTACTCAAACCCTCCATTATTAGCTATACAAAGCCCTACACACGAATTGTGGCTACTAAGATAAAGGAGGAGGAAACTAAAAGTTGAAAACGAATAAGTAAATGAAGCGCAATCACTCTATGCATAACAACTTTCATTTCTCTAGGAATAACAAGTGTGAAAAATAGTGTCACGTCTGAGACTCGAACCCAGGTCTTCCACTTTCCGGGCAGGTATTCTAACCACTGAACTACTATGCCGCGTCTCTTCTACACACTCGGAAAGTGGGAGACCTGGGTTCGAGTCATGTCGCAATTTTTCACACCTGTTATTCCTTGGGTTTCAGCTGCATGGCTTTTTCGTGCTGAGTAATTTATTTTTCCCAAAACCTCATAACTTTCATTTCGTTTAAGGAGTTATCAGGATGAATCCCATAATTCAACATCACTCACACCTCGATGCCTATAATATGAGAGGTGAGAACATAAGACATGAGCGGGGCTGAAACAAAAGTGAACGAAAAATAAACCTTTCTACCCCGTACAAAATTAAAAATATATTCCGATCAACAAGCTATGGCAGCATGAGCGTGTAATGAGGGACAATCGCCCGAGGGTGGCGTGGACGAGAAGAGGAAGGAAGATAAACCGGAAGGGAAAGAGAAGCTGATTCTGGCTAAAGAGGGATTGATGGCCTTCTGCTACTTGCACTTTGGAAGCCCTTCGTGAGACTTGAATGAGATGCCGCGCCGCTCATCCAAAGCGATGCATGCAACCGTGACTTCCTCTGATGGACGGCCGAGGGAAAAGAGAAATGAAATACTTCGGAAGATGAATGCTAAATTAAAAAGAGAACAAGAGTTGAGAATCTGAAAACGAATCTCATTTTTTCAGGTAGTTTCGACGCAAGCTGTACGCACGGGCACTTCGGATTCAGTTGCGTGGTGGCATGTTACGTAACAAGAGAATGTTTCTTTGGAAGTTGTCACCATAAATATTTTATTATATGGAAATTCCATGATTAATGCTACATGATGCTCTTCGTTGCATCTTCTATTCTGCTTCAATCATGATCATAATCTTTCCAACTCCTAATTCCTAGCCCTTTATAAACTCTGTGTCGCCCTCTTGTGAGTGAGATATGTAGAAACCTTTGATAAAGGAAAGGCTTCCAGTTATCTTAGGGTCTTATTATTAACGCAAAAAAGCGTTAGGAAAAACCCAAGGATAAACGGATATGAAAGATGTCTAACGAGAAACGGTCTCGATCTTCCACATGGAGGTTGCTGCTCTAGATTACATAGGATCCGGGTTCGAGTCTCGGACTTGTTAGTTCCTTCGTACTTTTACCATTAAAGAAAAAGAAAGACAATAATTGAGGCAATATAGCTGCCTCAATAGTGTTGACGGGACTGGAAGGAAGGGTGAAAGGATTATAAGAAAATATACGTTAAGTTACGAGAGATAAGTTATTGTTAAGGAAAGGAATTTCGAAGGGACAAATATCTGGGGGCACTATGACCTAGAGAGCTGCATAAACTCGATCCTGGAATTTTCTATAGCTGAAGATGAACACGTTCCTAAAACGACATTCACGCTAAGCCAGATAACCTAAAAGATAGGCCTTTATGTAGCAGCGGAATGGGAATATTGTGAATATTTTTCTTTATGGACCGTAACATTTATGATTCAAAATAATGCAGCATGCCGCAAGGAGTTAAGAAAGTAACCTCGAACTTTTGAATAGCCCATCAGTTGTTGTTACCTGTATCATAAGTAGAGAATTAATAACGGTAAGTTAACTAACTTATCATACCCCATTCCGAGCGCCTCCTTTGTCCGCTTTTATTCACATCGAAGCGTCATTTGTTATCGCGATTTCGCATACTCTAACCAGTGACGGGAGCAATCTCGATACTCTTCAGGAGAGACAATGAAGCCGGGAAGAGGATGCCTCTCGCACGGATTCCTTTGCGAATCTTTCCTCGCTCATTTTTACTCTCATTTGTTTCTTTCGGATAGAAGTGTATTAAGGTGGTGTTGAGAATGTAGGAAAGGAGGCTGGAAGGGTGTCAGGTGGAAAAGAGTGTGAGGTCTCGTTGGAAGGAGGCTGCGGGCCCTCCAAACGGTTGCTTTCTCGACTGTTCATTCCATTCATTCGGGTCTCAGGCTTGAATAATAAGATGACGACACGGTGAAATGAATTGCCGAAAACGCCGCTCCGAAAACGTCTTGAAAATTATTGGACTACTTCAAATTCACTCTTTTGCTACCTGAAATGTACAGACATGGGGGCCAATGAAACAGCAAAAACCTCATAGAGCTCGGTGCAAGTGAAACATTTCTTTCTTCCGGTTTTATGTTACATAATCTGGAAGGTAAATTCTCTCTTTCATACCTCCGATCAGCAATGATAAGGTGCACGACTGCTAAATGTACGAAAGAGAAATATTGGTACATTTACCTACTGGCTTCATTATAATTTTTCTGGCTATAAAGAGAACGCAGAAGAATTGCATCTTCGAGGATGTTCAGTCAGTTTTCCGTCCCAGGATTGGTGTGTAAAGTTTGAATTTAAATTCCTCTGGTACGATGGAGTAAAAAGCTGGTTCCGTTTACCGGTATATTACAGGATCGCCCCAAAACTTAGCGAATTTTTTGAGAAGTTTGTCCAGCTTGTCCAATTTTTATTAAACATACATCTTCTTTCTCTAAACCCGTAATAATTTTTTACTGTGCCATCAAATTGTTAAATCTGAATCAAGAAAAAGTGATAAAATTATCTTCGTAATTAAATATTCATTCACCCATGTGCACTAAATGCTTTGTAGTAGCATATGATTTATGAGTATAAATGGTCATAAATTTTGAAACGAAACAGAGAAAATTAGATCATTTTCCAACATGTTAAAACTTTCCTGTAAATAAAGTGTTTCATTATGCGTTGAACTTAGATACCTAGCTACCTTAAAGAGGAGAGAATTTAGCTCCTACAAGTTAGGCAAAGAAAACAGAGCTTGAAAGATTTATGAAAAGAAAATTACTAAGAAGGGACAGAAATCAACGAAGGACCTTCTTAATGTTCGATGAAATATTGATTAAGCGAACTACATATAAAATCAATCTTCTCCGGTATAAAAGAACTTATTATAAGAAAGGGTTTCCGCTCATAGTCTTATTTCAAAGTTAGGTTAAGCATGATTCAACATGACTCTTCATATGATATCCACATACGGATTTAGGATCATTCATAATTAATACTTGAGTACTCTTGAGTATTTCTGAAAACTATATTCATCACTGACATGTACGTATAGTCAGTATGCATATTAATTCTTACGTTACATTATCACTAAGGCATTTTAATTTTGCTGAGATGATTCGCACCAGGTATGGCCAAACTGTATTGCAGGAGTTACTTCCAGCATCTCTAAATGCAGGTTAAGTACCGTCAACGTTCATGTATAAATCATGTAACAAATTTCGATTTGTTGAAGAAAATGAAATTGATTGTATTTATTGAATTTTTCAGCCTGAGATGTGTCCATCTCCATTAGATCATCTTAATTAATCACATTAATTTACCATTATCGATTAAATCATATTGTTATGATAGATACTTCTAAACCATTGCAAGCACACGTGTTGCAGCTGCGAGTCTGAAAGATGAAGGAAATCTGTGACTCGCTCAGGCATGAGGTTTGCCCACCGCAGACACGTAGAATGAATATAGGCTGAGGTTTTCGACCTAAAAATGTTTCTCTCGCACCATTTCATCGAAAGAAATTTTCCGTCTTTTATTTTCACGTTTGGAATCCGGCTCATCTTACACGGGGATGCTCAACAACCGTTCCATCCGCCAAATATTATCATTTCAACGCATGGCTAGCCTTCATCCAGAGGAATCGGAACGTTTCATGTCACCTCGAAGAGACAGGACTAGACGGAAACAACCCAAATCCTCTAAAATCCTTTGTTTCATCTCCGTATCATTATGAATCCTTCTTTGTGCGCAACACGATGCAAATCCTTACAGGAAGAACCGGCCTTTTTGGAATCTTCATCGCATCTCCCTTTACGTCTTTCACTCCAGATCTCATTCACTTTTCTTCCTCCCTCATCTCGGCCGTCACGCCTACAAGAGCTCAACCCTCTCATTCAACCCCTTTCTCTTCAATAAACCCATCTCAGCGTCTATCTCGTGTACTTCATGCCATCCGTGTATCCTCCCTCGTTTCCCTTCACCCCTCTCGTCTTCTTTCCCTACCCACTCTCCCGTAACCTGGTTTCCCCTCTCAGCTCGACTTGCTGTGGAGGATGTTCAGAAGATCAGAGGGAGAGAGAGAAGAGATGAGAAGGTAGACGAGACTCTGGCTCGATCGGAAAGTAGGTGGGAAGGTTCACTTCACTCCCATTTAACGGCAACCCTCTAGTTAATTATTTATATCCCTCGATACATTACCTTATGTAATAACTTTCATCCTTTGTTATATAACTATTTTCTTAACATCTGCTATTGAGTTAAGGAAAGAAATACCATTCACAGTAAATAGCGAATATCGTGATTAATAGTGAAAATTAGATATACCTTTAGCACAGAGTGCGTTAATTATAAGACCATGGTTTCGACCCCTTGGGTCATCATCAGGCACAAGATCATGATTTCGACCATTTTGGGTAGAAATAAACACATTCTGTGGTAAAAGTATACGTCTAAATTTTATTAATCATCATGATGGAAATCTACATCAAAGTCTAGGCCAAAATTATTAGATTCTGGCGATTATCAAACAAGTATTTCTTAAGAAATTACAACATCTTAAAATTTGGTTCGAAAGTTACTGTTAGTTATTCAATATCGAACTTATTTAGTATGCGTTAGTATTACAAACTTGCCATCTATTTTGCTAGTAATACACACAGGTATATCATTCTTAAAAAATAATTCAAAATCAAATTAAAACGTTGATATGCTATGTCATGTACTTTTTACATGTAATGAAGAATGAAATACATTTTTTTGTAATGAAGTACGCTTATTTTATATAATAATAACATTTATATTATATAATACGGCAGGGTCAAAGCTTTTCTTTTTAGTATGACTATCATACATTAGCAGTAAACTATTACGAATAAATAGTCTCTTTCCCATTTTGATGTCTCAACGAGAAAAGACGGTATATACTGTTATCAGCTGCAATTAGAAATATCGTTTACAATTCAGTTTCACGAAGTCAGAGCTACTAATGCCTATCATCGCTTAACTGTAATCATCGATAGAAATATCAACTAACATAACCGACTTTTTCTATAGGAGGAGAGGCAAAAATATCAAGCAATGCATGGAACTGATGCGTATTAATTGATCTTATTACTTGAAAGATTATTCTCCGAAACCACAGCTAGCCAAAAACCTATGCTTGACAAATTTGACTTCGAAGAGATTCCGAATAGTTTTGGTACTCATTATTTTTTAATTCTTCATTATAATTACAAAAAATCTTAGTGTTTAACCACAATTCTGAATGCGCAGATATTAAAAATTGTATTATATAGTCTGCTCCAACAATAAATATTTATTATCAAGTGAAAAATAATGCAATATTTTATTATCGTCAACGAAAGTGTAGCATTAAGGCACCGTAATTAACAAATGAATGGTATCTTGCGCTACAAAAGATATTTTCTAGAAAAGCGTCTACGAGTCAGAACGTGGGCATAATTCTTTTATCATTGGCATTACGTGGATGTGAAGGTAAAAAAAGGTCAGCAGCACTGGATTCAAGGATTAATAATTTTTCCTTCTCGTAAGTTTTCTGGGTCGTCTTCGCAGAAAGTTTTTTATAGTCACGGAGAAGATTTGATTTCATATGAAGCTCCGTTTTTCGGATGAGTGGACCTCGGATATTCAGGCTCGTAAAAATGACGGCTCTTCTCATTCGAAACAGTATTTTTTTGGGCTTTCTCGCGACGACTTCGAAAATACCCGAAATATCACGCGTCCTCAGGGCGAGTGAGAAATGTATCACTCCGTAAAAACCAGCTCGCTTCCGTTTTCATTACATTAGAACTTTCAAAATACACTTCGACGTAAGTCCGGACATTAAGGCTGCAAGCATAGCAAGATTTAACTACTGCCATCTGTGAGCACCTTTCACCGAAGAATTTGTCCCCCTTTCTCTTTCAGGGAGGTTAATTTTAATAAGCTTGTTGGTGGTTAGTCATCAAGAGAGCCCCATAATCCTTTAACGCTCGTCTATGACCTCTTTTTTCCTTTATTTTTACTTCTAAGCAGAATCAATCGCTCTTTCCTGTCTTCGAACCTCAATGGAACATACCTGAAAATCTTTATTAATACACTTAAAAAATCAAACGTTGAACGTGTATTTATATCGAGATAGAATTTATATTGAGAGACGGATGGCACACGTAGATATTTTCTGTATTCGGCAAAGAATCGAAAACAAAATGTCTGACGTGGAGTGGACTCGAACCCGGACCTGCCACTATGGCTGGACAATTCCAATTCTGGTGCTTTTGTAGGAATATAATACGGCAATACATAAAAGATGGCTGTCCATCAAAGCAGAGATAAAGTCCCAGGATGTTTTACCGAGGTACTCAAAGTGGTTAGGGCACCCGCCCATTTTGGCTGAGTCTACGTCGGACTTATTTTGCTTCAATTCTTTTTCGAAAATAAGCTACATTCAAATAATACTTCTCCTAACAACTTTTAGAGTGAAAAGGAATTCTTCACGGGTTATCATCCGGGTAAGTTCTTTGGTGTAAACCGACGTTTCGGCATCGACCACTGATGCCATTTTCAAGGAATGCCGAGTATTTTGAGTGGTCCAGTATTTATACCCGTAGGCTGGTAACTGTTTGCTCTCTCATTGGTCAAAATAAGCTATCTTCCGTGATCGCTTATTTTGACCCGTATAATCGCTTATGATAACCCGTGAAGAATTCCTTTTCATTATTCACCGGGAAAGCAGCAAATCTAACTTTTAGAGTGTTGGCTAGAAATGGAAAAGAAGTATTATGGCATACCCGCTGATAAACAAAACATAATTTTGCCTCGCGATGATGGACAGTTGCTTCTGTCATCACTGGCATCGTTTGACAATGCTAGTTCCTTCATCTTTTATTTTGTTAGGATCCGTAATATCGAATTATTAGAGTATTTTTAGTTTTGATAAATATCCAAAATGAAATTATTCTTTGGAATATCTGCTATTAAAATAAACATCACAGTTAAGGAGGAGTTAATGAGAAATTAAAACACCTTTTATCGTAGGGCAGAAAATAAGAGGAATTATTGTATAAATTTAAAAAAAATAAAAAATAATATCGAAAACGACAAATCGATCAATGATTAAAAATATAAGATAAAAATCCAATAATTTTTTTCGTTTTTAGCAATAAATAACGTTTTCTCGTGTATTATTTTCTTTATCGACAAAACTTAGCGACTCTAAATGGCAATTAACCAATCTCCACGTCCTAAATTTTCAGTTTTTTTTTCACCTGTAAAATCTCTTAGCTTTATCGTGATTAATAGCGATACGCTCAAGTATCCCTGAGAGTACCTCACTGACCCAATTATCTCATTATCTTCCAATCGATTCTTTCCGTACCTTTTCATTACTAATACCAGCCATATTCGTGTCCCAACCGCGAGATTTCAATTTGATTTGGTGCCCCTTCAGATAATCTTTCAGCGTGCCATATCTTTCGGGCCGCTCCGGTTCAATATTGTTCAAAATTTAATCAAGCAAAAACGTTTTTAATCGGCCTGTTATGTTTCTTTTACACAACCAATGACATAACCCTTATACATAACCCATGTCTTATTCTTTTATTGATAAACCCTCCCCAGCAACTATTTCCTTTCTAATCTTCAGCGATGATCTGCAAATGGCTTACATCACGCGCTTATTCTCATCCACATGGTTGAGCACGATCTTTTTCCAGCCCGATATCCTGGAAGTGACATATCTTCGCTTCATTAACCTTCTATTGCTCATTTCATGCAACCCAAGATGTTTTTAATTAATATCTGCGTGAGATCCGGAGAGAGATAGAAGGAAACAAAGGTAGAGAGAGCAGGTTGATATGAAAGGGTAAGAGTGGTAGGCGAATCTGGAGGGCTCTTCATAAACCCATAATTAATTCAATTACTCCTTCAATATTTCTCAAGTTTTTTGTCTCCGCGTATCGCGCACCGTTCTGTTTCGTTGATTTTTACTGAAATTAAAAGGAACGTCCATTTGCCGCCTTGGATCACTTTTATCTTTGAAATGACCCCAATTCTGCTTTTAGGTTGATAGTGGGAAATTTGTATGTCATTTGAGTCTTTTCATTAAGTACTGAAATGTAGATGTCCCTAATGCGCTCAAGAAGAGAGTTCCCCCAATTTTTTATGACAGCCGACTATTTGGTGAAGTTGTGGTGCTTATACTTTCCAAATATCCCTCGCAAGCATAAGAAACTGAAATACTTAAATTAAAATCTTATCTGAGGATTTTCCTCAAGCTGCTAGGTCAAAATAATCGCTTCGACATAAAGATTTGAATTTATCAAGATGAAAGCAAAGTCGAAGTTAATGTATAGTACAGTATTGTTAAAAGTGCTTTGGCAGTTGAGGCATTTGGTACGTAGGCCCCACCGGGAATCGAATCCGGGACCGCTTTCACCGAAGTCGAACGCGTTGCCTACTTGGCCATCCGGGAGCCCACAGAGTTGATGATTACATCTTTCAACGTGAACTAATCACTTTCTTTCCGAAACAGAGAGACTGTTTCGAAGATTCCCTTCATTATTAAAGTCGTCGCAATGACGTAAGCCATCGCACGAAGGAAGCGCATCATGTTCAATGGCACGGGAATATAAGCATATCACTACCATGAATGTATGTTACGAACATCGTCTGACATATTCAGTAAAGAACGTTCAATAAATTTCTAGAGAAAAGAGAAAGATAAGCAGTTTTCGTGAATAACCGCAACAGTGAATCAACAGCTTTTGTAGCAATCAGATGTAATGGCAATAATTTTATTTTTAAAAGGAATTAAAATGTGAACGACTTAAAATATTTATCATCGTGTACAATTGCGAACAGCAAAGATACATCCGAAATATTACATGAGAAATGTGAAAATGAATAAAAATATGAACGAAATAAAGTGATGGATTTTAGCAATAGTAAATTAAATTAATTTTATGTCATCTGCGATCTGTATAAACATCCTTATCGCCAATGTAGGATAACCTACTTTTAAAGTCAGAGGTTAGTGGTAGAAAGCATCACCTATATGAACAGAAAATATTCCCCTAAATGGAATTTCACCCTGATAAAAAAATAAATTAATGATATAAAGACGAAGGTAAGAACACCCCTGGTTTAGAGTAATATATTATATTCTCAACATGTGGTATCATTAGGAGGGAAAACGAAGACCCTCCTGGGCAAAGATGAAACTCATTAAAAGTCTAACCCACAAAAATTATGAGCATCTTAAACTTTCCACTCGCCTCAATGTCAAGGTAAGATGCGGCTTACTTTCCAACTCAATGTCAATGCTAACAGTTCTTGGGAACCTCGCAAGAACGACCGAAATTTTCTCGCCATTTAAGCTCCACTCGATTTTTTAACATCATACCCATAGGGAAACTTTCTACCTCATACGGTAAAGGGGTTAAAAATACCAAAGCTTTCCACTCTCCCATCTCTGGCAGAGCTTTCCAAGGGAATGTTTTTCCTTTTTTAAGCACCAGAAGGTTTGAGCGAAAGACTTCGTCGCAGTAAACATTCCCGACCAACTTGATGAAAGCGTTTAAGAAAGTTAACGGAAACCTTTGTTATTCCAGTTACGTAGCTCCGCCTGTTCACGTATGAGTTCCTCTCTCCTGAAATGACAATTTTTCTCCAAAGAGGGAGCGACGTCGTTAGAGACTCGTATCTCCTTTTTACGGCAGCCATAAAGAGAACTTAAAGTTGAGGACAACGAATTTTTAAGCCCGTTCCGTTTATATTTCGTTACAATCGGGCCATCATTAATCAGACCTAAATATTTCCAGCGAGTAAACGAAGACGAATGGAATGAGTTAATGGCATTGAAAATATATCCTTGGGAATTTTTTTATAATTCATCTTAGCTGCGTCAGAATTTAATCAATTTTCTTAAGAGTTTCTGTCCTCCTTGGAGACGTCAAACGGTGGGAAAGGCCGAGCTTTCTTCAGAGTAACATGTGTCGTACGACATATGGCATCCGGGTCTCATCCGTAGACTTTACGGGGACATAATGATCAATTCCATCAACACAGGCATGCAAAAGGGTAGAAGGCGCTGCTCTAGAGATTCACTCCATCGACAGGTCCAGCGAACCAACTTATACGTGAACTTATGTGCAGACTTTTATTGATCAAGGTTACCCGAAAATCTCACTAGGTACATGTTTAAGTTTATAGGTAGTTTTCAACCTCAAGAATATATTAACCTAGGAGGTGGATGCCTCGCAAAGGAATAGGATGATATTGAGAAAATCAGGAATAACGCAATACGGAGAGAAAGTAAGAGAAGTTATAACATTTCTCACGTATTTTGAAAAGTGTCTACTACAGGATGTGAGCGCACGATTTATGCTTCACCTCGCAACCTCTATAGGAGAAAGTTCTAACACGTTTAGGAATTTCAATAAAACGGAAATTTCTTATGTAAATGTGACGTAAGTCGACACGTCTGTTATGGAAGAGAATATTAGTTCGTCTTCGAAGCTTATCTGAGCTTACAGCTTTAAAAATTTTCTCATCCTTTTTCACACGATTTTATTTCCAGGAAGTTTTCGATGATTTCCATAGAGAAGATTGCTTGATTGCTCCAGATCGAAGCTTGAGGCGCAAAATGCCCTTGAAATTTAATCCTCATCCGATTTGAGTTATGTGAATTACTAATGTTTTAGTAGTTTTTGGAAAAAGTAAAATTTAAAAAGACAAAAATTACAACTTGGAGAATCTTTTTCTAAAAGATATATCTGAAACTCGCTTTTCGATGCACTTACATACCTAGATTGCTCAAAGGAACTGGTCTGAACTCCACACAACCAGAAACAAAACAAACTGTATAATTAAAAAATTCTTCCTACATAGTTTACACCTACATTTCTTGAAGAATGAAGAAATTTATTTTCCTATCTATGCATGCCAAGCTGGCTCATTTAACGAAGAATAATTATTTGACGTTACAATGAATATGAGAGCTCGACCTAATGCTCTTTCTTCCGTTTCATACTTATTTTGATTAATTTCCTAGTATACTCCTTTTCTGCTTATGGATATGCAATCTGCAGATCTCATTATCGGTAAATTTATTTTTGGGTACATGCCGATATGATAAAACATGCAAAAACAAATCACTGTGTCGAAATTCACTCAGAACTACAATTATCGCATTCAGCAATTGTACGTGCCGAAAATAACAAATCGTACTTTATTTAAACAGCAGCAATACAGTGAGCATTCCTATTTCAAAATATATCCTAATATTCTAATTTAAGGGCTGCAATAGTTTATTCTTTCAAAAATTAATGTCTCTCGAAGATCCTCAGCATTTTTGGATATTCTAAATAATTTACCATTTTAAGTCAAATTAGCGCATGATCAACCATGAGAGAGTAAAATTAAAAGGAAGAAATAATTGGAGGATCCTACGAAGCATTTACTTCCTAGCGGAAATTGGAGAGTTCAACGCCTGAATGATTATAAGAGACTCAAGAACAAGGAAAATATATAATTAAGCAACTATTACCATTGGAATTTACATAGAATACATTGAATATAAGCTATAGTATAACGTACATAAAATACATTTCCTTACTACAGCCTTAAGTAATTTTTACTCCTCAATGTTCAGGAAAAACTGATTTTAATTGAATTCTTTAGCACTCGTTCAATATTATCATGAACACTTTGGTTCAACTTACGAAATATTGTAATTCCAATAAAAACCATCATCTGGTAGAAAAACTCAAAGAAAATACGTATATCAGCCTTCAAAGATATGCGAACATCAATGAAGTTATTATTTCCTGATGGAATTCCCGGAGACTTCAACGCTCGAATTATACCGAGGCGACTCAATCCTGCCAGAGATAACGTATGCGGGATCGAACGTATACTCAGATGAAGACCGGAAGGGAAGAAAATCCCAGCAGTATTTTTTCCCCAGTTTGTTTTTGCACACCACGCCCAGGGGTTGAATTCTTTTCGGTGCACGAATGCCGCCTCTCATCTGTCTACCGAAACATTCTTTCCTTCGCCGTCGCAGATTTTTTCCCAGGCCATAACTTTCGGAGGGCGAGTCGACTGACGGAGAGGAGCCGGAAGGGATAGACGGGGTGATGCAGAGAGATAGAGAAAGATCTAGACATCTTCGCGAAAAAGAATGGAAAAACAACTCGACCATGTGTGGCCGTCTGTCGTGTTGTTCGGTCGGTGCGAGAAAAAGGAAACGGATGACGTGGATTAACAGCCTTTTATAGTCGGACCTCCTTTTATACGCTCTCAGGGTCGCCGCTTGACGAGGTTTGAATCGGGGTCACCGAGGTGGAAAACCAGGAGGAGGGAAGGGAGAGAGAAGCGACGAGAGCGTAGAATGGGGTGAGAGGTATAAACGGATCTCGTCACTAGGCCAAGCGAGTGGTGGGCAGTAAACGGGATGAGTACGGGGAAGGATTGGGGGTGGGGTACGCTCTACGCTTTTGTTTTGCTCGTCGTTGCCGGCAAATCTTTTTCCTGTACGCAAGTTCCTCCTTTTCACCTCATATCTTTCTTCTCTCCAGAAGCCACCTCGTGGTAGTTCTTCTGAGTTTCCGTAATTTTTCATGTTTATGCTTATGCTCTTATTCAAAACTTTTGGTTGAAATAAGCGGTTAACCTAAGTACAGGAATAAATATCTCGCAGTTTCTTGTGTGTATATCAATATATCGCCTGAATACTTAGGGCCGGTATTATAATGTATACTTAAAGTGGTCCCTAACAAAAGTTCACTTTAAAGCCCAGTATTACACTGTTATTTTACAGTTAAAGTGAAGATTATTGTGCTTCTCCATGCTAATTCATCATACATATAGAAGATTTACTATAACCTTCACTTTAACTCTAACAAAACATTATAATACCGGGCCTTAAAGTGAACTTTAGTTAAAGTCCATTTTAAGTATAGATTATAACAGCAGGCCTTAATGTCTTTAAATTACAAAAATAAGATAATTATCATCTATTCTCGGAAAAGTGATTTTTGAGTTTTTGTTAACATATGTAAAAATGATAGATGGAAACAGAACACGGTGCATCAGTAGAGTATGATTGGTGGTAAAAAGGATAGGAATACCGGGGAAAAGCTTATTTAATGTGGTGAATCTGTAACGAAAACGTAAATTGTTTGATGAATAATGGTAACGAGCAAAGTGTGGGTGTAGTAAAAGATAAAAGTAAGGATATGAAAGTGCGGGAGATTGTGAATTAACGAAAAAAAAAAAATAACCTACATCCCCGAAGGACAGGGTGAGTGGCATGTATGAGCACGTGAATTAATTTCAAGTTCGAAAAAGTAGCGTCCTTATCAGTCTGAAATATGCCTAATCCGTATTGCATTGGTTTATGACTACTAGTATGAGTTTTCAGTCAATAAGAGGATGCAATTATAATTTCAGTTGCCAATTCGCATGTTAAGGTAGGTGTGACAGAAAAGAGGAACAGACGAGGAAGGAGAATAGAGTAAATTGAACTACAAATGCATTTTTATTCCATTATATACTGAGTCAAAGGAAGAGGAACGTCAATACTGATTTCACAATGAGTAATGGTGCTAGATAGCAATGGTGACAGATGTACCAATAGGTAAGAAAGAACTGCCAAGCTTTGATTACCGTTTTGCAGATTTCCTCCGTTTCTGGATGTTTTTTCCGTAGCTGGTCGCTTTAGGCAGGTATTTTGCAATTTTGCCAATACTAGGATAAATACTCATTTATTTTTGCTGTTTTATCTTGAGAATCCTTATAAAGTAAGTTCATAAAACTGTATTAAAAATATCTGTTTTAAAATGTTTACTCCCCCAAAAATACGTCAACTATCGGGCCACCCTCGTAACCTTTGTCCATAACCTATTCAATCCACGTATAAAATTATTTTCAAATGGTGGGTGTCACAGATTTCTCAGGATAAAAGGTACATGCGGTTGAAGGAGAGCAGGTAATATATGCATAGATGAAAGAGTTGGTTACTTTCTTTGTAACGTCGAGTTTCCCAGAGTAAGCGAGGTTCCTTCCTTCTTTGTTTCCAGACTACGACCATGTTCAGACTTATCGCGGAGGATGGAGAATTCCTTCGGCTCTTTTTAAGAGCCAGAGAACGAATAGGCGATAATGTCGGGAGGCGCGCATGTTGAGGATCCATAAATGTCGCGGAAAAGTGTAAAATGAGAGGGGTTTCGGAATTCGGCAAAGGCGTTAAGTGAACGAGTGTACGAAATCTTTGAGCCGCGGATTATGACGCACATGTAAAGTAAAAACAGAAACTTGACGTATTTCTGTGACCGTGAAAGTTACCGCGGGAATATAGCGAGCATTAGATTGAAACAGGTGATGCAAAAATATACATATCGTGTATAAGGATTGTAAAAAAATTGTATTTATGATTATAAATTCTATTTTACTCTAATGTTTTTACCTCTCTATATGCAGGGAATAAAATTACCTATGCATATTACTTGTATGAATGACATATAATGTTAACTTATTTTCTATAATCAGAGCTATTACTAAGAGAAATAATCATTTTTCCGAGTAATAATTTCATAGGCTACGCATGAAATTTACTTCCACAGATCATTCTTCCATTTTTGATGTTTTTAGGATCAAGAAACTGAAATCTAACCAAACTGTCTTTAATAATACGTTTAGCAGTTTTCTTAAAATCTCCATTGATAATTCAAGCGTTAAAATAGAAAATACAGAAATCAAATAATTTGTTATCCATGGTTCATCAAGATTTTCAAATTCAATTCTTAATTTTAAATACTATAAATCTAATGGTATAATATGTAATGCTATATCTAAAGGCCTAGGTAATGTTTAGTATAAAATATGAGATCGCATAACGGAGAGTAATCAAACCACATAAATACCTCAACAGTTTAAATCAAGTATATATTTCTTCGAATGGTAAAATTTTCATCAAGTCTGAAGAAAAGTAACTCATTTTGAATTCCTAGTAACTCTTACAGAGAGAATTCCGCATCGCTCGTAATAGCGCTCATTACGCTCAAAACAACCTAGGTAATTTCCTGCGCATTAGGGAATAGAATAGGAAAGCAGCACCGATTTCCTTGTAGGGATATCTTTGGTGCCTGCTTAATTACAGTCGTCTCGGGGCGCGCGCTATTGCAAAGCTGAATAGATTTAGAGCGAAGAGTGCCAATTAATCACCATAAAATGCAAAGAAATGCATTCCGAGCTTCATGGAGGAAGTTGTTTCGGTACTATGTTGCATCTCCCTTCTCGGTTCGCACGTAATCATAGAGAAGTGTAACACATTCAGAATGTAAATAACATTTTGTCGGACGCCGACCAATAATTCAGATTCATCTTTGAGATATCGAATCCTATAATGAGTGCGAATTTTGCTTGATGGAGATAAACGTGAACAGCAAAAATCTGAGTTTTCCGCAAGCTTCAAATATAAAATTAACTGCGGCTTCGCTCGATCCTTTTCAACGATCCTCGTTGTTTAATTGCAGCCTTTCTTTCCCTTCTGCATGGACTTTTATGATGCAACCAATAGCATTAATGTTCTTAACCATTGATCAAATGATGGTCAACGAGTAAACAAATTTAACTTGCGATGAATTGAAGAAATAAGAAAATGTATTTTTCGAAGCCATAGTAACTGAAATGAATATTTCAATTCTTATGCCTCTCAAATCAAACAATGCCTTAGATGAAATCGCCAAGCATTTTTTCACATCTCTAGAAGTTATAATTAAGGTATTTAAAATGCTCCTACATACGTCAAATAATTTATCTCGGTGACGCAACGGCATGGTTCAGTTCTAATTTGTTATCCTTTTATTAGTTACTCGGGAATTATAACTCGATATGTTTCTTTCCCAGGATTCTTACAATTGTACGTCTCGAGACATGTGGAGTAAATTATCTTTAGCACACGGCTTTTAGTAGTTTGAGGGGATAAGATGGTTTTGCGGCCTTACCGGGAAATAAAAATAAGGTAAATCTCTTTATTCATATGCACGGCTGAAATATATGAGTGCATTTCGAGGAAACTCATCAGAAATTTTCCCAATATACTTTTAAATATCATTCAGTCAAAAAGAAAAAAATTCAATAACATAATGCTGATAAGCAATCTCATACTTAGAAACGTTTCCTAACACTATTTTCTCGTCGATGACGAAAGAAGCAGAAGAGAAATGATGTCGTACTGAAATATATGATTGAAAGTATTACTAGCTGGAATGATTATAAATTTAAGCGTTATTTTCTCTGATGAAAGGATTGGATTTGATTGTATCTGAATATACTCATATCATTCTAGCTATTCTTTTGGTTACATTATGCTACGTTTCTTCTTAAAATATACGATAAAACCCAATCGTGGTTGTTAAGTAAAACAGAAATATTACTCATTGTTCGGCGTTATTTTTCAAGAATGACAAACAAGGATTTTAAACTATTCATGCTAAAGTCATTGAACATCAAAGAGAATGTATCGTAAATCGTTTCAATAATATAATACTGAATTCGCGAAATAAACCGGCCCAGTATGCACAAAACAAACCTGAGAAAGTAAATCGTGCATTAGTTTCGACTCTTCCTAATTCTGACGGCGTATAATATAAGGGCCAGTCTTACAAAAATCAACTGTACTTTAAGCTCGCTTTTAGATAATTTACAGGAGAGTGTATTACTTTCTTCGTTGAGAAATATCACCATCATCTCAAATTTTTTTTATCACGATAGCATACCTCCACTTTGTACCGGTTTCGGAATTGCTCTGGAGAAGCATGAAGCAAAAGCCCACGATTCCGCAGAGAAGGGTCGGGAAAGGCAAGAGGGTTTGACAGGAAAATCCGGCAACAAACACCCACACCACACCTCCCGGATTAATAAAAGGAGGGGAAACTGGCTTCGGTATTATCTCCAAATCACCTGCGCCGAAGATTCTTTGTCCGAAGAAAGATGTGTTTCGTGAATTACCGTTGGAAGATTCCCGCTCCCCCACTCTCGGAAAAAAGATGCATGGGAAATGGTGGGAGATAAAGGGAAGATTTCTGGACCGGGTCAGATTGCGGTTTTTAAATTTCTACATGAGCCTTCAGATCGTGCACAAAGATGCGTGGCCCCTACTGTCATCTTTTTCTGTTGCCGATATAGTTAATTTTTCTCTTCTTGAGCATTAATCTAAAAGTTTATTTTCAACATTCATATTAATCTTACCTTTAAAAATAAACCATATTGTGCTGGTAAAAGGCTGCAGAATAAAATTCATAGCTTTCGTGAAAATACTAAAAGTATATGAGGATTCATGTAGTTATAATACAATGCTATAAAGTTATTCTTTACATTAGAAAAAGTATCCATGCTTAAGTTTTAATGGTTTCTTCAGACTAGTAAAAACCTTTATGAAGAATTACAATATCTAACTGGTAGAAACACTAAGTTATGTTTCTCTTAATTCAGTAACCTAATTTAGCAGAGAAGCTCAGATTTGGCCTGCTAAGTTACGAGCAAGGTTGGCGACTGCCTCAGGCATTTGGGAGCGCTAAATAACTGATGAGGGTAATTATTATAGTAGGCAGATTTCCTATTTATATAGGTCACAAGGCATTAATGCGGTGAAGACACGCAGGAACCCTAAAATTGCGGTACATTTGCCCTACTAGGAAAGATTCAACATAGGTTTTTCATAGCTGTCTGCGAATATTTCTGCCAAGATCCAGTTCCAGAAGTCTCTTCCATGACAATAATATTACATAATGTGGTTCAGGTTATTTTTCATTATATTTTCTTACGTTACTATCTCACGTAATCATACAATCGGGTAGCCTTAAGCTACCTCAGCGGATACATGGATTAGATTGCGAAAATAATAATAGCTACTCGATCAAAATGTTTTACAAATTCTATAGTATAATTATATATTTCATGGTGGATGTTAAAACTTCAATGGTTCTCTAATTTTTATTTGAATTTGCTAGAAAGATGAGAGAGTTAAATTATTAAGTTAACGCGGTGCTTTATTGATGGTCCTCTACAGTAATATATAAATAGAATTAACCATTTCTAATTGTAGATAAAAATGATTTGTCCTAAGAACGGTGAAATTTACCTTTCAAAAGTCTGCATCAAAATTAACGCACGAAGAAACCGATGAAGTATTTATTTACAAGCGGAAATCAGAGAGACTTCAACGCCTGAATGGTCTCTAAGAGATTCCGCAGCGTAGCAAGGAAATAATTGAGCAATTATTTCTCTTGGCATGTACATATATATAATTGCATATAATGTAGAGTATAACGTGCATAAAAATATTTCTTCAGAACAGCTTAAAGTAACTTTAACAGCTCAATTATGAGAACAGCATAATTACTGGTTAATCCTTAAAACTAACTCTCATTCAATATTTTCGAAACCTTTATGGCGGTATATTTATACTCAATATTCACAAATGACGTTCGAGAAAAATGTAAAAGTAAAAATGACGACCACACCAACGTGTAAATTACAATTTC
Organism: Ladona fulva; assembly: GCA_000376725.2. NCBI lineage: Eukaryota > Metazoa > Arthropoda > Insecta > Odonata > Libellulidae > Ladona > Ladona fulva. Next base: position 520,380 of record KZ308275.1, read on the forward strand.
CGAAAATTTAGCACAAACCACTTCATGTACTCGCTACAAAGCATAACACTGGGGCATCAGAACCTTTTATCATTCGATTTACACGAATCATGTATTTGGAGCATTTCTTGTTTACTGTGTGTAATATTTCCTTAAAATTCTTTTAATGTCGCAGACTTAATCAGCCTGAAAGTCCGCATAGTTAGCTATCGGTTTCTTTAGTGATGCCACCGAATACAAATAAACCCAAGCACTGAAATTGCACATTATTTTTCAAATCGAGAATCTTTCCATAGGTAGCGTGAGCTTTTTATGAGCAGGACAAACTAACTACATAGCTGGATTGATCTCTTTGGTGTTACATTCTTCGTATGCGTCTATCTAAACGTCACTTTCTTTCTTTTAATTTATTTTTTATTTCAGGAATTTGCCGTCTCCTTGCTTCTTTCTTAAGTTTTAAGTTAATTTTACGATTATGGTCTGTTTGAATTTGAAATACTCAGATTAAAATCCCGATAAAATTTACCGCCCGGGTGCGAACATAATTAACTACCACTCAACATTAAGCAATACCACCAAAACCATACACTTCCTGATTAGAAGGTAAAAAATATTTTGTAAGATTTTGAAAAGCCATTGTTTTGTGACTTCGCTCCCCATTTTACGTTGGTCATAAAACATCAGTAACATTTCATCAAGTATTATCAATATTCAGTATGCTAATATAGTAAATGATCATCGTGAGTTAATAGTGCACATTACTTTTGATTATCCTTATCTTAGCAGCAACAGCTTTCGGAAGTGACAGTAAAAGACGCAAAGTTATTTGCAAATTAGGAAAAACTCCGGACAAATCTCTAAAAAATATATATTCCAAAACCTGAAGAGGATTTATTCTGGGTACCAGAAAATCAATTATCGATTCGAATTTTTCCATTAAATCCACTACACAAATATTCCTTTCCGTTTTGAGTTATCTATAATTCTTTCCTCTAAGCGTTCGCTACTTTTTTATTTCATATTATAATCTTTCCAGATAAGTCGTGAGTATCACACAGAAAACAACAAATAATTTTGTTGTAATAATAATAGTAGTTATGCACGCTTCTGTTGCCGCCCTTTAGATGAACCCGCCCGGGTGCGATGCAGCCCTAGTACGCATAGGACTGTACCGATTACTTCAAGGCGAGATCGTCGGAAAACCAACGCTGGAGCATACATTCATTTATATTTATTGGTTCTCTTCCGAAAATGTTTGGAACGAATAAAATGTTGAAGCTGAAACTATGAAATAGTAGCGATGCAATACAAGTTCAAGATCAGCGCAAATCATTAACTCCCCGACGCCGTCCTTTATTTCTCAGCATGCCTTTCACCCTTGTTATCCCAGATTCCTTGGAACTACGTAACGCGTGTAAGGTTCCTCGGGATTGCGTCTTTCGGGTCAACCTGATGCAAGCGGGGTGAGGAGAGGTCAAAAGTCTCACCTGTTGGCATCCGTATGAGTATCTCATAAGGATGGGAGCCACCACTGCGTCGCTGGGAACGTCTCTGGCAGCCTCTTTCCTTAGTTGCGTGAACTGGAACAGCACCTGTGGCGGTAAGAGAGTGGACCGTGCATGATGTTACGTACTTAATCCACGTCGAAAAGGCTTGGAAGGGATGGGAAGAGAAAAGGGTCGCATCGTGTCCACGGTGATGAAGGTCGGGACGGGGGTCGAGACCTCCTTTCATTCTTAGGGAAGAATCCCATTCCCGCTCTGAAAGTCACACGCCTCTTTTCTCCTCGCTTGAGATAACTTTTCGAGGACGTAATACACACATGGAAGAGTTCCTCGCGGAGGACGCGGCTTTTCCAGGCTCGGAAGTGGACGCGGATGGAATCGCTTATTGGCTCTCATTTGTTTTTACAGTTAGAATTTGTGAAAGAAATGTACACGCGGATGGATGAGGCGTAAATATTTTTCGAACGTGACCTTTCTTAATACTGTTTTTTCCCTGATTCCATTACTGAAAGGTTGCCGCACGAATTAAATCGTCCCGGGATAGTGATGGGCGAGTATTTCTTTTCTCTGCAAAAGTAGATTGTTTTCAAAAAGATTTTTGGTCTAGACGTCGTTTAGTAACAGAATAGAGGTTTCTAATTCAAATTTAAGTTTAATTTTTTTTTATCAGTAAACTTAAGATTTTATGCGATTATATATTATTTGGGGAAACATACTTTGTTAAAAGACTTGGATAGAGAATATTACTACGAGAGATCAAAATCAAAATTTAAGCAATTGAGCGAGAAAAGTATCCAGAATGGAGAAGGGTTTTTAAGGGACCATTGCCATTTATGAATTGAAAAACGAGTTTTATTTCACTACTTCTATAAGACCATCAAAATATTTTCTCGAATCGACTCAATGAATGACACAAGTGAGAAAACGAAAATTAAATGACCCTCATATAGTAAATTATCGTGAGCCCATGCCAAAAGGTTCTTATAAAACCTTCAGGATTTGTAAAATCTGAGAACATTTCAAGGGCATGCAATCATCAAATTAATTTTGGGAATGGGAACGCCTGGATAAAGACATCGATGCGGTGAGGTTACGGTTTTGATAAATAATATGACCTTATTTCTAAATGGAAAATTCGTCAGGACTTAAATTTATTCAACAATCGGGAAGAAATTATAATTATTACTTATATTTTTACCTTTTATTATAATTATTACTTATATTTTTACCTTTTCTCCATAAAAAGAAAAAGTGAATGATTTATTTCAATTGAATTACCACAATTTCCTCCATGTACTCAGCAAATATACATATGTATCATTATAGTCGCCTACAGGCATGTAGGAGAGGATGATCATCGAGTTTTTCGCATATTTTTTCTCATTTCATTTCATCGAGCGGATGCAACGCCGGCTCTGGAGCTAATAGTTGCTCACCTGCTTGTCGTGGTCCACGCGTCTCTGCAGTATCCCCAGCAGCACTGCCAACGAGCGATCTCTCATTGCAGGTTCCACGGCGTTCAGTAGAGACTTATTCTTGATGAGCCGTCTTTGAATTTGCGGCGAACGCAGTGACAGTTGCCTCTGGTGTGATGCGTGGACGGGGGGAGGACCGGGGGCGTTACCGACGCCACCCACACTTCCTCCAACGCCTCCCCCTCCACCTCCACCCAGTCCGACACCCCCTCCTCCTCCCACCCCACTGTTACCGCCGCCCCAAAGTGTCTCCAGACGAGATAGCGCCTCACGGTACGTGTTCACGACTCGGGTGAACTCCACCTGAAATATTTTAGGAAAAAAGAAGGGACGAAATAAAATTTATGTTTCTCATGCGAGAAGAAGATATAACTCTTCCTCTCCGGGTTTCGTTTGGTCTGAAGGAGGACGGGGTTGGATTGCGGTACGGCGTTTGAGGTCATCGAAAAGCCCCTTCATTTTTCACGGGCCCTTTTAAATTATACCCTAGCGCACCTCGGGAAGGTAATGGTGTTAGCGCACTGATATCCTTCTTCTAAAACGGCGTACATAACCCGTGGACTTTTTTTCAAATGGACGTTTGGCATTTCTGACTCGAATAGCTTCGAAATGGCGGGATAAATCACTCGCGGCGATTGATCGCTTTCCATTAGAGGGAAAACAGCAAGGAAAAGCGTTAACTTCGGGACTTCAGATATTTTTGGCGTCACGAGGAGCATGTGAAAGGCGCAATTTCTTATCGAAGAGAAATTTTGAGAGTTCATTGGCAGAGGAACTCCGGGTAAAGGAGTAGAGACGTTTTCATTGGAATGTAAGTTCGGTAGTTCCAATAAACTGTACCCTTTCCGAGTATTTGAGGCATTGATCCAAAACTTTTTCTCGTTCTGGTCAAATGTATGTCGCAATTGAAGTTTGGTGGCGCAAAAAGACGTGTATTGCGTGGTCTAAATTTAAGAAAACCAGGAGGAAATTAAAAGCTGTGGTAAAAAGACGTTCAATGCCGTTATTTTGAAATCAAATTAAAATGAAGTAATGAAATGATGTAATCGCAACATTATCTGCATTATGATGTCTTGGAAATTATGAGTCCTAATAAAAACTTCTTTGAAGCACGCTTGAGCCCCAAAGCACCTGTTGAGGTTCCGCTTTCGAGAGGAGCATGCTCCAGTGCAAAAAAGGACGCTATGTTAGTTTTCTTATGTTTACGAGGATTTTAAATGCTGATTTCAGCGGTCATTCACACCATAAAACTGTTCCGAATATTGTACTTATTCGGTAGAAAAACTAAGAAATTATGAGGACCACAGCTAAACTAAATGTGGCAAAGATTTTTTTTATCGCCAAGTCGAATGAGGATTCTTTTTAATCGTACTCATTAAACATCGCCATCGAACGAAATTGACACATTGATTGACAATTTAATAGAAAGAAGTCAAACAGGCTCGAGATATTTCGCAAATTCATCTCTTCGCAGCTGGATACGACTCCAATTTCAGCAACTCCAAATCCTCGGCAAAGACGGGTCCAGACCCGGAGGTACAAAAAGTCCTTTGTGTGTTAGAACACGTCCATCCCATTCACGTGAGAAATGAATGAGTGGCATTTTAATTTTTTCCTCAGCCCCATTTCTCAGAGCCTCGGGCGGCTTCGCAGAATTTTCAGAGTGATAATCGCATAAGAAAACCTAACCATCTCTCCGCAGGAAAATACCAAAATTTTCCTTTAGTTAAGATCTTTTTTTTTTCTAAAGAACGGAGGATATTCTTGCCGAAACGTCTGTTGTTGGGACATGAGATATTTTTAAGTACTTTTCTTCGTTAAAAAAATAATCATAATCTATTGCTGTTTTTCTCAGGCTAAATGTAGCAGCCTAAAAACTTCCGAAATCCTATATCTGCTTTTCTGATAGGTATTAACCGAGGGTGACACCAAGAGGGTTGCTGTGGCGCAAACTACAAAGTCTAGAGGTATAAGTTATATGCTTACTAGAGATGGTCGAGGAAGAGCGGGTGTAAATTGAAATAACGTCAATTAAACGTAGACAGAAGAAAGGAGTCAAATATTGAGAGGAGAGGTATTGCTAAAGAATATTATTGAGGGAAGAATACAAGGGAAAAAGCAGAGGGGAAGACAAAGGCAAGAGTTGTTAAATAATATAAAGGGTGGGTAAGTTACCAGGAGGCGAAGGAAATGGCGATGAGTAGGGAGGATTGAGGCACATGAACTTACCGAAAACTTACCGAAGGAAACTTAATGAATTATATGCTTAAAATATGAGGATTTCGAGTAAACTAATGCATGCTTTGCAATGCAATTTATTGGTCGTTTCATAATAAATCGTGTGGTTTGTATAATTTCGACTTTTCTTTTTTTTCTAATGCATGCTTTATTGAAATGCCCAAGGGAGTATTTAATGTTATAACCAATTCATGTATTGTTATATTAGGTAGAAATAACTAATGCCTTTTGCGTCCCTATGGTTTAGTTTTGATTTTGACTTTGTTACTGGCATAGCACTTCATTCAAATATTATTTTCAGCTAGCATATTTTCTACTATAAATACTTTATAATACTATAAATACTATAAAATACTTTTTTATAGTATTTATAGTATTTATAGTATTATAGTTTTTATAGTATTTATAGTTTTTTATAGTATTTGCTAGGAATATGGACGAATTTAATTGACTTAGCAGAATCAATTTTCTAGATGTGCTTACTTATGAAAAGAATTGAAAATTTACGGCAAATAAGTTAAACACGTACTCTTAGCACAATTCTCTACCCCAGTTTAAGGATGTGAAAAGAAACATATATCATACATGGAAAGATCAATATTTGCGAATTAATCTAAATATTACAAAAAACTTATAAGAAAAATAGGATTTTACACATGCAGATTACGCCCGTTTCAAAGAAAGGCTCCTTTAAAGAGAAAAATTAGTCAATTTCATATACTAATCTTAACCAACGCAGAGAGTCAGTTTCCTCGCGAGACACTCTTAGAATCATAAATTACTTTGGAAAATTGTAGCTAGCCGAGCTACTGACACTCACAATTTAATTCCATTAACTCTGGAGAGGGAAGATAGAAAATTCCCTCTGGAAGACTTGCTCGTTTCAATGGTTTGATCACCGACATCGTATGAGCTGTAACCCGCGTAAAAGGAGGCGGTTAAACTTGATGTAGCGCCTATGAACGAGCCATAACAAAAACATCGCGTGGGCTATATGCCGCTGACTCAACCTGTCATGCGTGTTGGACGGGACCTTAATGACCTGCGCATGCTTGTTACTGTGCATAAATCGTGATAAACATACCTTGAGAGCATCGTGCAGGTGGATTAGCGTCTCAGCGTCCGTGGGCGACGCTACCAGGCCGTGCTGACCCAGACCTTCGATGGCCTTGTCCAGAGCTCTGCGCCTTTGAGACAGGGCCTTCCTTATCTTAGGGTCCGATACCACGATCAGCTGCAAAGAGAGAATGAATGGAAATGAGCTTTTGGATGTCGTAAATCAATCTTTTCATTTGAGCCACCGGTTTGAGCTACCAAGGAAAGCTGCGTTAACGATGAAGTCGGTGCATAACCCGAGCAAGAGAAGTGAGGTGAGGCGAGTCATGACGAAGTGTCAAAGGATTAATTACGGCGCAGAAAATTTTTCCGCCTTTTTAGCGAGGCAGATTTTAAGTCGATTACATTCGAGTTTATACGCTGACTGATTGTACGTCTCCACTTGCAATTGTAATATTTTCATTGCGGCTTCGTCATATAAGATCTTTATCATTTTCGGGAAATGCTTTATTTCCGGAGATAGAGCGGATTTGGTCAAACAGGTTAACTTAACATATGTTTTGCGACTAAAGAAATATGAAAACACCCGTTTCACTTTAGGTGTTTTACGAGGCACTTACATTTCTTTTATTATCATCTCAGCGTTATGGACAGACGCTGATGATTCATGAGAGTTCTCGAGATGAAATATGTCTCACTCTTGTGAACTTCATGGCAGTTACAAACTCTTCACATTCCTAGTTATATATCCATTTGATATTAGCAAAAGGTTTCATCGAAAACAGAGTTAACTGTCTACAATGCTTTTCATCGACAATTTAACATCTGGCTATTACGTATTTGCAAATTGAATCCAGTAACAAGGTAAAAAAGAACTTGCCACAAGAAGACAGATCAAAAGATAAAAGAGGACTTCGTAGTTTATTATGTCTTAAAATTTTGTATAAACTTAATGCAACTATAGTAGTATTTGCAATCCTACTCACTATAGTATTGTTATAGAAACGAAAAATAAAACTTAATTTAATTTAATANATCATTAAAAAAGTATCTAAAGCTAGATAGAGCGTTTTGAAGATTCTAGAAGTAATTCTGTTCCCAAGGAAATGGAGCCTCACTAGTAAAATGACATATACCTCTACGTTATTATCATCTCCGTGACATGAACATATATAGGACGAAGGTATTTTAGGAGACCACCTTTCCATTCAGCAGCCTTCTTGGGCTTATCGCTCATAAAAAGAAATGAGGGACAGTTGGAGTGTGAGAGGAGGAAACATCCCAATTAAAACAAATCCGTCTAGATAGAACGAAGAGGAAAGGCCGTAAAAACGAGAACGTAAAACGTAAAGCTCTAATTTTTCCGAAGGAATGCGGCACACTTCGCTACCAAGTAGGACAAAGAGCTTCCAAAGATGGACCATAAGTCCCAGTCTAGGCGCCTGGCACCTTCCCCTCCTCTCTAAACACCTTGCTCTGACTCGCAGATCATCAATCAACCCCGCGGGTCGTTTTTGGCCGAGGGTCAATAAACCGTTGGTTCGGTAGGTAAATGAGAAGCACCCGAAAGGCTTATGTGTTCCACGCATTTCATCCCTATTTGGAGAAGGAAGACTACTATTACTGAGCGCGATTGGAGAAGGACTACGTTGTACTTTACGATATCGGATTTATAAGGAGACATTGTTCCGTTCCACGTAATAGCGCAATGAGACGGCGGAATTAACGTAGAAGGCGACGATAATTGATCTTCTATAATCCGCGAACGTGAAATCGCGATCGGCGAAAACTTTGAAGTCACGTTCTTATGAAAATCATCGGTAGCGTTTCCTTGGGAAAGGGATCAAGGAATGAAGATGTATATCTTCCAAATTTTTTAGAGAATATAGGAGTTTTGTGGGAGAATGAAGGAAGATAATTAAGGCTAACGAGTGAAGCGGTATTTATATAGCCAACTTGGAAAGAAAATGGAGAATTCTGAGTGAGTGTCTCTTTTTCTCAGAGAGTACGAAGAAAAATATATTCCAAGGTAATTTCAATTTTCTACTCAAATATTTAAGAAGTGGATGAATCATTACTGCTAATGGTGTAATTATTTTCCAAGATTATAATAATAATTACGAAACATATTCAGGGATGCCAATTTTCCAAAATTTTCCTGGAACGAAGAGTAGCGTTGCATATAATTATAGTGATTGTATTCGACCCCATCCTTGGGAAAAGAGATTTTATCTTATAAGGAGAGAGTTTTCTGACAGAAAGTTCATGCAAATCACAAGGATGTCTGTTTTTGCGTTTTTTTAAAAGTAGATAAAAATTATGTCACTGATGATAAATAATTCTGAAACTTATCCTACACTTTTGACCTTTTANGGAAAAGAGATTTTATCTTATAAGGAGAGAGTTTTCTGACAGAAAGTTCATGCAAATCACAAGGATGTCTGTTTTTGCGTTTTTTTAAAAGTAGATAAAAATTATGTCACTGATGATAAATAATTCTCAAACTTATCCTACACTTTTGACCTTCTATCAACGACCAAGGGAAATATCATATCCCTCAAGAACACTCACGAATTTTGTTTTAATCTCATCTGATATCAGCTAACTTAATTTTTTAGTTATCTCACTTATTTCTTAATACATGTGTAATATAGATAACGATTTATTAATCTACAGATGACGGATGTCACCCTTAGTCACAAAGAGAAGACTTTGCGATTTTCCGGAGCAACTGTTTATTCAAACGTCAACGTACACTGGATATTAAATCACCTTACATTTCCAATTCTGAATTGTAAATATTTGTCCGGATGAGAGGATATAAATTTTTTCTCGGAGATAATAAATTCAAATGGGAAATCCAATCAATTAAAACTGGACAAACTACTCCCAGAGACTGTCTCGTGCCAATTCTTCAGCGGCGAGGCCTTTTCTCTCTGTCTATCCAGGAAATGACTTTTTACCATCACTGTGGGTGGGCCCACATCAAAAGAATTTTTACACAACTTCCTGATGAGATAACAAATGATGCATGCGCTTCCATTACCTTACACGTAACACAATTCTAAGTTAATAGTCCAGGCCTTCGCTCATTCCTCTTTCTTTACTCCCACGCCCAACGGAAACGCTTCCTATGTAAATACGAATCCGAAGACTACCGATTAACGACCCATAAATTGAATATGCGCGACGACACCGCCTCGGAAAAAATTCTCCCACACGGAAGTATTCCTCCTGTACAGTTACGTTCCTATCGGTTTCTGACGTTATTTGCGTTTAAATTGCGGATCTCGGAAAAATGAATCCCCTCCCATTCGTCACGTAACCCTTTCCCACGACCGGAACAAAAACGAAACGAAATTCGCAATTTTCCTAAAACGCGGGCGTGCGACTGCGGCGTGATCCCAAGTTCTAATAACGCGCCCGCATCCGTTCGTCGGAAGGAAGGAGTTTGGGGCTGGAGATAAACTGTTCTATTAGGAGCCGTAAGACGGTGGGTTGCCGCAATTACGGGCTATTATGAGATATATCTCGGCGGCCATTACGAACTCCTACACAAACACGGATGGGGCGCATCTCTCTTCAAGTGTTTTTCCGTTCGCGAGGAAACAGATGCCGATAACGTAACGCGGGGATCTGAGGTCTGAATAGTTGAGTGGCGAGAGAAAAAAACCAAAAGACTTTCGGATCCATCTCGCGTCGAAAGCCGCAAGTATCCAGGGGAACTTAATGAAGGAAACTTGTTCAATTTCAATTCCATCGGGAGTAACGGATTGCGGCAGGAAAATCACCGACAGTCGCCCATAGGAAGCGGTCGAGCGGCGGGTGGTGTGCGGCGAATTCGATAGATAACAGGGTATCCCTTCGAAAAAAAATTAAATGGAAAAGCGGAACGTATGAGAGAAAGAAATCGGCCTGCTGACGATTTCCTCCGCTCCATCCCCGGAAACGGAATCATAGATGTAAAAAAGAATTTTATGGATTTGGGAGAAGAGAGGCGAGCAAGATCACTACGCTGGAGAAAAGTTCCCCATTGTGGGCTAATTTATTACTTTGTATGACCTTAAATAATATAATTGTCGCCAAAATATAAGATACGCGAAAGTATGGTGGTATATGCTTTACAAAGTTTGCTGCCTCTCGGGTATAGAATGTAAGTATTGCTGAGCAAGGTTCTCCAAATTATGGTCCACTAAATACTTACTTTTGACCAGCAAACAAACTACATAAATACAAAAAGATATATTTAATGATAATATACATAATTCTCCTCTGGTTACAGTGGCCAATTTTTCAGATACACATCCGCGCATGCATTATTTTGATTTCTAATCTAAGAAAAAAAGAAGTACTCCACTCTCCTCTCACTTCAGGAAGTTTTTGTCTAAATTAATAATAATGCAGAAGAAAATAATTTGAAAATAATGAAAATTTTAATTCTGGTATCGCGAACAGTAAAATTGAGAGAAAAAATTGACAAATTTAAAGGGTACTCAGAAGAGTGTGGAAATTTAGCGGTTTAATCGGTTTCGAATCTCTGAATTGGATGAGGAGTAATGAAATGAAAATAATTCCTTGAAAAATCCACCAGATTTTAATAAAAGAAAATTTGGTGCCAGAGGAAACAAAAAATTTCAGCGTGGAATTAGATCTTCAAATCTGCAAGAATAAGCAAATGTCTGGCGAGAGGGAAACGTAACACTATATCAAACGTAACTTTCTGGATAGCTTTATGAAACTGCTCACGCAGTACTCTCCGGTTGTTGAAGTCAATGGTAGAATGGAGACTGCTGGAGTTGTGAATTTCTAGCGATATTTTTAGACTGTTAGACTGATTTTTGTAAACTATGACTCAAAATTCAGAGGAGAAATATATAGCATAAAAAAACTTTTCGGAAGTCGAAATTCATTTCTCATATTAACGAATATATTTTGCCCAGTAGTCGGCAATCTCTAGTCTTTCCGGAAAAAAATTCATTCCAACAAAAATGGGCGACTGGTTAAGAAAAACCCGCCCTTCGAAACTACTTCACCGATTCATTCTTCGGTTCGAAATACGATAAACTGCCCTCTTTGGTAAACTGCGCGTTATCGGCGAATATATATTTAAGGAGTCGACATTCCCCGTCATGGAAATTTTTTTCGCGTGTTTGTATACCCGAAACAAGGAGAAAGCCTGAGTAGGAGAAAAAGAGGCTTTTAAAAAAGAGGCGATTTCTCGGAGTCTTCATGCTCGTTCTAATGACCTTCCCATCCCATTCCGTTAAGAAAGCAGGCAAAAAACAGCGAGATACTCAAAACAGTGCTTTCTCCTCTTTTTCACTTCCAGGATCAAACTTCCTCCCCCCATCTTCCACTCTCTCCCCATCCCAGGCAACCTTCTTCCTCCACCCCCTTGAGCTCCGCTATTAATCTCCGCTGACCTCACGGAATGACCCTGAGGGGATATACAAGCTACTTCACACCTACCATTGAGATGTGTTGTTTTCTTCCCTTTCCGCTCGTGAGGAAGCGCCAAACAAAGGGCACGGGATGAGGAAAAAAACACTATCGATTAAAGCGTCGAACGTGGATCGAAGTTAATTGTCTCGCGGACTCTTTGGAAAGAGGAAGAAATTTGGGCTGGCCAAATGGTCTAGTTCCATTCACTCGGAGATCTTTAAAAGTGGACTTTCTAATGCCACAATGCAAAGGCAGCCGAGATAACGGAAGATTGAGAGATGGAAAATTTTCAAAGGGTCGAAATGTAGATCGGGGAAGGTAGGATCGGAGATAAACCGCATGGTCGGGTCTGATTTTTCCGCTGCATCGAAAGTATCGATGGGTTTTTCATGAGTGAAGGATATAATGGATTCTCCACTTGTTCCGACTCTTCGTGAAGCCAGCGATCCATTACGAGCAAAACTTCCCGATCCTTTCTAATACGTTTCCGATCGATCTTTATATCAGATCTATTTGAGCTGCATTTTGGATGTTCCTTTCGCTCGGGATAAAACACCAGAGATACGACTGCAATATTTATTTCCGATGAGAAATTATACCAAAACTGAGCTCCTGGTCTCACGGATATCGAGAGATCGAAAGAAAATGAATTTAGGAACGTGAAAAAGTAATATGTGAAAAAGTAATTCGGATAGATCCAAAGCTGGAGCTTTTTAATAAATATCACTTTGAGAATCGAGATGATGGAACAGGAGTTAATTCTGAGAATATGGAAAGTTAGAAAATTAAAATAATAACGAATGAGAAAATGCATTAGGTAAGAAATGCTAACCGATGAAAATGTAGCGAACGAATACGTCTTTACTCTTGAAGCGTTCAAGATATACTTTGATTTTATTTGAGGAATGATGAATGAAATTTACAAAAGTCAATTTTTTCGAACAGAACAGAAAAATTTACTAGAGCTACAAATAAAAGGGGAAAATATCGCTTTTAATACATATTGCAAAGATCTATTTATTTGAGTCACGAAGAACAGAGATGAAAAATCTGCAAACTCAGAATGACCAGAGAATTTGGATTTCAAACTCGACATCAGATTGCCCTAGTATTTGCCTATCCTATCACCTATCCCTTCAAAATGTTCATCCTTTTCTTTCTTTATATCTATTTCTTTCCGCTAAATAGATTTTCGGCATATTTCTTTAAGATTATAAGTAGTCATCGCAATATTACGAGGTAAATAAATTTCAAATAAAATTTTTACTCTCCATAAACAGGCTTTAATGCTAATTTAATATATCCCTCAAGAAGAATAAAAGATTATTTTCCATACAATTTCATCAAACATTATTTCTTACACAAATCCATCTTTTACAAACTAGACGAATAAATCGGGTATTAATTATTACTGTTAAATTACTCCCTTTTATGAATAAGGACTCTCAAATAAAAAGTACACACGGATAATCTGAGAATTAAACAGCCTCCATTTATCATCTGTACACCTCAGTACATACCGAGATATTAATACAGAAGTACCAGATTTAGGAATGGGAAATTTCTAACAAATTCATTCAGATAAATCCATACAATTTAAGTAACAGCATTAAATATGCGGTAATGAAGCGACGAGAGAATTTTCCAATTACGTATATTTTCTATGTAACCCTAAATAATTTAACCTGGAAATCCTTCAGGCCAACACGAAAACGAAATGTGCTAAAACATTATAATGAAGAAGAAACCCGAATAATGAGAAAAGTATGCCATAACCTCAACAAACTGAAAATGAAACCTCTCTGTAGCCTCTGTTCCTAAACTAAGAAGCTAAGCTTTTCGCACAAGCATTGGCAAAGTCGGAAACTTTCAAAGAGTTTTTCACCGAAAGCTACTCGCGGACTTCAAGCACTTCAAATTCCAAAGGAGCGGGAACGGGAAGAAAACTTCCGCATCAATTACAGCAGAGACACCTCCGAGATAGCTACAAAGAGAGAACGCCTTACTCCGTACACTTCCTCTCGAGTATTCTACCAGATTAACATATCCTCTTCGCCGCGAGCTCAGACCGATACAATGCCAATCAACTCGGGCACTTCTGGCATTGAGGCTCTCTCTCGCTTCCAGCGCCTTTTCCAATCGCCATTGAGATGGCTAAGCAAAACTGCTTTCTGAGAAATCTCGAGAATAAGCTTCAAATGCCCCGAGCTTCTCCGCAGAACCGAGGATCGTTCTTTCTGATTTTTGCCTATTCCCTGACGCTTTACTTTGGGTATTTCCTAGGATATTTTCTATTTTTTAAAATATTACCAATCTTTATGATTTTTGTTGTATCACTTAATTATTACGTAAATGATGACAAGAAAACGTCGATAAGGAAATCACTTTTTGACGATTTTTTTATTTTTGTATTTTATCAAAATTAGGAATATTTTTTACTTTTCCTCCAAAATTATGCTATACGAAGTAAATGATAATAGAAACGACGATGTAGAGGATGTTTTTCCTTCTTCCATCGTCACCTTTTTTGCAAGATTAAAAATATTTACTACCATAAATTGCGACATTGCGATTATGATATTTTGTAATTTTAAAATAATATATGCGATTATACTTCCAGATGATTAGTAAGTAAACGCAAACGCAATATATGCCAGATTACGTGCGGAACCTTAAACTTTTCAAGGATGAATTAGATTTTGACCAATGTTAGGCGAACAAGACCGCAAAAGCAATTCCCAAGACCAATTTCATGGACCGAAAATTATACTATCTCATAAATTGGTAACATCTTCACGAATATTTAATTATTTTTATTTTTATTGAATTTACGTAGCTTTAGCCAGGCAGTTTCACCTATATGCCATTCAATTTCAAATTTTTCACGGCCACGATGCAGGCTGGCCACTGGGTTCAGAGAGATGTTTTGTAGTTTTCAATTTCGACTTGTACTCCGAAGTATACTACACTCATTGTTCCTCTACTGAGACACGGACCAACTGATTAATTGGGAGGGAAGCAAGCTCGGCAATTTATTAGGGAAAATGAAGCTTTGCGAACTCTTAAACGTGGAGGAAAGGTAGTTTCAATAGCGATATTTGCCTTGCGCTACGGTGACATCCGATAAGTCCTCCAACTTAGTCTTAGTATCTTCTTCCCAAAGTAGCTTCGAAAAGTTATTTATCTTTAACTTATTACCTTCCGATTTAGAGTTCGATAAATTATTTTAATGGGATTATACTTAATCCTCGGGAAACGTTCCGTCAAGATCATTTCACCTTTGAGGCTCTGTAGGTATGTCTCTAGATGGTAATATGTTAATCGGGACGGTTCCAGCTTCATTGCTTAGTCTATATTAATTACGCTTATTGCTTGGTAGTAAAGAAGGATTTCTAGAAAAAAATCAATGGAAAACCCCCGGTAATATTTAAACTAAATGATTTGATAAAATAATAGGTTAATTTACCGCCAATTCAGTCTATGCTCTAAGCGGCTAAAAACACACTGCAGCGTAAACTATGTAACGACACAGGTTCATTATGATTTTATCCTCTTATGAACTACATATATATGTCTCGGTATTGGTACAAACGGGGATTTAATAAGGTAGCCCTATTGATAATGCTTTTCGTCCAGGACGGAAATCGATTCCAACACCTTCCATTTAGCAGTCTTTGAAATATTGGCAAGAGAATAATTACGATACAGCAATTTGTCTCTCGACTGCGGATGTAATTAATTCGAATGTGGAATTAATTGTAGGGATGCTGCGATTTGTAAGAGAGTGAGCAATAAAAAAATACTCAGTTAAGACTTTAAGCGGATGCTCAAAGGAAGAACAGGAAATCGGTGAAGCGTGGTTTATTACAACACATTAATCACTTTTAAACCGCGGATAAATATAAAAGAACCAGATTAAAGTAGCAAAAAGTAACCCTTAACTAAAGGCAACTAATAAATAACGACTATCTGCTTATCTGAAGCAGTTTCTAAACTAAGATCACTGTACGTATGATAGCTACTTTAATTCTATTGAAGTTTGCTCTACCTTTGTTCTGATCTGCTCGTGGATCTTGTCAGGTGAAATCAAGAAAGAAAAAGTGGGAGTACTTCGCTAACATGAGAAGTCATCCCGCTGTAAAATGCGAGTGGTATTTAATTAAGTAGTAGTAGTAATTGGCTCGCTTCCATAAGGATAGGCACAAAGTTTTAGAGATGACTCAGGTTCGCGTGGAAAACGCGAATGTAAGAGAAATTAATTAATTAAAAGTGTTCCATTTTACTTGTATTCAACTCTTGAAAATTTCATTGATGATTGTCTAGGTAAGCGACTGATCACCAAGAGATGATCGCGACAAAAATAATTATTTATTCCTGATAAAGAGACGGTATGGAGAAAAAAGGAGTTTAGTACAATTCATGAGCAGCTCTTCCGCATTTAAACCCAAAATAAAACCAATGGCTTTACCTGATTTGATGCTACTATTCACCGTATTATTTAAAATTCTTTATAATTCATTCTCATAAATACTTTTCGCATATGAAACAATATTATAATTTTTTGAAAAGGTTAGAGCACCTCGGTGAAAATGTTTGAGACGAGACACAGCACGAGGCAAATGAAAGACACTTTCCAACGCGAAAGTTAGAAACTTTAAGTTCCATTTTAATTCAAGTGTTAAGACTAGATAGAGTCCCGGGATGGAAGAGTAACTGGAAGTGGTCGTTTAAGGAGTGAGTAGTTGAGAGAAGAGCGTAAAAGGCCGTGATCCTAGATGAAAAGTAGAAAAATCGCCTTCGTTCAAAAGGCACCTCCTTCGTGATTGGCAGAGAGTGTCTCTTAGTATAAAGGTGTGCTCACAATGAAATTGCCATTGTCAGAAGGTCGATCTCAACAGCTCTCTGTGCTTTCTTAACAATCGTCTCCAAGTGTAGCACTTGACAAATGGAAGAGGATTGCTCCGAGTGGAAGGGCATTCGAGATCTTACCTTGAGCAACTTCTTGCAGCTCGCTATGAAAGGAGCATTGGAAGCAGCATCGACAGCATTTGTCCCAGCGCCACCTGGTTGATTGTCTCTGCCGTGATGTCTCGCGAAGTACTTAACCATCTGCATAACGACAGCATCTGGACGAAGCTTCTTTAGGCCGCCCCCTCCTCCACTCCCGTCAACGTCGAGACCATCGGCGGACAGGAATACCTTCGAAAGAGATTGGAGAATTTGAGATGCAGAGAAACCGAAAAGCAAACAAGAGGAAGAGTTTGCGGAAAATGACTCGGGTGCATTCGGCATTATTGATACGGCTATAATCGACGCGTCATGAATAAGCTCAGTGAGTAGGTTTTTTCCATTCAACGAATAAATATCGATATTCATCAATGCTTATTTTATTTGAGAGCGAGGTATCACTTTGTTTCTCTTTAATAAATGACTATGATAGCATGGAAAACCTTCAGATCGTTCGGGATAGTCTCATTCTCAATTCCCAAAGCAATATCGCAAAAAATTGCTGTTTTTTCAGTCAAATTTTGGACTTCTAACTGTATGGATAACGCCTAGAACCGAAGTTATAAAAATAGTAAAAGAAGTAGCTTTGTTAAAATTGCTTCGACAGATTAGGTCATTTCGCAGGAAGGCTTCCACCGGGAATCGAACCCGAGACCGCTTTCACCGAAGTCGAACGCGTTGCCCACTTGGTAGAGCCCGAGTTTTAAGAATAGAATTGCAATTCAGTCGCTCATTTTCATACTGTTACTGTTGTCATAAAGTAGCCTATGAAACAAATTCTTTCACTTGATGCGATCGAAATTAGTTTAAGATGATTAAATTGAAATCCAAAACTTTTCATTTTACTTTAGTTGTAACTGAACTGATATCATCCGTATTACGCGACCATCCTACTTCGGTCGATCTGAAAATGAGCGTAAAAGAAGTGAAATGTTGGGACAAGTCGTTTTAAGGACTCGCTCTTTCCGTGAACGATATGCGACAGCAGTAAGCTAAGGAAGTAGCTCGAACGCTCGATGTTTACATCCCGTGCCACACGCCGAAAGGCGGCTTACAGGGTATTTATGCAGATATATAATCCTCAATAGCAATCTTCTAATGCACTATTTACGTAAAAATTCACTCATCATAAAACGAATATTTGCGTGTCTTGTTTAAAATTCTGAAATGCATAGCCTTTCCACCTTTGTTCGATAGAGAATTCAGATTAAATCAATTGCGGAAGGAAATTTTCGTATTGAAGTACATGTAGAAAAGGAAGAAATAAAAGTCACGCTTTACGTATTTCCTTAGCATATATTAAAAAGGATCGGTCTCGGCAACAACCAGCCTGATGATGGTCGATCTGTGCCGAGACAAATCGTTATTAATATATCCCGTGGAAGCATGTAAAGTGTGAATTTTATTCCTATCTATTCCAATGAATTCAGACAGCAGTGATTATCCTACACTAACTTGTAAGAAGCAGTAAAAAATCATTCATTTGACGTAAATAAAAAAATAAATATTCGACAAAAATTTCTATATACCTATTGATGTTTGTAACTGAACTGGTATCATGTGAGTAACATTTCGGGTAAAAACACAGAAGAGGAGGTATGTTTTAATATTTACATCAAAAAATGGATAGATCATCATCATCATCTTCCTTTTAAGGATTAGGCATTCTGCCTTTTCCGGCTTCACCAACGTAGTCTTGGTCGTCCTATACTTCTTTTCCCTAATGGCTTATGTTCTAAAATCTTTCTGGGAATCCTATCTAGAGGCATGCGATTAACATGCTCTCTCCATCTTTCTTTATAATTTGTTGCTACCTCTGTCACTGGTTGTATTCTTAATTCTTCTCTAATTTCTTCGTTTTTTATGTGCTCCAGACGTGTACAGCCTTTTATAGATCTAAGAAATTTCATTTCTGATATTTCTATCTGTCTATAGTCTTTAAAATTTTACAAAGTAATGGCTGTCCCTACCTTGCTGATCAGAAGCTTGGGCTCCTAGAAAAAAGACTATAGATAGATAGAAAATGGGTAGATTTCCACTTATATTACACAGAAATGTACTTTTTCCACAGCAATTTATTCGGGAACTACCGGATTCGGCTACATAGCCATCATCAGGTTCACAGAACCAAGTGTTCTGTGAACCTGTGAAACCGGTAGTTTCCGAATAAATTACTGTGGAAAAAGTACATATCTGTGTAATATCACGAATTTCCACTTAATCGTATAAGATTTTAAAAAGATTTTTACGACCGATATCGACTTCACGACTATCCTCGCATGTGAAATAGAAGTCCGCTTGTACTGTACGAAATTTATCTTCAAACAACTCTCTCAACTCCCTTATTTCAACAAGGAAATTTGAGAAAATGGTAATACATTGGATAATTTGACGAAAAGTTAGATTAATTCCATTAAACTATGTCATTTTACGATTTCGTTTTAATATTTTAGAAATTAAAACGTTTTAATTAAATAAAAATATTTAAAGGCGAGAGTGTGTATTTTTATTCACTTATCTCTACATGTTTATCCATGGCAATATGGCCAGTTGGTCAAAATATGATAAGTTTGGTTGTTTAACGTGACGTGTTTATAGTGACGATGAGCTGATTAGTAAAATAAATGCTAGCTGACCCTAGGTTACCTTTTCTATTCATCTAAATTCAGCGTTGGAGGTTGAATAAGAAGTATGAAGTTACCCCATGCCGTAGAAATTCCCACATTTTCAATTTTATAAGGATATGGGAGCCAACCGAGTATTAACCGTGAATTAAATCTGAACATTAATTTTCATAATTCAAAAATGTTCTTAATTTCCTACCAGCTCTGATAAGAAGCACGCCGAATTCAAATAATAATCAAAAGGGAGCAATGGTCTCATTTCTCGTCGCACCCACATTTTAAAACCAAGAAATTTTCGCCACATTTTCTCATCCTCCTTGGAAGATAATTTCGCTTGATAGGCGAGGATGTAATGGCATTCAAATAGTTTCCGGCTTCGGATAGAGATCGCGAGATCGCATTGCGTTCCCACGCGTTGAAAGGAATTCAATGAACACAATGAGATTCCTCCATAGGCAGAGCGTGCTCCAAAAACTACACTTCCTTGCCATAATTGGCCGATAAGAAAATCCGTAACCAAAACCATTTGAATCGGAGGAAAATCCAGCCGTCAAATTACCGCAAAACAAAGGGCGTGGAGGAAAATGTACCGTTCCGGAAATGGTGAGCAATGCATTCTGCGTTTTATCTGTATCTAGTTAGGAAGAAATTACTGTGACTTTGTGACGGGTTTATTGCTGTACGGGACGAATCCCACTTATAAATTACATGAAAAAATTAGGGTAATTCAGTCAACACTGGGAGTAATTACGATAGCTACTGTACGAATGACTTTAGTTGCGTTCTAGGGGAGGCCTAATTTGAGATCTATCCCTTAAATAATCAAGAAATATTATTATAATAGACATAACATATCCAATTCAATATTATTTTAATTTTCCATACCCTTAGGTTGCATTCCAATTGCATTCCAACATTTTAATTCTATACTTTTTCACATGCGTCGAGATTTAATTTTTTCCCACTTTTTTGTACATTTGAATCTTTCGAATTTGTATTATGAATTTTTATTTCAATTTGCATTGGTCTTGAATATTTTATACATTTTATTTTGCTGATTTCTCATAGTTTTTCGCTACCATACTCTGTTGGTGTTCTCCACCAACGTGGTCTTTTTCTTTAACGTTAAGTTACGAAGATATTTTGCCCGCACTCTGCTACTTCTTTTTTTCTTTTAATTTAGTACAACAAAAACGGGAGGATTAGTGAAAGAGGCCCACTCGACCCCAACCTCGCCGAATAAAGGGTCAGGCTAATATAATCTAAAAGTAATTCGATGACCAGCGAAACGGAAAGTGATTCAGCATTCACCGCAATTCCCCTTCCTCCAGTTTTAATGAGATTGAAATATAATTTAATGTTTCTCGTAAAATATTGGAACAGGTAGTTATTACTTTCGTAAAAATAATTTCACTCATTACGAGCTAAGTCGCATTAGTCGCATCGCATTAGCGAAGATATATCAACCGAAGTTTGTTCCAACGTATATCTATCGTTGTGAAAGATTATTTCATAGGTTATGTGCTTAGGATGTATTCAGTATTAAAAAGAAGTTAAAACTGATTATTAAAGCAGTAAGCGATTAGATTACGTCCTAAAGCTCGACTTACTTAATTTTGCCGCAACTCTATAGTGCGTGGTTAAATGCTTTTTCGAAAGAAGCTAGAGAATAGTTAGTAAATTAATTAAATTAATCGAATCTCATCCGAAATATTACAGTAAGGAAACAGTCAGCTATATTAACAGATGAAATTCATATTTCATTTACTTTCATCCAGATCTGTCATGCATTTTCAAAATTATTTTAATATAAATTTTTAATGATTACCACGACTCGCTGAAAGCCTCCTTTTATGAAAGACTCCTTTAATTTTATATTCCAGTATCCATGTTAACGCCAAGAAATTTCTGAGAAAATATCGTCCACCACATTTTACGCTAACATTTAATGAAAAGTCGTTCCATTTTTAGGCAGAAAGAAGATCGAGGGTGAAGAATCGTGCCCGCTTTCTACGGATGATTGTTGGGTCACAGTCCGCGAAACCGTGGCAATGATCTGATACGTAAATAAGGCGAGAAACGAGTCGAGGACACGAGGATCGGGGAATTCGGGCGATTTGGATGAAAACCGGCCGGGGGCAAAACTTTCTCATGCAAACTTCGGAGAGAGCGGAAGACGCTCGCGCGAGGCATGCGAAGGTTTCGACGACCTTCACTTCCTTCGGGCTCCACTCGTGAAAAACAATGTCAGCGACCACCTGTAGCTGTGAAACAACGTCTATGATTTACCGTAATGCGTGCCATCGAAATGACCACACGCTTCTGACTCATTTGCAGTAAATGCCCCAGGGCTTGTTCGTGCAATTTAATAGCCGAAATTACTTAACGTATCATTATTTATGCCCTACCGTGATGAACGGAATATAATTCATTTTAATTCCGAAACAGAAAAGAGGAAATATATCATTCATTTACTTTTTTCTCATCCTGTTTTGATCATAGCTAAGATACTATGAAGGCTGCTGAGGTATGTGATTCTAAAGAATGGGGCTCATTTTGCTCGCGCTGTAATCCCCAAATGTAAGTAGTTCCAAAAATTACAATATTTTACCAATTGAAAATTTAGCTTAGACACCTATTGGTTGTACTAACAAGAGAATTTGAAACATTAGATCAAAACAAAAATTTGGTTCTTCAATGTAATATATTCATTTGTCATTTCGTATAAAAATATTACAGAAATTAATATGTAAACTGATGAATAATAACTAGCACTATTGACTAGTTGACGCCCATATGTTTAATATTTAATGAGATTATCCCTGAGAATCATAAAATAAATAAAACAGCAAGCCTTTGAGAGATCCTGATAGAAGATTCCTTCATCACAGATCACTCCATCGATCAATCAAAGCAGCTTTCCAAGGAATCCCTTGCATAAATCTGATATGAGCAAGCTCAACTTTGTGGAAGGGAGCCATACTAAATAAGGTAAGATTTGACGAAACTAGTCGCATCTGTGAAATAAAATATATCTGTGGAAGTTACTAAGTGTTCTTACCTTATTTACCCTTGCATCATACTTCATAAGTCCTTAATTTTTGAATTCTAAGAACAATATTTTAGCCCTTAGTTTAACCCGCATATATGAAATAATTCCTTCCGCTTTGGGAAAACGAGGGGAATTAACGGATTCTGAAATAGAACAACGTTATCTCAAACCGTAACGTCGGCAAAGACAAAAATTGAGGAAAAAAAGAATTGAACATGCGAGCAAACTTTGCGGAAAAAACTGTTAACCCACCTTGGCGTAGAGAGCCTCCAGGACAGACAAGGACTGCGGCATTGACTCCACGAAGAGGTCAAGGGGCAACTGGTGCAGCAGGACTCGGAACGTGCCCGCGCTCAGCCGATTCACGAAATTGGCCGCAGCACGAAACTGGTGACTCTCGTAAAGCATCAGGATGCGCTTGAGAGCGAGCCGTGGACTTACGTCCGAAATGGTCATGGATGCCACACGGGCATCCAACGGAACGTCTCTGAAGGGATCGGACAGTTGGGTCCCCTCATCCTCGCCATCTACTTCGTCTCCAGCTGACAAAACATGGACGAAAGAGAAACAATCGTGATTTAGAATTCGTAGCAGTAAAAGTGTTGTGGAATCGCCTGTAAAAGTAATAAGAGTCCCAAAAACAGTGGATAAAGAGAGTAAAGGGAGAATACGATGAGAATTCAGAACGATACCACTAGCCCCTCGCTAGATGTCGTGATAATAGATTGATTTGTGAAGCGGTGAGGTTTGTTACTGCTAGTGCTCTAGTGTCTTTTTGCATCCATTTGAATTGAACGCTTGAGGTGAGAAATTTATCCTCCTTCCACGCTTATTGCTTTTTTCCTATAGTACATTTCAGCTTAAGGAGTGTTTCGTGTCTAGAGAACTATTCATTTTAATAACTATATATTTATAACTCTTCATAGCTGCGGAATATGATTATTTTTTACTTTTCAATTACGCTGCTATAACGCTATTTTACTTTCGGCTAGGACTTATTTACACACAATAGCTAACTTAGTCTCACCCTATCTCGCTTCTATGCTGCTGGGCCTGCTTTGAGGAAAACCTTAACCTGGTGCACCGGCAGGCATATGGTATACTAATAACAGATAACGCGATGACATGTTCACAGCACAAGTGAGTAAGTATGTAGTATGTATATGGGACTGGTGATTTAGCTATGAGAGGCAGTATTTCAACTTATAATAAAATCCACTACTTCGGCCTCGACTTTGTGGTAGCTACTGATAATGAAAGGAATAAGACAAAACATCCTGTGGTAACGAGTTTTGTTTTATTCCTTTCATTAATAATAAAATATTTTGAAACAATGGCTTCAGATATATAGATAGAATATATCGTCTAATAATTTTTAAGAACGATGTCATTTAGAATATTATTTAACGGTAAAAATGGTTAGACCTTTCGGTCAGATAGACCGGTGAAAAGTTTAACTAATTCGATTAATAGAAGAATCTCTGAAAAGTAATTTGATAAAGAATACATCTCCATTAATATTTGAATAAATCAGAGAAGAATGAGTAAAAAACGAGGAACGTAAACTATTTAATGAAACCTCCTTCTTACAAGAGGATTTATAGCCTATTTTACACATGGTATGATTCAACTCTTATTCGGAAAGTATTTGTTCGCATTGATACAACATGCCAGATATTATGGCTGCCATGTCTAAATTTATAAATATTTATTAAGGTATCAAATTTCTGATATTCACGGCAGTTTATCAAAATGATCACTTGATGCATGCTGTCTTACACTATTGATTCTTTGAAGCTGTAGACTGGTCAACGACTAGAAAAGTAGGCAATTATTTCAAGAAAACTCGTAGAAGAGTGCAGAGAAAACACTGAATAAAATGGAGACGGTTTAAGGAAATGAGAAAGAAGAGGAAGAAGGTCTCAAACTCCAGAGTCACATCTCTTACCTACTATTACTATCTTTTACCAATCTATATTGAAATTTAAAATATTTACTTAAGTATTAGCCGGTCATGAGATTCAGTCATAAGAGGAATCAAAGAGGAGGAGCGTGATCTCTAAAATGAAGAGAGAAAGAATTTATGGAGTATTATCATTCACTTTTAAATTAATAATTACAGAATAATTGAAGCACTTTTATCGTTGTTGTTCACACTGCGTGCTGTTGTTTTGTAGTTTATCCTCGTATATTATGCGCCGTTAATATTTAAAGTTGGTAATACCACAAAAATATTTTCGCCATCGAAAGCTTACATTAAGAATCATGCACAGTACAGTATTCAAGAAAGGGAAATTATCGAATATTCAATGCATGTAAAGTTTTTAACCAAATACGATATCGTATTTTTAAATGCGATCTCTAAATAACTATCAAACACAGATTAATGACATGATCGAAAGCTAACCTTATCTTATTAGGGATTGTGGCCATATATATTTCGAAGCAGACTTTGTTAATAATCGATAATAAGTACGTATGTACCACTTAGAAATTATCGATATCGTTTGAAAAACGAAAATGCTTTTAGTAACAGAAGAATAAAAAAAACATATTCTCTTTTAGAGTAACGACTTTAAAATTAATACCTAATTATTTCGGCATTGATGTGTTTTGAAAAGCATTTGATTTATCTACGGAATGAATGAAGATATTTTAAAATGATTCACGAATTTAAAGCTTGAAAAAAAGCTCTCGGTGCTATTTGTATGAGTACTTAACTAGAAAAAAAAGAGGAAGTCGCGAATATTTCTTTGTTTTTTTTTTTTCAAAGCTGTTTTGCGGTTAAGTGGAATCGTTTCCGTATATTGAGGTTTTGCAGCTTTATAGTTTTTGTATTGAGGTTCGTCTACAAGACAATTGTTCGGATTCACCGTTCGTTTGAAAGGCTTTCGTTTATTGAACCATAAAGAATTTCGAAAACCTAAGAAGGCGGTGCTCTATGGATTTTTTTGCCATGACCTGCCAAACATCGCATTTCCTCCTCCTCCTAACTTCTTTGGTTATTATTCTCTCCCGAGAGATATATCTTATCAAAAAGCCCTCAAAAAGTGGATTAATTTATCGTCAAAAATACCATGTTAACTTCTGGTGGATTTATCAAATATAACTATGCTAACAAAGTAACTTATGGTTTCCCCCAAGATCACGGGATATCTCAGTCTAGAGCTTATCAGGATATTTCCAAAACCCATTGTAAATATCGCAAAAAAACAGGTTCTTTTATAAAAATATTATATTACAATTGAATACGTTTTAAGCACATATGAACAGAAAAATAACAAACTACAATAGCGTTGAAGATAACTGTAAATACCATTTACGGGAGGCATGCACTTTAAAAACCATTAAGTCCAGAATATTTCAATGAAATTACTATAAAAGCAAATTGACTAGAATATTCCATTTAGATAAAATAGAAGTTAAAATGTTTTTAATATTTGATACCAAATAATTTGCATTATCTAAATAATTTCTTACTAATCTATTTTATTTTTTTAGTAATAAATCCTGGGAAATCCACGAGATTCCACCATTGAATCATTTGACACGGGAAATATTACAGATACCTACTACTGATAGATTTCTATTAAGTCACCGTAAATTACTACACGAGGCAAATTTCACCTAAACAGCCCTGTACTGTCTGTCTGTTCTTTACTGTCATTCTCGCTAGACTATCACGGTAGGAATTTTAACTCATTCTAAATTCGTTTTGTTAAGAGAAATCGAGCCGTGATCTTATTGGATGTTTTAACATTCATACATTGGCAAGAGTGATGGCAACCTTTGACAAATTTTGTAAGTTGAAGCTGATCTGATGTTCTATGTTGCTTTTCCCGCTCTCTGATACCGAAGGGCATAAAAAATGTTGCGTTAATTCGCTATCACGACGCAAGTAAATATACAGCTCCACGCGTTTATCTGCAATCAATATAACTATTTGATATGATTTGATCAATTACATTATATTCCATAATTAATAAGTCTTACTTTTCATGTTCGCAGGACAGGTTATAATTTTATATTGAAATGACTGAATGTAAAAATGTTGCAAGTGTTAAATAAAGGTCTCTGCTGATTTAGAAACGTTCTGCTGTTAAACTTGGGGCAATTCATCGGCTATTACTTTTATGAAACCATCGAAGAACACAACTCGTATCTATCGTTGCATATGGTAAGTTGCAGTTCATTCAATTCGGTTAAACATTTAGAAAAACTTCAGGGTTTTAAGAATACTTCTCTTATATAGAAACGAGTTGAATAATTGCAAACGTGAAAGTGCTTTGGAATACCATTTAAAAAATGAACGACTTTATTAGGTAAACCTTTCTGTTACTGCCACCTGCCAACGTAATAAGCGACTCCGAGGGCAAATTTTGTTGAAACTTCGAAAAATCTCTCTTAAACAGCGTTTTACGTAAGTTCATGAAAGGCATATCTTCGTTTCTACCAAGTCCATCATGAATCCGTTTCTGCACCCTAACTCATGAACAAAGACACCGCGGAATTCCTGAGCAATGAGTGCCCCTCGTGAAGAGAAGACCGTCTTCTCCTTTTAAAGGGGAAACTGCGCGAATGAGGTGCCTGTTTTATTATACCAAATCGCTCCCCGTTGGGATATTTAGGCGTCGATGGGATTGCGCTGCCGAGAGGCTGCGTGGGCTTCAGATCCTCTTCCCCTCTCCCACTTCCAGGCCCATTCCTGCAGGTTTCATAATGACCGACTCGGTTAGTGACCTCCACGCGACCGAGGAATCCGAGAAGAGCTTTTGGGCATTGAGGAGTTAAAAGATATGCGAAAAGTTTTCGGGAAAAGGACAGCGAAGTGGTTAAAGCAGATGTAGATGAATTATTCGTTTCTAATCACGCAAATTCCTAGCATCAAACAGCGAGGACTTATTCTGATGTCTCGATCTATACAGTAACACACGCGATGGTATTCTCTCAGAACCTTTTATTGAAGTTTATTACATAAAAGGATTGTATAAAAAACTATATTCAATGCAATACATTAATGCTGTACATACTATTATTCTATACATTACTACGCTATAATGTTTACTATTACCTTACTAGTATAATGGTTATGAATATTACAAAATCCTATACATAAAATAATATATTTTATATTCTGCGTTCATCACTTACATAGTCAATAACACAATATTTGCGTTTAAAGAGAGTATTAGATTCAATGGTGACTTTTTGTCTGAATAGCGAAATTAATATTTACGAGCATAAAGGATTTTCATTTTCACCTAACGTAAAAAATAAATTCAAAACAGATTATAAAGGGAATCGCAATATAACGCAAAATCAAACAAGGAGGGGAATTGAAAACCTTAAAAGTAAGAAAATTCTTCGTTAAATTCCTACAGAGTTAGACGAAGTTACATGCTGATTCTATAAATACCATAAGTATTTATGCAAACGATTATTGAGTAAAGAATCATTCCATAGGAAAGAGTGTTTCAGCCGCGAAAAGTAACTAACATTGATAACTTGAATTATAAAAACTTATATTCATAAATCAATGGTGTTATAGCACTTAATTATTTTATCTAGATCGTTTATTTACAGAAAAATTAATGGAGGAAAAGATGCTAACTAGATGATGATGTTGTAAGTTAAGGATATGTACGTAACTGAATAGATAAATGCGTGAATTCAATACAATGGCATTTGAGAATTGAAAGAGAGACGGAAGTTAGAAATAATGATGTAGATTTAAGCAAGAACTGCAAGAACCCGGCCTTAGTCATTAGAATGCCAAAAAATCGAGCATCTAATTCCGACTAAAAATATCGGAGCGTTGAAATATCTTGTTCACAATTATTTAATAGAATCACGGTCAAGCGAATGTACGTCAATAAATGATTCTCGTTTTCTAGTGATTCTTTAAACTAGTAATTACTTAACCGAGAAGAAAAAAATGTACAAGGTAACATTATCAGGTCATAACATTAGAAATTGATAGCCGTTTTCCATAATTAGTGGTAAAAATTTGGAGGAGATTTATGAAGAATTTTGAATTCTTTTAACTGCTGATAACTTCGAAAATAATCCTAGAATATCCAATTTTTTTAAGAAAGGCAGAAAAACTTACAGGATTCTCAAGGATGTTGATCTGGGAAAATAAAAATGCCTGTGTAATTTCAGATGCACCAAAATTATCCTTCAAATGTTGCCGCTACCTCATGAATTAAATAGCGTCTTTATCCCGGCAGGATTATATACGAGTTCGCTTGTTAAATCCTTCATTAAACTAGTGTTGGGGCGTTTAAAACATAAAAAACGGTAAAATTCTGGAGTAGTCCCATCTTTAATGGAATCCTAAAATTACACCCTCGGAAAGCGTTTATAGGAAAAAAAATCACGAAAAAGAAGAATGATTTGGTACTCTTTAACTGATGGCAAAATAGAATAAATCACTTCGTTTTTTCCAACATGATATTTATTTTATGAATGATCAAATAAATATCCTAATTTACTGGTAATGACCAAAAGGAAAAGAGGCCATACCTCTAATAAGGATGAATCAACCTTTCTATTGTAAACTGCTACCAGAAGCGACCGTAATGATTCATGCACATAACAGTATGTATGCGGAGATTATTACGCTTTTTATAGAAATATGATTGGTTCCTAAGCATTCTTCAAAACGCTGATAAAGTGCAGAGTAAACTAAAATCAAGGCATGCACGAATTTTTATTGAAATATTTGGGAAGGTGATTATCGAGAGTAATTCAAAAATTTTAGGAAGGCATAGGCACTTTAAAGTTTTATTATAAGAATATATAGCGACCTCAAAATACACTTTGTCGAAAAAAATTCGAAAGTGACTCGTAAGTCACTAAAACGAACTTTTGCGTGCCTTGGTTAAAATTTTAAAATGTATAGCCCTTCCACCTATAACTAATAGATGAATTCAGACTGTTGCATTCATCTTACAGTAACTTGTTAGAAGCCTCAATAAAATTAATCAGTCATTTGGCATAAATAAAAATAATTAAATATAAGTTTGATACGTTTTTACTTTTACCTGAGTGCAGAGCATACTAAGCAATCAAAAAGAAATAAAAAGTAATTACAATGTGCAAATAACGCAAAATAATTCAAATCTTTAATAGAATCCTTCCACTGCCCAATGCCTAGCAATTAAAAATATGAATGGAATATTTCTATTTAATCCTTTAGTGCAGTGTTTGCCAACCGGTGGGACGTGTCTAACTAGTGAGAATTACGAACGTTACTCAAGCAAATTGAAGTTGTTTTATTTAATTCGTTTTTCATTTTATTTTTCTAATGTTTTGCTTGATTGGAAAAAAAATTACCAATACTTTCACTGCTACATATCAGAAAATTATGAATTCGTAAAATTTTAGATTTAAGGCTACTATTATTATTATTTTCCATTAACTTGTGAGAAACCGTAATAAAAATAACTGGTCATTCGACACAAACAAAAAGAAGTAAATATTGACGAAGAGCTTAATAGCTTTTTCCTTTGACTTACAGTATGGGGGAATTTTCATATAAATACGTAGATTGAAAGTTAATAAGATAGATAACAAAAGAATCGGAAAGGTTCTTCGGAGAGATAACGAATCTCAGGGTCGTCATCACTTTTGGGGCATAGGACATATAAAGCAGTCAGTGTTTTGAAAATTAGGATATCATACATATGATACGATATATATCTATAAATAATGATGATCTATAATAATAATGTGATTTAAAGGTGGGTGGTGGGAATATATAAATCTATATTTTAAAAAGCTACATTTAAAAATGATTTCCTTGATTTTATCATATTTACAAATTCAATCTCACCTACAACTTCTAATTAATCCAGCATCAGTAATACCATACTTATGTAACTCATTCCATTCTGAACTGAACTCGATCTGTACATTTCTCTATTCTGATTATTCAAGTATAAGAGATCGTTGACGCGGAAAGACCACTGAAAGCCATAGCATAACTCGGCAAAAAATCGGCACGCCTTGAGATCTACTGAATCTTGATGTTGAAATTTTGGTTTCAAGTTGTAGCAGCAGAAAGATAGATTGAAAGATGATTACTATATGCAATTACGTATGTTTTGAAGTACGAACAAAAATTAAGAAATTACCTTGACATGTTAACTTGATAACTTTCCTTGCCATTAAAATGGAATAATAACGAAGCTATCGAAACAGTTCTAAAACACAGCAGTAAAATGTGGTTTTCTAAAAGTATAAAAAATTTGAATTTAAAGTTTTTTATAGCATAATGAATCAAAGTAGACTATAACTGTTGAACAGTTGGATTGAATTTATAGCGAGATGCGAAAATACCCAGATGAAAAGCTTAATGGGCGATGAAAAAGACAGCATGCGCAAAATAGCACGAGAATACGGAAACGCATGAGATAAGAGTTCATGTATAATTGTAACTTAAGTTGCTTAACATAGCACATAGAAAACAGGCATTTTTTAATAAATGATTAGGAGAGTGATTTCGAGTGTAATAATATATTTCCGCTTATACATCAAATTTCATATCAGATATTGTCTGTTTCGCCTTTTGTCAATCTTTAGAGTAGAAAAGGTGACAATTTGCTGCTGAACCTCACCATACTCGATTACATTATAGACACTAATAATAAAATTAGGATCGTACACTGTATGGAGACTTGACTTAGGATACACTTATGATCAAAGTTACACGAGCTATCTCCATTACTCAGAACTTCATTCAAAATTCGAGTCAGCTATTCATACAGATATTTTATCGCGACAACATCAAAGAGCATTAATGTCTTCATTATAACAATTTGGAAAGTTTTAACTTTAAAAACACGGTGGTAATCACGTTATCAAAAAGAACGTTTCCCTTATACGACTAAATTCGTCGATTTGATCGCGAATAGTTTTAAAACAGCAGTAGATATGTATCGAAATTTCCTTGAATTAAATAATATTCGACGTCACGGTTTCATCGACCGAGGTTGAATTCTACTTTATAAAGATCTTAGATTACATAAATGGGAATGGAATTTCGGAAGCCAGAGATACCCTATTCAAGCCTACATTCGTATGAATTATTCAAGACTTCAAAGAAAAATGAAAGGGAATATGAGTTTGATTTGAATAAAAAGTTGCACATTGCTTTTATTAATGACCCACAATATTTCCTTGATTCTCACTCATAGTTACTACACCGGAATTAGAACACCTTTTCCTCAAAATCGATTGAATATTTCCAACATCACTCGTACAATGAAAATAAGATATATAGAAAAAAGAAGAAAAGAATGATAACTCTCAAAGCGAGAGAATGAAATTCTTTCGTTGCTTTTCATTCATTATGTAGTGGACAGTAGTATATAAAGCATTCATCATCGTTATTTTAAGCATCTACGTCGTTAATCTACCTACCAACAAAAGGTTCCATCAGAAGGACATCATAGGAGAGTATCATGTTGGAAAGATTAAAGAGAGGCTAGACTCTTTCCAGCATGGTAAATTTAGATGTTTATGCGTATTCTGATTCATTAGTGGAAAATGATATCCCTAACTCTAGCTAAGTAATTGAAATTTTTCAAGTTTTCTGTAGTTTTAAATAAAATCCTTCTAAAACTTATCTAAAACTTAAAATCATGCAAGGAATAATTATTTTAATCCTATAAAGCACTAGTCCCACCAGTGGATATTACGAGTCTGTGCGGTAGTATTCTTGCAGGTTTTTGTTGTTTTATTTTTATAATATTTTGCATGATTGCAAACATTTCCAATACTTTCTCTGCTACATATCAACGAACAAAATATTTGTAAATTATTAAATTACATCAAATAGTAACACGAATTCCTTGCGCCGTAGTGGGACTCGGTTGTCTTTATGACATGGAATGTGGGAGTTGAGACCATAAAGATAGGGATACTGTAATGGGACAAACATGGCCTGCCGTGATGATTCCTCTACTCGAAGGAATCATTACATTTTTTTTGCTACACCAACGGTTATTGACGGATCTTAAAAATCATGCAGTGTAAGCTTCTTAATAACATATCTTACCAGTAATAATACAATCATACTCCATTTAAATTATAAAGTCAAAATAATAAGTTGCTTCTGTATTTGGGATGGAACTGTCATCATAATATGAGTTTAAAAAAAAAATATACCAATTGGTTACTCTAGTGGTAGTTTAGTTGTACCAGGGACGCTGTGGAGCATAAAAACTCAAAGATGAATCGTTCTTCTTGATAAATAGTGGAGCCCTTTTCTTTTCGAGATACCACGAACGGAAAAATTACTTTCATACCTCTAGGTTCAACGAAACTTACTTTTCAAAGGAAATTGACTATTAAATTGTCCGTGAACGAAAATCGAAAGTATTCCTCTTCGGCATTCCCCCGGAAGGCCAATCTCTCCCGCTGTTCACTATGCATTTCGAGAGCCCTCAAATGCACATCCTGGGACTATTTTCCTCCCTGTGCATCCCGTGCTCATAAGCGCGACAGATTAACGAAGCATCCAATGAAGGCTTGAGATATCCACTCGAGAGAGATACGTAAAGTGGGAGCGGCGAATTTCGAAACCACGGAGACGGAAAGAGGGGAAAGTTGAAGTCACGTGGCGTGGCATTGATGAGACGCGCGAGAAAACGCCAATTAGTTATGATCCGTGCGGAGGAAGTTGCGATGGAGAACGCTCAAGCGAGACAATAGAAGTCGCGACGGACGACCTCCTCATGGATTGGGTTATCTAATGGTCATTAGCAAAACAAAGGGAGACGGTGTACGCTAAACGATCACGGGATTCAATCCGGCCATTTTTCCGTAACGATTCCCTTGCGGAAGTATTCTTTGTGGTTCCTGGTACAAGATTCTCGGAGCAGCGAAGGAAGAGAAATCATTTGCATAAAAACTCAATAAATGATTGAGGATTGAATATCAACGCAATCCCTGCGGCGGTTGCTTTTAACAAGGGATATACGAATCTTTCTGAGAAGCAAAAGAATGCTTTGAAAAAAATTATCGGTCATCACATGGCCGCGGAAGTCAAAAAGCAAACAATTATTTGTAATGCAGGCTTTTGGAGTTTTACAA
Source organism: Ladona fulva (assembly GCA_000376725.2). Taxonomy (NCBI): domain Eukaryota; kingdom Metazoa; phylum Arthropoda; class Insecta; order Odonata; family Libellulidae; genus Ladona; species Ladona fulva. Next base: position 553,858 of record KZ308275.1, read on the forward strand.
CGTCAGCATTGCAGAAAAATATTTCCAATAGGTATACCCAGGACCACATTCGGCCTATCTGCCGTCCGCAAACACAATTTGCCGCCCCTTAAAACTAAATACTGAAACCATAGATTTCCTGATTTGCTGGTAAAAATCTTGTCAAAAGGCATTAAAACAACAGTGATTTGTTACTATTTTCCCCAGTTAACAATGGTCGCAAAACATCAGTACAATTATTATCCTAGCAATTAATTATGCATGATCCATATTATGTCAGTAAGTAGTATATGGAATAGTAAATTGTTAATAGTTCACATTACTTTCGAGCAACATTATCATCGCAATGCCCATAACTTAAAATATAATTTGTATTAAATCTACTTTTCGCAGCAAAACATGAAAGTATCTTATAAAAATTCTATTGCAGCATGAATAACTTCGATTAAATCCACTGAACAATTATTCCTTTCTCGTCTTGAGCTATCCCTAACTATAAATGCTTGCTTATCTTTAATTTCACATATTGATCTGTCCTAAATAAGACACGTGTATCACACAGAAAACAACAAATAATATTATTGTAATATTAATATTGGTGAGCTAAGCCTCTGTTGCCGCTCCTAAGATGCCGTCCTATGGGTGCGGTGCTCCCATAGGACGGCGCGGCTCTGGGTATACCCCTTAAAAGCTCAGGCCTTGCAAAAATTACCCCATTAGTATTATGGATTTAAGAAAGTTATCTTCATAGAACGAATTTCCAAAGAGAGGTTTTTATGATGTGACGGTTGTTTTGCATAAAAAAAATACATACATAAATTTGATGTATACTTTTAGAGTGTAATGAGAAGAGTTTTCACTCTCCGCCGTGGAAATGATAAGAAACATTTGCTGAGTGGTGCGAAAACTTATTTGGAGAGTTCACGGGTTGACAGCTGCTGAAGAGGAGAACTATTGCCTTAGATATGTAGTACTGTTAAAAGTGCTTCGACAAATGAGGTCACTTCGCACGTAAACTCACACCGGGAATCGAACCCGGGACCGCTATCACAGAAAACGAACGCGTTGCCTACTATCCGGGAGATGTTATTGCCCTTTGTGGTGAATTTATCTGAACTGTTTGAATACGTTGCGAGACTTGTTTCTACAGCAATGTTTATATTACGTTACTATGAAACTAGGTATGTTCGTAAACAATATTTCGCGAGCAATGTTAATATCTGTCATGCTGTTGGCATGGAATTGTAGTATAATGTAAGATATTTTATTCACTATTACTAGTAAGTGAATCCGTACTTGACCTTGTCATCCGGCCAAAGGCCTTGTTGGAGGGTGGTTAACATAGACAAAAAAGAGGGCTCTTAAAGGGGAGGAAAAATCAAAATGATCTGATAAATCGTGACATGCTCTGTAGGACCACTTCTTCGCGACGAGAATCAAGCTCCTTTTATTCCACCAAGAGATTCTTATGGTATATAATGATACAGGAAAAGTAATTTAGATTGAAATGGTAGATGGCGGGTAGGAAAAGGGTTTGGTTATGAAACAAATGGGAAATTCTGAGAGTGGATGGATTGCTGACGAAAATGATTGAGGGGAGGATGTTCAGAAAATAGAGGATGGTGAGAAGAAGAACCTGGGTAACTAGGAAAGACTAGACTTAATCATAAACTACAGCAAATCTTGATTCGGAAAATGGAACACTGATACTACAGGATACAAAGAATTACCAATGGGTTGTAGTATATAATAGTGTAGAAATTAAGTGACCCTCAATAACGAAGCTGATACGGCCGATTCTTGAGGGGTTGATTTAAGAGCTTCAGCTACTTGATAAATTAAGGGGTCCACCTAATGTAGCTAACCATATAAATATGTAAATCAATCAAATCAATAAAAATGCTACTTTTTACAAATACACAATATGACCAACCCAAAAATGTTTACCTTGTTAATAGCGTCCATATAGACTAGAATAGTGATGTTAAATAAAAAATGAATATTTCAGAACTTTGAAACTTTGAAACCTCCAAAATAATCGTCTCACGAGATAAATTAAACTTCTTCGCATAAAATTGTACATTTTTTACAATAAAAAATTAAACGTTAAATTTCAATAGATAAGGTTGAATCGACCAAGTTCTACTTCCAGATATGTGATCTCACAACATTTAAACATACTTAGAACATATTAAAAAAACTTAAAAATGCATAGGACTCTAAGCCAATAGCTTGTAAATTGTAAAAAAATATACACAGGGACTTTGTCTAATCGGAAAGTTTTGCGGAGGAATTTCTTGTGATGAAATAATTGAGGATAAGATTTCTGGTGAAAGCTGAGAATAATATGAGATGGTAGAAGGAGTTACATACTGTTGGAGTTTTCCAGATTACACAATGAAGCGATATCAGATTCTGCGGATGAGGGAGCCGTGACGACCGGGATATAACATAAACAGTAGCACGATGGTGGAAATAGAACCATTTTAAGTCCAATGAGAAAACTTCTACGCATTTCCGCGGGAATATTTTCGCATGAGTGATTTTATTGATAAACAATTTCCTTCAGAGATCCTTACCAATACATTTTTCGCTAATTAAGCATATCTCAACTATGTACAAAAATTAAACAATATCAACATTCAACATCATGCAATTTAAGCATGAATTTTATGAATTATTTCTTAATTAATGCCCAAATATCAAATATTCATTTATTTTAAATATTTCTACAGATATTACTATTTTAAACGTAAGGAACAATTATATAATCAGTGGATGCAGACGCTCTTGAATGGAATTCCATAGAAGTGAAGATGGGAATAACATTTTACAAGTTCCACAGAAAATATTTTACTAGTGACCGGCTTCAACAGTTCATAGTTACGGCTTGATGGTATGAATAGTTGAAACCGGTCGTTAATGAAATATTTTCTGTTTAACTTGATAGCAGACTTGAATAGTGATTTCTGTAGCCACCGTGAGAAACAAATATTCGTTACTAACAGGCTGTACATCAAATTATACACGTTCGTTCACCTCGTCCTTGAATATTGAATAAATATTTTTCACTTTTAACATTGTATCAACTAGCAACAGAATTCCTTGGATTGGCTTTCTCTCCTTATCTCATGCATTTAATTGATGAGAATTTCATTACAGATGTACGAAAGTTTTTTATAAAATGGTGGAAAAGATAACTTTGAATTTGTTTACAGTTTCTATTTAGTAGACTAGATTCCAAATTTTCTCAACTTCATTTGCTGTTCGGAATTCCACCAATTCCATGTCTTTCTAGGGCCAACATCACTGTCCATTCATAAACATTGTTAAGAATTTTCGTGAATCAGTATCATTCACTATTTTATTTTTGGCGAAGTTATATTGACAGAGATATATTCGTTAAGAAGAAATTAAGGATTAATTGAACTTTCTGGAGAATTATGAATAACCTCGCCGATATCTTCTATATTCATCTGATGTGGGTTCATAAGTTTTTTAACTCCTATTTAAATTGAAAGGGAATGGATTTCCATACCTTGTTAGGATATTTGTCCAGCGATACTATGTCAGTGAAAATGAGCCGGGAAATATTGAGCAAGTAAATTCAACATATTCGTAACGAACCAAACAATGTACATAATTATGACGATGGGTTGGATGTAAGAGAAGGGTTATTAGTCTCAATCTCCTCGGAATAAGTTCACTATTCATTTATATTTCTTATTTATGACCACTTATGCCGAATTTATGTTTTTTGGAAACAAGTAAATCGATTATTTGATCCTGATACTCGTATTTCTCAATAGCCAGCTCACAAACAATATATATATATATTTTAATTTCGCGAGTTTCACCATTGTTCCTTTTTCCCCGTCGTAACTCTCCCTTTAAGAATGAAAACCGACAAAGCAGGCGCAATTGTTTCCGTGATCCTCTTTTCAAGAATGTGCTAAAGCGATACTACCATAATAAATCTAAAGAAATTGGGTTTTCGTAATGTGTTCCTAGCCTGTTACTATACGATAAGGACGGGGCAAATAAGCATTTATTTGGCAGTGTGGCGAAATTAACTATCATCAAAGAAGAAACTTCAACTACTGCCGGTTAATGAGTGCCATGAATTCATCGACAAAGAAGAAGAAAAGTTACAGTAAAAATATAAAAAGTATTCCATAAGATATATAATAGACATACTTTCTGTAAGTAAATAAACTTATTTTTCTCTGGTAAGACAAGTAACAATTATAGTGGAAATAATAACTGAACGAAGTTACGGAGGTAAATTATAAAGATAGTTTCCTACAGTTAAATAAATCAAAATTCACTTCAAAAGTGAAAAATACATTTTTTCATAGAGGAATGTAATTTTTACTTTCTTGTAACAAACACTAAGGATTTCATGTCATATTTATAATTCTTGCCCAACTTACTGCCAATGTCCCGCCCTATGTGTAGAAAAATTCGCGTAATTAGAACGTTTTCTTTTATTAATTAGCGTAATTTAAATTCCAATATGTTTCTCTACGGACAAGGACACAAGAAGCGATACACCTAAAGAAACCTACGAACATATAATGATAATAAATATAGCATGAGGTAATCTGTCTTAAATGAAATTTTGCTCGAGCCCTGCATTTTAAAGCAACTGAGAAATAATAGATAGATGATGATAATGCGTTTTTATTCTTAAATTTGGGTTGATCATACTATATCGATATGGTGGACTTATTCTATGGATATTTTGGACAGGTGGAAACAATTGCAAAAATGCCTCTTTATGGCGTGAGGAAAACACCTAACCTTCTTTCAGATTCAAATAAAATACTGAAATGTGATTTTAAGCCGCATAAAATAGAAACATCCTCAGGTCAGTATCGTAAGTATCAAAGTAAGTAAGTATATTCTCATATCACTGATAAAAAACAGTTGTTTTAGCGAAATCCTTATTGAATTTAAGTTTTAAAGAATTTAAATAATTTTCTACCTTCTCCGAAAGCTGTCGCCCATCTGGAGGCTCTCCATTGCATTCTTTGCACAGTCCTCCTGTTTCCTCTCTCAGGTCGAATCCTCGTCTTGTACGTCCACGTGGACGAAGAAGAAGATTGTCCAACTGCATTCTTGTTGTTCGGCCTCACCTTGGCGACAGTGGTGCATGGCACCGCCGGTGCCGGCATCAGTGGCGGAGGAGGCAGAGGCATCATTTGATAATGCGACGCACTCACACTCATGACAGCCACCTGATTGTTTCTCTGTGGAACTCTCCTTCCTTGTCGACCACCTGCCATTACAGACGTCTCGTAGTACTTATCAAGACGGTTCATCTGCTCAGTTTGAAGCCAACTAAAACAGACCCTCACGCTAATAGGTGATGGTCTGGTAGTAGAAATGTTTCTGAGGTACGCACTTCAGGAGTACCCTCCCCACTCTGGAAAGAGGAGTTTAAAAAGTTTGTTTTCTCTTAAGGTCACCGCCTCGAAAAGTTCTCGCCGGCTTCGGAGCCGAATGCCGGGGAGGGAACCATGTTATTCACCCGGAACTTTTTTTCACTAGCCGGATAGATAATGACGGTGGTTGAAAGAGAAGGGAAGAAGCTTTCGAAACGACGCGAGATGGATGAAAGTGGAATTTGGAATAGAGTTATAGACTTTCGTAGCAGAATTGTGAGCTAAAGATGAACGAAAACTCTCGAAAATTTCTCTCCCTTCAATCACATCATCCACAGAGTCGACCTCGCCCTATGACCTCTCTTCGTGCACTGTCTGTATCATTTCTTCAATTCAACTCCATCAAGAAAAGCTGGCTGTAGGCGAATGCGGAGCGCCTCACCCAATTTCGGAGGTTAAAGTCGAAGGTTACACTTCCGACGATCTTCGGATCGGAAAGGAAAAAGGATGCTCAATCGGTTGATTGATAGTTCCGCCGAGCTAAAAAAAAATAAACACCACCGTCCCACCCGCGAAACAGGTTACTGTTCCATTCACGCGCTCAAATCTCCGGCAAGGCAACACGCACACCACAAGTACAGTTGATGTCCACTATTCACCAAGATAGACTTTCCCCAGAAGGAATCCTGCACAGTTTAAAACTCCACGATAGGCGAAGAGGAACCCCTTTGCGTGCCGATCAACACGAGAAAGAAAGATTCGCTTCGAGAACCGGCTGTCTCTCACAGTGAACCTCGGTCTTCCTGTGTCTGAGGCAGAGAAGCCACTAAATGACTCGGAAGACTCCCGTCGGCTCACGAGAGTGTGGGAGAAAGAGGAAGTTGGAGGGGAGGGAGGTGTGGAGGGAGAGAAATCGGTAGGAGAGGAAGACAAGCTCGCTGCAGAGGGCGAGAGAGCTGCGATGTGGGTTGCCGACGCGAGCAAGAGGATGTACAGAAAGAGGAGTGCAAAGGGTTGATGAAGAGAGGTAGAAACATTACCGAGAGAGTTAGCACCGAAGTTCCTCAGAAGAGGCATAGACTTTCGGTCCACTTGTGGTCTCCAGCATGAGAGATGGGTGAAAAGGAGAATATTTTTTTGCGATCGGAGGTAGGACTTACCCTCGGGTGGCACGTGTCTTTTTCATTCGTCTCTCTTCACGCCATAAGGAGCTCACCTTGTGGCGGAGAATGCAAAATAGAGGAGAGCACGGTGGGGGGGAAGGGCAATGGAACCTAAAGGGAAGGTGTGGGGGATATCTGCTGGTGAAGGCGCAGCAAAAGCAGAAGAGCATCCGACATCTACTGGGTGACCCACTAAAAGGAGCAGCGGACCAATCAGAGTGGAGGGCGGCTAGCCGCGGATCTAACTCAGGGGAGAGGTGTGTGTGTGTGGAATGACGACCGCAGCGGCTCCATTGTTGATTTGAAGGAAGGATGGGGTGGTCTTTGGGGGTGGGGTATGCTGAAAAGGGGGCCTTCGGGAGGAAGGAGTTTACGAAGGGCTGGAAGGGAAAAGGGACTTGGAATATGTAAATTTTCCCTAGAGATCCCCAAGAAAGGGTTGTTTCAATGGAAGAGGAAGTAGATCTGAAGGAGACCCCGCCTCCAGCCAGCACTAGCAACTTGGGAGCAAGGTGTAAGAGGGGAGCGGTATGCGAGTTATGTTGTGAACTGTGGTGTAAGAGATGCATAGTTGCCACTTTTGTTGAGAGGGTGATGAACCCAGTCATCATCGTTGCTGAATACCCTTGGGGGATACTGAATCATTGGATGGTGGGATTGGCGGTTAGGTCAACTGCCGATACGCTATTGACGCCCGAGTAATTTTCTAGCCTTTCTCCGGTCCGTAGGAAAAGCGTTTTCCCCGACGCTTTTTTCGGTCAACGGAAATTCATTAAGTCCTGATACGGACGCATATTTTACTATGAGGAATATTAAGTGGATTTTGGAATTTTTATAGCCTCACATTGCGTCACGTGTACGGAGTTCGATGATAATAGCATCCCTGGAGGGCTGGCCTAAAATTTTGGTAATTGTGGAAAATTTCGACGCCTTAAATATGTAGTCTACGATTACGAGGAAATTTTTTTGAAAATTTGGAACCTTTTCGAAAAAGATTATGGGCGAATAGTTTGCGGATGTAATGGCTTCATTACGAAAGTTGCATGGTGTGGATTCAGCGTAGCTTCCGAAATTGTTTAACATTCCTATTTATCACTCCTATCATTTACATACCTATATACAACAGAAAGATTTATATCTCTGAAATCACTTACTAAAGTGGCATCAAATTTAGTTAATTGGTAAACGTAACAAAGAACGAATTCTCTTTTATAAGTAAGCAAAAAAAATTGAAGTAAACTAAAATACCGAAATTGATTATCCTTCATTATTAAAAATGCCACAAAGTGGAGATGAAATGAGATTCTATCTAAGAGACATTAGGAAATTCGTTTAAATATATTAATTAATGTACGAATAAGTTGTTGCATAAACATTATACATCATAGTTGGGATATGAATTTCTTGTGACGTTTCCAAGGCGTTAAAAAGTGATTTTTTTTCTATATATGTATCACAACAATGAAAGTGAGAAAAAGTAAATGGAAAATTAATGCTAGTTATGTTGTTACATTAAAAATTTTGAAATCAGCAACTAACGGTTACATATTTGACTATAGTAGTTGCAAAAAATTGTTAAAAAATCTAAGGACATTTATTTTTATCAAAGGTGTATTTAGCAAAAACCAAACTTTTATTTAATTTGTTGTTATTTCTGAGTATTTACAATATATTTAATCTTAGTAATTTAAATGTGATAATCGTACAAAAGATTTCTATTGTCATAATTCCGTTCTGTCTATATAATCATTCAAGTCAGTGTAAACTTTAATTGATTGATTAACTATATTAATTTTCCGTCTTAATTTCGTAGTGTCTCAGAAATGTATCTTCTTTGCCAAATATGATACAGATTTGAGGAAATTAATACGTATATTATTCGAAATTTTTGACTAAACAATCTTTAGGAAATGCTAAGTATCATAATGAAACCAAGAATAGCAGAGACTTAAGGATAAACAACTGATTGCTAGTAGCAGTTTAGTTATAATTCGAACATGATTGACTAATCCGAAGTAAATAATATTCTCCACGAAGTATAATTTTCTTCCTAAATTACGTGCAAATATTGCTCCAATTCCTTATTTTATAATACCCAAATAATAAAATATTTATAGTTAACTTAATTGTTGTACACAAATTGTTGTGTAAATGTAAATCCTTTTTCATGTCATTGAGTCTTTGAAATACTCCAAAAATACCACTATCCTATTTTTCAAGAAAGAATTTATTCCTAAATTTCTCTCATTCAAAATAACGATGACAAAATTAATTGAAATGAAATAACTTTATTTTATAAATAATACCACATTGGTCCTAATAGTTCCACATTCCGCTTTGTCGAAAGGTGAATAAGAAGCAGATATTATAGAAAAATTGCCTGTTGATCGTAAAAGCATAAGGTTAACTCTTTTCTTATTTCTTAGTATATTCTCGTATTTGATCATAACATCCTAAATAACTTTCAAAACGCAAGCTAAAACTTACATATATTTGTACTAAATAGTACAAATAATCTTGCACTGACGTATAACAGGCTTGGCCCACAGGTCAGTTGCTGAAGGATATTCAATAGATGACGAATAGTCATTTAGATACTTTCAATACACAGATTGTTGTTTAACTTCGAACGTATGTATATCTGATGAAGTTTGTCCGAGATCTACATACGTTCAACTAAGGACCAAAATAAGACCTGATAGGAGGAAATTGTACTTATACATTATCTTCGACTACACAAATACAATATTTTGTCGACCGTTCACAGCGAGAGTAACAAGCTCAAGCCATACATGATTATGGGCATGAAAGACTAGACTAAGGGTAAAAAAAAATTTAAGGCATAATGAATACCATTTACTGAGTTACAGAGGTATTCCTGTGATAGCAGCTCAACATATTGAAGGCTTTTATCTGTACAGTGTTCACTCCGAAGACCGGTTTAAGCCTCAACCCTTTTGTCATTAGCTGCAAAAAGATAGAATGAGGCTTACTAGGAAAAATGAGTTACGTAGTTTGCTTTTGTTTCCCTCACTTGGCAAGAATTCTATGAGTAAAAAATATCTAAGTAAAACACAATGACCCTAGGAGTGACCAAAATGGATACCACTTACCAGCATTACTCGCCCCTAAGTAGCTTTCATATTATATTAGCCATGAACAATACGAGCAAAAGTATATAATTTTCCTCCTTATGTGCAAAAACTCCTTTCTGAGCCACAACTTGAACGGAATATTATGGAATTCCATTCAAGTTGTGGCAGCACGAGCAAGGCTTTGATACGAGTTTAAATTCGCATTCTTCAGCTTTATTGCCTTTATATTGAAACAACTGACTTGAAGAAAGAAAAAACAAACGATTTACAAAATCATATACTGGGACGAAAAAAAAATGTTTCTTTCTTCCATTATAGTCCTACCACAAATTCGTGCTTGAAGCAATTGATGGTATGAAATTACTACGTTTTGTTATTGTCTCTAGAAGTCAAAATCATAATTATATTGAATCTGAAAAAGGAGCTTAACATAGTTGGTAGTGATCTTTAAAGACGGCAAATGGTTCTAAAAGGGTTTAATCGATTCGTAAGAATTAATCCTCATCTAAATTCTTGGAAGAGGAATCACTGTAGTTTGCTATCTTCTTAAGGAAGATGTGATCACGGAACGGTGTTTCAAGCTTCCTTATGGATCTTTTAAGAGAAGCAGGTATCTTATACGAGAATGTCTCCACCATAAGATTGAAGGTTAGAAAGACAGCGTGCATCTTTCGAGAATGGAGTGTTTCCTTGACCGAGAGAAGGTTTACGAAAAAAGTAAGGATGGGATTCGAAATCCCTCCGAGGCTATTTTTTGGAGAGGAGGGAGGCAAATCCATCTTGCAAGCTTGATATATGGTCAAAGGGAAAATTAAATTATTTACTTCCAATCAGTCCTCGTAACAACATATAATTTCCCTTATGCACGGAAGGGCCTTTTAATCTTACGATTTTGACATTTCAACCGTTTTCTTTGACATATTACTGAATCATGAAATGCGTTTTCCTACTAATTGCATGACCATACAACCGAAAAGATTTTTGTACTCATTTCATCATTCGAGATACAGAAAGGGTGTGCATTGGATAGCAAATTAATGTTCAAAATTCGTTGAAAAATACAGAGCGAATGTTTAATTTTGTTGTTATTATACAATTATAATATTCAAAAAGAAAAAAACAGGAGAAACTTTTCACAAGATACTAAATCCTGTATTTAATAACTAAGGAAGAAAACCACTGAAGAGGCACACATACATGGCACACGATATATTTCAATGCTTATCATATCGTGATTGTAATGTCATCGATTGTCGCGATTGCCATGTCGTCATGGCTTAAAACATGTCGTGTGCCATTTATTTGTGCCTCTTCTGTGTTTTTTTCTTAGTTATTAAATACAGGATTTAGTTTTTTTGTGAAAATTTTCTTGCTTTTTTTTTCTTTTTGGCTATGGAATACCACAAAGTTACTCGAAAGTCAGTTGATTTTATTTTAATTATAATATTTGTAACCTGTTATAGTCAATCATTTTCTGTTCTCATTTTTCATTTAAAATCTGATTTTAATTATACAACATAATTCCTGCTAACACGTTCGAGACCCTCAGCACCAATAACTACAATAACATACTAAAGTTACTGGCGTGGCCCATTTAATTCCTTTTTCTAAAATGATAAGACATCACAAACAAGAGAAGAAAGTGGGAAGATACAAGCGTTCACGATGTATCTTCTGGATTCATATTCTAGAAGATTTTCTCGCGACAGGACAGTTTCAGTAATAGCAATTTTAATTTACAGGTATTTGTTAGGTGTTTATCCTCAATATAAATCTTCAAGAAGGTTGGTGAAACTTTTAAGTTTATTCTATCATTGAAGAATTAATTAATGAATTTATAATATGGCTTAAGACATGGTGCCTTTTTTATCTAAGGCCTGTTATTATAATGCATATTTAGCGTGGAATTTGACCAATCTTTACTTTAGGGCCCGGTAATGTAATGGTTGTTTGCAGTTAAAATGAAGATTATAGTTAGTCTCCTATAAATATGATGGATTAATATGAATATTAGCTATTACCTTCGCTTTAGTTTGAAAAAACCACTGTAATACTAGGCCATTGAGAGAAGATTAGTTAAGCTCCATTCTCCATTCTATGATAAGCACCGTTTTATCTCAATAAAAAATTGTGCATTAAGCTCCATTAAAAATGCTTACAAAACTTCTGTGGCCTTCTCCCACAAATGCTTTATCATTAGAGGTCAATGAACCAGCAAATAAAATATTGAATAAAGTCGATAATTTCCTCAAACCAATCCGTCAGCACCGTTCCATTTCGGACCAAGCAGTAAATAGAGCGAATCAACAAATTTTCCTCCAGCCATAGCAACAATGTTCCTTCCCTTCGTGCAGATGGCTGCATATTTTCTCTCCTCTGTTTAGCATGTACCCAATCAACTAAGAAGAGGAGAATAAAACGGCGAAATAAGATGCAAAAAAGCACCTGACATGAATAAGAGTGCAGGGTATAGTGGACAATAAAACATTCGGCCGACAGAAAGGCTAAAAACGTAATTATGTTAAACTGGGTCGGGCCGCGCCCAATGAGGATGAATCCCTACCCCTAACATACAGCGCGTCTGTCATCCTCTCCCACCGGCATTCCGTCGGAAACAGGTAGCGTAGTGAACAATTTGCCTTCCGTACCTGTAAAACTGGGGTTAACCAAGCTTTCTTGCATTTTACTTCCTAGGCTTTTCTTTCCCTATCATGACCCATGAGAAATATTCTGATATGCAGTATAATTTTCATCAAGGCTCACGATTTATGCAGACTAGATCATGATGCCGCAAGATCCTACACGGTTGCGATGTATACATCCGGATGGACCAGATGTAACATTTGATTGCTTCAATGCCGCAGCCGTAAAGATGAAAGCATTTAACGTCACGATTTCGAAGATGATAGTAAATAAAAATCGCGTATTTAAGTGGTAAATTCCCATCTAAGTGAATGTCGCGAAATATCTTCTATACGGAAAAAGGAATGATTGTACTCGTAATTTTTTAATTCATTTGCCGGAAGCTCAGTGGAAACCTGTTGGCAGTTACAACACTCTGAAGATTTTGTATAAAAATTTAGACTGTGCAAATTTTCAATATAATGATGAAATAAATCTCTTTGAATGAATGCCATTCTCTACTCTTTTCTCGAAATTTTGGTCAAATAATTATAATGATGTACGATAGAAGTTTTGATGTGATGAAAATGCGACTTTAAGACCCGGTATTATAATGTTAGTTAGTTAATCTTCACTTAAAGGCCTGGTATTGCAATGGTTTATTTGAGCAAAAGCGAAGATTACAGCTAACCTTCATACTGATCCATCATATTTATAGGAGATAAACTATAACCTTCACTTTAACTCTAAGAAACCATTATAATGCCGGGTCCTAAAGTAAAGATTAGTTTTTACTCCACGTTAGTTATACATTTTAATACCAGGCCTTAGATTACAAAATTATGCTTTCAAAACTTCCGATATTCATCATTAATAACAGCGGTCTTAACTCGTCCAATTTATTTATTTATTTCACCCTTACAGCGAGGTTAGGCCCAATGAGCCTCTCTTACACCTAACCTCTGAGTCAATGAGTAAAAATTATTAAAATAAAAGTTAACTTACAACTAACATCTATGGTAAATTAATACAAATCTAAAAGTCCTAATATTATATAATGCTAAATCTAAATGAATACAAACTTTTTTTATTTTAAATAAGTAAAAATAATAAAGAACGCAAAGTAAGAGATATATACAAATAAAAAGATTTGGGTTGTGGGAAAAAAAACTCCTCAACTAAAGGTTTACGGAGAAAAACCCACGATGCGGGAAAACGCCCACGCAAGAAGGGGAACGAAAAAAAAACCGCAAACACACAGAGATAAAAAATGCTTAAATAAGGTGTACTGATCATTCTGGCAGCTCGAAGTATATGTTCTTCTGGCGTCGACAGCTGAAAACTGTCGAATGCCGTGATATAAGATTACAGTACCAAAGAAAAGATGTCGCGGAACCTCTGTGAAGCTTTAGTATGCTCTTTACTGGATCAATTTTTCTATACGCTGAAGTACAGTAGATGGTATTATTACTGATGCAGATATCATGTAACCCAAACGAGAAACTGTAAAAAATTTCTATGGTACGATACATCCGCGGTAAAGTTGACAAATGATGAAAAAAAAATGGAAATAACATTTTTAATTGTTAAAAACGATATTATATATTGTGATGTTATAAGGGGATGTTACATGAAAGGATCTCTTTGGTAACGCTTCAAACAGATTCATTTCAAAAGATTTTTCCTATGCGGTCCTTTCGACAATAAATGCTGTATTATCTTGATATTTAGCTTCCTTAAGCTCTTATGGGCGACTGTCTCTTAGTAAAAGTCACTGTGATAGTAAAAGCTGTATGTGAGTTAAATTTAAAGTACCAGTTAAACTAGTCGACGAAGTTTTACTGAGCCGCATTTCCACTTTAATGCCTCTGAGAATGATTAATAGAACACAGAGATTGTTTCGCTAATGGTAACACAAAGGGAACTTGGCAGTTATATTATGAAAGCTCTCTCGCCTTCACATTATCTATAACTGCATCCAAACGATAATAGCTCATCCTAGGCTGAATCGTGAAAAATTACACGGAAAATTTTCATCTCTGTTAAATATTCAAATCGATCTACGAGACCGTTTTAATGAAAAAGTTTCACTTTATGATTTATAACCGGAAGAAACTGGCCAGTTTTGACTAGGTCTACGCCGGACGGGTCAGCTATGTTTTTTTTTTCAACGCAGCTCTTCTATCCATGCGCCGATGACACGTGTGAGATAAAATATTTTTGGCTGTGGCCAATGCACCGCTATCTCGAATTTTATCCTGGTTTGTAATCGCGATGTTCTTCCCCATCCAAATTATTAACGAATGCCTGCATGTTTACGTTTCTTGTCGCGAGAAGGTGGGATTATGTCAAGGGGGCTTAAATGTCCTTCGAGCATCTTAAACAAGGAGGATTTTTTGGTAAACTCTTTCGAAGACATGAATTAATCCCTTATTTTTCCGGTCATTCTTTTTAAATACTGGTATGATTATTCTTAGAGTGGCGGCGCTGAAGAAAAAGGTTTATAAATATCCGATCCATGTATTTCGCTCCAAACGAAAATATTCAGTCATTGATTGAGTTGGTTAAATCGAATTTTCTACAGAAATTGTTAAGATTTGTTAACATTTATGCGATATTGAGTTCGTAAGTTTTGTCGTAATGGGAATTCACGGTAAACCGCTTTTCTTTAACTACAGAATTTGCATCGGTTAGACCTAACACAGGGTAAAGTAAAATTACCCATATTGAATTTTCTGAAGTTGGAACGGCACAAATGACAACAAAATGACCCAGGTTTAATCGGTAATCTTTTTATGGTAATAAAAAAACATATTGAACCATCTAGAATCAAAATAAAATGCAGATGACTGATGACTTGTTAAAAAGGAATCAGAGGAGAAAATCAAGTCAAATATTTTCAAATAAAGTCAAATCTAGCCTATATCATTCTAATTTTTAGATTTCTTGGATATCATTATTTCAAGATCTTTTTCACGGAGGAAAATATTGCTATAGTTGGGATAATTTCGATAGTAATAATTCGATTGAGAATAGCGATATGAAACATAATTTAGCAAAACCCTAGATTTGAAGTAAAAACGGAGTTTTAAAATATTTTTTAAGTGGAGAAAATTTCTAAAATCCATAAGTGAATGGTAAACATCAGGAAAGAGCAAAGGAATTTTCAAAATATATGAGCAAGTCACACCGGAATTTGATTTAATTCCAATCTCAAGTAATTATCCGGTGACGGGTAAAGCTTGAAATATTTATTACCTTCGAGTGAGAAAATAATATTTCTTTTTGAAAGATTTCCTTCGCATTTTCTTTCCGCATGATCAAAACAATGGCCTTAAGCAGCATATAATATCGTAGTTGTGGAGTTTCTGAGGCTTGGATTCTATGAAAGAAGTAGTGTGTAATAAATGCTACATTCATACATACACCGAAATTATCTTTCGCTGAATGTATCAATATTCTCGTTCAAAATAAAGATAAATATAATAATTAAATATAGTATTTCATTCTCACGTAATTCCGTGCTATTTTATTCACCTCTCCCTAATCCTAAAATATATTATTGGGAATTATGACAATATATCATACTCATTATGATGATATTTAAACGGTAGAAAAGCGGTTGAGACCAAGATATGGTCGAAACTTTACCTTATATTAAGGAGTAACCTTTTCGAGAGATACTTAAATTACATAAGTGAAAATTAACCTCCACGACAATGTAAACCAATATATCTAATAATTAATACAGGCCTACGTTTAGGGAAAGATTGATTTTACTCTCATTACAATTAAGTATTTCTTAAATATCAATACAATACTTATAATTATACTGCACATCCTCTATAATGCCAAAAAGAATTCTGTACCCTACAAAAATATTTGAAAGCTTAATTATCAGTGGTTAAATATGTAATTATGGAATAAATGATGTATCAAATTTTCTGTTAAGTTTAAGGATTAACACTTTAAAGTAAGTTTTGTGAGTTGATTTTAAAGGATAATAGCTTCATAAAATTCTGATTTTGATAGTAATTATTATATTATAATCTATTATAGGATTATTATGGAATTAATTATTAGGATTATTATCTACAATTGAAACCAAAGTAGAATTATGAATTAAGTATTTTTACTTGAATGAACTACTGGAGAAAATTCCTCACATGCTTACGTAAAGTCGCATTATTATTGTTATAAACAACTGACGAAGAATATTAATTCCTCATACAATGGCCCTAGAGCTACTGGAATGAAATAATTATTTATAAATAATAGTCTATTCTTCTATTTGCATAATTCATGAAGTCCTTAGCACAGTTTAGGTCCTGCAAAAAAATGAAAGTTCACTTCCCCATAAAATGCATGCTCCATGGAAATAAATATTTCGTATTTACGTATTCATGATTTGTATGACATTATTTAGAGGCGTCAAAATGTACCTCATCCTGAATATTTTCTCGATGATCTCAACTATGCACGACTCTGCGGTGAAGTTGCACCTTTAAGACTTCAAGATAAACGCCGAGAATAAAACTGCGGGAATGGATTGGGATGTTTGCATTACTTATCTTCGTGGACGTCGGCGTCCTCTCAACTCGCGAAGTTCAGTTTCGCTCGGCCAACAAATCAAACTGGAGGCGAAAAACAAAAGAAATTGGCCATCTTCAGCGTCCTATTCATTCACGGATGCTTGGCGGTATTTATGCATCGGGGCCCGATAATTGTGTTTCGCGATAACGGTCTCCATTCAGCCATTATTTTGGACGCTTTAAAATTTGGTCGTCCCCGTTTTTTGTTTCCGCTTATTTTATTTCGGAGAATCCCAACGAGAAAAGCTTACGACTCTCGGACGCGTGAAATAGCTTGCGACTTCTTGTCCAACCGGTTTAAGTTCGATACTCGACCCAACCGCATTTTCTTTCTCAGGGACTATTGTAATTAATTTACCCTTATTCTCATCCGATAGCTGTCCCATTTACAGAAAAAATCAATTACCCAACGGATATCGCCATCTCGCGGACGGAAAGCAAAAAGCTTAAAAAAAACGACGCAAAATAATTTCCGTGGACCTTCGACCGCGGTTCGTTTATTAGAGGAAACTGAACGGCCGTTTCCGAAGATTACATTTTCGCGGGATTTCAATAGAGGTATGTTTACGAAAGCTTAAGTAAAAATGTTTCCGAAGGTTCCTTTGTCGGTGCGAGAGATGAGGAGTAAAATCTGTTCATATCCTTGAAGAAAAACCGGTCCAAATTTTGAGATATCGTGATAAGGGTTATTGATTGGCGGTACTGTGTTTAAAATCGAGAAACCGATGGATATGGCCTATCGAAAGGGATGCTTAAAGGTAATACACTTCTCGAGTGGTTTTTTGCTTACTCAAGGCCCTCCGTGTTTATTGTAGTCAATAAAAGGGAGAGGAAATTGGAAAGAACTTCAATTTTCTTCATTTACTTCGAGGCGCTGCCTCGGCTTCAATTAGAGCGTCGTAAATTGCGTTAAAAAACGACAAAATACTTCGAAATGTTCCCATATTTCGCCCTTAAAAGAAAAGAATCACTTCTTGATGCAGCATGAATGCAACGCAGCACTTATTCTTGAGTAATTCTGTTTTTATACCTAACCATTCTTTCTATTAAAAAAGATATTGCTTAACTCAATCAACTAATATACGAGTACATAGCAAATAATTCATTGTCATTAGGTATAAAATGCCTTGAATTTATCCGTTGCAAAATACGGACGCAGATATTTCAATGTTTTAATAATTGCGATAGTATAATTGAATTTGTCAACGGAGATCTTCGTATTAAAAGAATCGATTCGAAGCGAGCGGATTCGTGTTTCGCATAATTAAATATCATGTTTCAAAATCTTCGAATACTTAGTTAAATGATGGAATGAATGAATTTTTAATTTTCTCTGAGTAATAGATTAAATGAATCGCAACTCAGGATTCTTTATTTTATAAATAAGCTAAAGGTTATCAACCTTTTCCAAATCTTCTTTCAAATTCAGCCAATTTACCATTACTTCAAAACTTTCTTAATTAGACGCAATTTGAGGCAACAAAGTTTCCCACGCATATCTCATGTCCTTGCTTTGATTTGCACTGCATACCTGACGGATGCCTTGCCAGAAGGAGGTAAAACTAAATACACAAGAATAATACCAACAACACAATGAATGTAAACAATCATACAATAATAATGAATGAACCAAAAAAGGTGGGCACATAAAAACCCGAATATCGCAGAGAAAAACATTATAAACTCCTATCTTCCGAGAATCCATTGATTGCAGGAAGTCTAACAGAGGACTCCAATTTAGCATCTGGCCTATCATTAGGTCACAGTGCTAAATTTTGGAGAGGGTATCCTCTGAACTTTCCTCGGTTGCTGGATTAGGAAACACCTACTCACGTCCATCCATGCGAAAAATACAACGCGTGGCCTCTGTCAACAACCATCTCTTTTTAGCAAATTGCAGCGGAAAGCATTCGCCGAAAGAAGATTTTTATCGATATAATTCCAAGCTTGTCTTACAAGCCCCAAAATTCTTATTACGGAAGCATTGATTTATCGCGACCTATTGGTGATTTTTCATCGAGAAACTGACCACGGAGATATTATTTTTTCTCGTTTCACCTTTTCTTCACCTTTTGCTTACTCTCTCCAACGTCTCACATTTTCTTCCCCATTCTCTATCATCGCAGAGGTGAACCTTCCCATTCGCATACTTTTGGAAAGGAATTTCCTGACTTTCCGTAGCCCCAGCTTCATCTCCAAACCGTCTCAATGTCCTTATTTCTCTCCCATGGATATTACCCATACCACTCTGAGTTTTCTGTTACGGTGCATTTGTTCTTAAAATTCCCGACATAACTCTCTTTTCACTATTTCCGAATAACTTTTTCTGTCTTCTGTATCATCAAACATAAAACTTTCATCACCATAAATTATTAAACTTCATCTTCCTCTGTCTTTTCTCTTTCATCCGACCTTATACGTATAATATTCCTAACCGATCCCTCTAATTATTTGACCCAATCATTTTCTCTGCCGACGGTTTATTCCTTTAATCCAAATCCTCACTTTTACCACCATGTCCAGCACTTCTTTGCGTCAGAGTTCAATTCTATGCGTTCAATCAGCAGTTCTATGCGTTAGTCCTTCCATCAGCTATTCCCCTAACTATCGTGCAATGACCAATGATTATTCGCACAGCCCAGAGGGAAAAACGTATTAACAATAGAACCAGTGAAATATCTTGGAATAACCATTACGAATAACTTAATATGGGGTAACAACATCCGATATATATGTGGACAACACTTAAAAAACGAGTTCGTCAAAAGAAAAGTCGGTAGGAGCAAAGAAAAATTCCGCGAGCGATGTAACTCAACGCTAATTGGACCTAACCTTTGTTACCATGCCGACAAATGTTGTCTTCGTAAGATAGAAAAGAACAAAGAAATATTACAAAAAGAAAGAAATGTGTACACATAAAGATGATACATTTGCAAAAAAAATGTTACTACAAATCAGTGAGCGTTACTCAGACTCTTCAGGGCGCAAAACGGGAATCTTTTGAACATAGAATTTTTTAAAAAAGGCTCAATTTACTTGGTTATTTCAGAGTAAGGGCATTCTTAGAGGACGTAGCCTATATAATGTGTCCCCTCTAATACATAGATACTGAGTGGAAGATCAGGGAAATAGATGCTAGAACAACTGGCTCCAAGAATTTTTCATTTTTCATTTTCAAGAAAAATCATTTTTCCCGTGAACGATACACGAAAGTAAGGGAAGTAGAGTGCTGGTCATACGTCCCCTGCCACATGACGAGTGATGGCTTGCAACATACATCTGAAGATGTAGATGAAATAGTTAATTTTACAACGAATACCGATTACTCCGACGTGGTTGAAGGACCGAGAGAAGATGCTGTGGTAGTTAATATTCTATCTTTTCGTATCAGAATTACAGCAGAAATATCGAAGAAAAGTATTTATTCGAATCTGAATTAATTTTCGCTGCACTTCTCCTAACTTCTCATTAAAGTAATTGGATCTTAGCCAACCGGATTTTAAATCATGCTAAATGGGATGTTAGGATTTCTAATTGTATTACAGTAAAAGTGTAACTTTTTTTACAGGTTTTTTTGCGGAATTCTCTTGGAAATATGAATCGTAAGCGTTTAAATTTTTAATCCCTGAACATTACTCAGAATTCTCTCGATCAGACGGGAATTTGGTATTCGTCAAAATTATGGTTCTTCCATTTAATTAATAATTAATACGACTTATTAATAAGAGGGATTTTAAGCATCGGGATTATACATTTGTTACCCAACAAGATGTTTTCTAGAGAATTGAATGAATGAAAACTTATGTTGGCTGAATGAAATGCGGTACTGAGAAGGAAAAGTAGCCAATCGAAGAGCGGTGAAGTACTCTTCATGGAATCTTCATCTTTGTGTGTCAACAGCTATTTGCAGCTGAGAGAGAGGATTCAGCAGTACCTAGAGATCATTTGAAAGTTGATGGAAAACCGCTCCATTGGAGTAAGAAAGTCGCATCGTCACCTTCAATGCAATTTGTGCACCACAGAATATTGCACTGGTCGAGTTTAAGGTAGACAACCGGATTTAAGAGAGACGCACTAGAATAATGTCTGACATTGAGCTGTGCGTTATAAGTACGATTAGAATAATGGAACCGATTTAAAACGAGTCTCAGAAGAAGTTACTTTAGCTTCTAAATGACAAGGGATTGGCACTAATTCTCTTAAGATCTGTAAAAGCGCTACGTGTGCATGTGGATGAATAACTGTGAAGAGCATGGCTATCGGCTACACTGCGTCCCACTTACATAGACTTTTTGCTCTGCAAAATCTTATGTAGAATTTCCGGATTGTCTTCCAATTAAGGGAAAGGAAATGCCAATAAATAGCTTGCGAAAACTTCGGATTCGTGAGTTACGTGATTGAGGAAAAACTGATGCTATTTGAGATTTTTTAGCTTTAGTTTGGATTGAAAGTAAGGTCCTGACCTATTGAGAGGGTCGATATCCAAACTTCCACAAAATTCCTTGCTAACCGAAAGAATTGCTATATCAGATCAACGGTTCCCAAAGTACTCTACGCGTATCAGTCTGGAAATAAGGTGTACGCAGATACTTGAAAGAAGTTACGCTGTCGGAAACACGATAAGTACATTCAAATATTATATTTTTCTTCTTTCCCTTTCTTCGCCGTGTGAAGTAATTCTGACAATTCACGAAAAGGTATACATAGAAATATAAAGTATTAACATACAGTGAAACCAGTAATAGTAAGAATGTGAGTTGCACACAGCTGTTCTTAAAATAGAGATTTAAAAAGCACCTCAAGCCATAAGGGGCTGTTCCAGAGATCACGTGGTGACCAAGATGAAGGAAACCGTCACTCTGGAAAAAGCACCGTCTAAGGAATACCATTCAATACGTATTTCTATAACTAACCTATCTTATTCAACGGTAAGAAGAATACTGAGGAGTAACATGTTCCCAAATACCCATTAACGCAGTAATAGTGCGACCAAACTCATCATCATTGGGCAACATACATTTTGTTCTGGTCGTCTTTTAATTGTTAGAGCACTTATAATTGCACGGGTATCCATCACGATACTCGTTATCCGAATCTTAAAAACAGCGAGAATATCTTCGCTGGCCAAAAACGTCGTAAGTTAAAATATTCGTTAACCGAGGTATTACCCTGCATTACGGGACGCGGTCAACGGAATGGGGTGCGAAGAGAGGTTATCAAGGAGTACGCATGTCAATAAAGATTGGGAGCCACTGTCCCAGAGGAGGAAACGATTTTTTAAATAGCATGCATTGAGATTTCTCTGCATCTCCTAAACCAACATTCGATCACGAAGATAGTATTCATAATGAAGCGGCATAAAGAAATACCACCACCTAATGGTTCACACAAGCATTTACAGAGAATATTCCTATGGAATTATCCATTATTTGAAAGACGATACGAAAATTATATGACCGTGCAAGGGTGGAATAATAAATGACATCGCTTAGAAAGCGTGATGGCCATTCAAATGGATAAGTTGAGTCCTGATGGAAACGAATAACTAGGTTAGTGTTTTGTGATGTAATTAAATTAATTTGTAACATTCCGTACGGATGACAATCTTGAGTAAATCGCCGTCGAAGAGTGGGGAGAAACTCAACTTTTAACTGCCCTCCCTTCGTAATGATACACTACGTAACATCATCTAAAGTTTCGTCATAACATTAACGCATGGCATTAGAGGTTTCACTCGCTTCCGAACCGAACATTATTCAACTTCGAAAGTTTCCGAGTCGATTAATCATCCCCAACTAGAACGCACTACGAGCTCTAGGCATACTTTTCATCGACTCCACAAGCAAGCGAGTCTGTAATTTTCCAAATGCATCCTACGCTGCATCAAAAGGGGAAAAGGGACGCCTCAATGGAGTGAAGGTAAACGAAGAGTAAAGATGCTCTAGGGATTTCGGGCCTGTAAGTGGTTTCTCTCCTGCAGGGAGAAATTTCAGCCGCGGGAAGAATTCAAGGAAAACTTTTACATTTAACCCTTAAACGGTTTATAACTTTCGACACGTAGCAACTCAAGCAGCTGACGATTAAATAGGGTCGATTTCCTTTCTCCAAGAAACGAGATGCTAATTGAAGGCTGACCGAATGATTTATTTAAGTTTCTATTCGATAGCTTCATTCGACTACTTTCGGGTAACTTCTACTTTGAACTTGTTTGGGGTTTGTCTCGTACGATTTTTAACGAGAGATGTAAGTAGAAGCCTTTCTAACCCTTTCCTCCGTTTTCACTTGCTCTAGTTAGCGAACAATTCCTAATCTAGATCTGTTATCCTTCTAATTAGATTGTACGTGTGTGAGAAAATATATAAATAAATACTTCAATAGATATACATATAATTAAAATATGAAGATGAAATAGTTAATTTTACAACGAATACCGATTACTCCGACGTGGTTGAAGGACCGAGAGAAGATGCTGTGGTAGTTAATATTCTATCTTTTCGTATCAGAATTACAGCAGAAATATCGAAGAAAAGTATTTATTCGAATCTGAATTAATTTTCGCTGCACTTCTCCTAACTTCTCATTAAAGTAATTGGATCTTAGCCAACCGGATTTTAAATCATGCTAAATGGGATGTTAGGATTTCTAATTGTATTACAGTAAAAGTGTAACTTTTTTTACAGGTTTTTTTGCGGAATTCTCTTGGAAATATGAATCGTAAGCGTTTAAATTTTTAATCCCTGAACATTACTCAGAATTCTCTCGATCAGACGGGAATTTGGTATTCGTCAAAATTATGGTTCTTCCATTTAATTAATAATTAATACGACTTATTAATAAGAGGGATTTTAAGCATCGGGATTATACATTTGTTACCCAACAAGATGTTTTCTAGAGAATTGAATGAATGAAAACTTATGTTGGCTGAATGAAATGCGGTACTGAGAAGGAAAAGTAGCCAATCGAAGAGCGGTGAAGTACTCTTCATGGAATCTTCATCTTTGTGTGTCAACAGCTATTTGCAGCTGAGAGAGAGGATTCAGCAGTACCTAGAGATCATTTGAAAGTTGATGGAAAACCGCTCCATTGGAGTAAGAAAGTCGCATCGTCACCTTCAATGCAATTTGTGCACCACAGAATATTGCACTGGTCGAGTTTAAGGTAGACAACCGGATTTAAGAGAGGTTTACTTCAAGAGAAAATGAAACGCACTAGAATAATGTCTGACATTGAGCTGTGCGTTATAAGTACGATTAGAATAATGGANTGTCCTAACAGGAGAAATAGACCAACCTCCTCCTCTTAACCCATTCCTATTCATCTCTTTAAATTCTGGAATAAGAGATATTAACGATTCACATCGTTTGTGTGAGATAAATTAGAGTACAGGTTGCGCGAGACACGAGAGACAAGTACAAGAGCAATTTTGATGGGGAAATAAAATTACTCTCTTGTGGAGAAATGGGGCAAATAGTCAATAATGTAAGGAGTCTTCCAGATTTCACAGAGCCCGTGGTATTTTAATTCAGCATTGGACGTGGCCATCTTCGTCGATAATCTAATATAAATAATATTCAATCACAAAGCTTTCGACTTTATGAGAATATTATACTTGGAATTAATTATTGATTTATACATTTTCTGAAATACAGCAATACTTCGTTTAACGAATCTTAATTCGTTAAACGAAGTATTGCTTAGGATTATTGCTATTATTATTGTGTCTTAGGATCGTCGAAAACACTGTGGAAAAGATCGATCATTAGCTCAGGATTTCATCCTCTGGCTGAGGAGCTGAGGTACGAAGATATACTTTGCTTATTTTGGCAGGAGACTAAGGATTCAGTTCATGAATGTTGAGGTGAAATCATTTGAATATATTTTTTTAATTTCTTTCCATTCTTGCTTAGAGGTAAAATGTTTTGGAATTTTTGCTTGTTTTAATGAATTGAGGTGTTTCGGCAAATGAAGGTGATTACAGAACGATTTACCTTCGCTATCCGAGTACTCACATCATTGGGATTATGAACTATGACCACAGGGAAAATATTCGAGAGTGTCTTGGTGAGTGGCGAATATTCCATTCATTTTTATCTTCTTCCTTCAAAGAAAAATTACGTAAGCGCTAAGAGGATGAAATCCAAAATCCACCATCGAAAATTCCTTCCAAGCAAGACACCTATTACCTTTGACCATCCCATCGTTCACGTTTCCTCCACCGAATCCGGGATGCCATTTGACCTCTCCCCAAAAAAAGGCTACTCTTCCCCATTGACCTCCATATGCACACAGCACTGTTGAAGAAGAGCACCAAGGGTTACTTACATGCATAACCTCTCACAATCCTTCCTCATCCCTTCGATACCGCCTTAAACTTGCCCTTCACCCCCTCAGGGTCCGCCCTATATCCTGCCCCCTCCTTTCTGCAATCCTTTAGAGAGAAAGAGAGACTGTCAGCCTCGCGTACACCCCACTCTCCCCTTTGACTCCACTGTCCATCCCATTTTCTCCCCTCCCAGCCCCTCGCGAGCCGATGGCCAACTTGCAGACAGGTTCTTTCTCCTCTCTTTTCCCTTCCCTTCCTCTATTCCCATTCCTTTTACTCTATTTCTGGTTGCTTTCCGTCTACAAGTCTTCTCTATTGGCCTCCACAGCCACCCGTCTCCTTCCACCTCCTTGCGGTCTCTTATTAGGCGACATCTGATCACTTATCGCCCAAGATAGATTGACACTAATTGCGGTAGTTTTTTGTGATTCTAGAATGCGGATGATGATGATGGATGTCGGGGAAATGTGTATCGGGGAGGATAGCTCTAATCTTGAAATGGAGTAGGCCCGCAATGTTTGGGGATCTAAGAATATTTCGACGGCGAGAGGGTGACGTTTGTCAAAGTCTCAGCGGAGATTTCCGCGAAGATGGAATATGAAGAAAGTATTCATTGGAGCAATATTGGTACCGAAAAGTCTCTTCTTTCATTTAACTCAACGCCAACGTTAATTAATTCAAAAAAATAAAGTGCAGAATATAAGATCGGTAGAGAGCAAAAAATGGATACGTTGTATGGTATTGGTTACCTGGATGGTTGAGAGAGGACGACCTACGGCAGGAAAACGCCCATGATAAAGAGGGAAAACCTGCGCTAACCTACATATATAAGTAGCTGAAACATTTCAAAGTAGACGTGTTTCAACAAATACATGAAATTAGATAAAACATTCTTCATGCCACGAGTAAAATCCAACATAGAGATAACACGGCAAACAAATGCAAGAAGTATTAAAAGGAGAATAAGCGTTGAAAACCTTTGAGACGATAAAAGAAAATTTAAAAAAATNAAATCTATGAGACGATAAAAGAGAATAAAAATTTTAAAAAATACAGCTCCATCTAATTGAGATATAACCACATTATATAGACTACTTCCGAATACGGAAATATTAAGAATGGATAGAAAAGAAAATAAATAGGAGGAAAAAACAGAGGAGTCCCAGAAAATAAGATCCAGTCAAAAATTAGAGTATCATTTACATGTAAGATATTCTCGTTAAACTGAGACATAGATTTAAAAACATTTCCGCCATCAAAATGGAGAGCAATGCCGTGTAGAATTTAAGATTTCAATCTATCCGGGAGAATTTATCCCTTCTGCTTTCAATTCAAGTGATGGCGAAAACGTTCTGCTTTCATGATCTACTTGGCAAAGTTTAAAGAAAATTCATGCATTAATTGAATAAGTAAGTATATAAGCGCGACAAAATAACTTCAACATAAAATATTTTCCATTGAATTACGAGGAAATCTTTCCCGCGAATTACCATCAATCTGTGTTGCGAGGCAACGACAGAGTTCGTGTCAAAAGAACTTTAAACGGTGAAGTGAGTTCATTTGTGGTATACGAAAATTCCACTTTAACAGTGAATAATCTTACTCAGCTGAAGTACTTGTCAAAATCAATTATGGAAATTATGAGCCTTACGTAAGCCTCTTTTAGTTAAATACCCGGTGTTCCATTAAGTCTTCCCTTCCTTAAAATGATAACGCGTGGCAAATAAGATGTCCGTTAAAACTAAAAGGTATTTTCAAATCATTATCGATAACATATTGATTGAAGACATGATATCATTGCTTCTTGTTTAATACAATATCTAAAAGAAATAAGAAGGATACAACTAAGAAAAAAGAATCCGTGAGAATGATCTAGGAGCCGTTGATATTTAGTACAATCTTCTGACGGATATTCGATTTCCTTATATTTTTCATTGATGGAAGTAAATATAAGATCGACCAGTCAATACTGAGAAACTTTGAGAGAGTTAAGCGATTATTAACATATAGCGATAAAAAATTCAAACAACTTACAAGTGCTAACTCTGATAACGATCAAGAGATGCTAATCGGTATTCCTCAAGATCAGGGGTGGCCAAGAGGACCGTCGTCGGTGGAGACATTGGTAAATCGCGACTGGATATCGAAGAAATTCTTCCCTATGGAATAATTTGTATTACCGTAAGTTTTAATTTTGTAGTACGATCAATGAAATTGACGATCATGTCCCAATGCTGAGGTAAATACAAAATAAGGCTCGGAGACGAACGTAAGACTATTAATAATTTTCGTTTCAACGAATGACAATTTTTTTTCTCTAGGTAAGTTATACATAAGTATCAAAGTCGATCGAAGTAAGAGATAAGTTGGACATGCCTGCTCTAGATTAATTAATGAAATTACAAATTATATGGTAGGAGCATGTTAGTAAATTACAGGATGGCGATAACACAAGATATGAATATGAAGTTCATAAAGTTATGTATATAGTAAATGTGTGAAGGCTTGATGTCACATCACAAAAAAGTGTATCATTTATGAACGATGAAATGCTGGCTTAGGATCTACATCTTTAATTTATTTTTATAATTAAATGGAAGATCTTGAGCGATAAGATAAAGGTATGTATCTTTCAATTTCAGCTTCACCGCAACAGTAATTTCTGGCTTATTCTCACAAAGCTAGTCGTCGCGATGAGATATTTGTAGGAAAACTTTGAAGTGCGGTGGACAGGTCTGTTGGTAAACAAGTATTATCTGAAACAACTTTGTGTTAGACGGTTCCACTGACATTATAAATGGTTATTCCTGACCATTCATGAATAACAAGCATTTAAAATCAATGCATTCGTTTTAATGTCCTCTGCCCTTCACTACTTCGCTTCGCATATTCTCAATATGCCGTAAACGTTTTCGATCGGGTATGCCTCCCAATAATTATCATAGGTGTTTATTGTACGACAAATGATGTTTGAATTACGTATGTCCTATAATCTTTTAGATCATATGATGTCTTTACATAATATATTTTTCCCTTTTAAATTGTAGGATATTAATCCCAAATGCTGAAATGAATTTTTCCCAAAATTTTATCAGAATTTATTAATAGACATGTATCTTTCTTGATAAATTCTATTTATCAAGAAAGATACAAAATCATGATTCCATCAAAATGAAGGAACTGTAAAAAAACCTTTTGAATGTTCATCCAATTATGTTAAAATAAAATATGCTTAATGCCCTTTTTTTCGCGTCAATAAAAATAAACAGAGTAGAATGAGAAAATATGTTTACAAAATGTAAAACAATTCTGAAAAATTAGACTGGTATCACCAAATCCACGCAAAGGATTTGCGCTAACTCTTTGCATGAATTTCAAGGGCTCATACAAATTTTTCTCAAAGCCTTTTGTTGCTGATCTGCAATCATTGATCAATTATCATGTACATGATAATAGATATGATGATTCAATCCTTAAAATATTGCATACCAGAAAAAAATGACACTTAATCTTTACTTTATGATCAAATTAAATCAACGTACTAGTATGTTATTATCTAAAAAAATCATTGAGCATTCAACTTGGTGCCTTCGATTCCACACAAACGCAATTCAAGAATGTACACAAAATTCATCTTTTTACACCTGATTACATATGATACTGAGTTACTCCACTGGCTCCAATTTGCTGTACATCTTAATCTAGAAATCCTGCTTCCTCTTTTCATCCTGTTACGCTCCCATCACTATAACTTTTCCCAACACGTTCCTCTTCCACCCTCAGAATTCCCTTCAAGGCCAATCTTTTATAGTTCATGAGTCAATCATTTTCTACTTATTGGAGATACGTCATACAAACTATAATAAGACGCCATAAACTATAATAAATAAGCTCTCTAAATTCAGAGATAGGTTGTGATTACTGCCTATTATATTCTATCTTTTTACTTAAATTTTTATTTTTCTTATTTTTCCCTTTCTTTCTTCATTTTAAATCTTAGCTTCAACCGTCAGTAGGTTTCGCAATTTCTCTTTCTCTCCCCTCTTCCGGTGGGTGTTTTCCTGTCTGATTTTCATATTTTTCCTAAGAGCATTTACATTTTTCCAAAGTGCATACCTAGTTTTTCTGTTAACCCAAATTAGAAAAAAAATAGAATAGAAATCTTTTGCTTTTTCTTCCGTTTCATTCCTAAAAGCTCATTTTTAATATTTAATGGCATAAGGTTTAATTTAAGAAGGTACCAAAGTCTCAATCTTTTCCTGAAATAAAGCCTTTTTATTATTATGATTAATATTAGTNAGCGATAAAAAATTCAAACAACTTACAAGTGCTAACTCTGATAACGATCAAGAGATGCTAATCGGTATTCCTCAAGATCAGGGGTGGCCAAGAGGACCGTCGTCGGTGGAGACATTGGTAAATCGCGACTGGATATCGAAGAAATTCTTCCCTATGGAATAATTTGTATTACCGTAAGTTTTAATTTTGTAGTACGATCAATGAAATTGACGATCATGTCCCAATGCTGAGGTAAATACAAAATAAGGCTCGGAGACGAACGTAAGACTATTAATAATTTTCGTTTCAACGAATGACAATTTTTTTTCTCTAGGTAAGTTATACATAAGTATCAAAGTCGATCGAAGTAAGAGATAAGTTGGACATGCCTGCTCTAGATTAATTAATGAAATTACAAATTATATGGTAGGAGCATGTTAGTAAATTACAGGATGGCGATAACACAAGATATGAATATGAAGTTCATAAAGTTATGTATATAGTAAATGTGTGAAGGCTTGATGTCACATCACAAAAAAGTGTATCATTTATGAACGATGAAATGCTGGCTTAGGATCTACATCTTTAATTTATTTTTATAATTAAATGGAAGATCTTGAGCGATAAGATAAAGGTATGTATCTTTCAATTTCAGCTTCACCGCAACAGTAATTTCTGGCTTATTCTCACAAAGCTAGTCGTCGCGATGAGATATTTGTAGGAAAACTTTGAAGTGCGGTGGACAGGTCTGTTGGTAAACAAGTATTATCTGAAACAACTTTGTGTTAGACGGTTCCACTGACATTATAAATGGTTATTCCTGACCATTCATGAATAACAAGCATTTAAAATCAATGCATTCGTTTTAATGTCCTCTGCCCTTCACTACTTCGCTTCGCATATTCTCAATATGCCGTAAACGTTTTCGATCGGGTATGCCTCCCAATAATTATCATAGGTGTTTATTGTACGACAAATGATGTTTGAATTACGTATGTCCTATAATCTTTTAGATCATATGATGTCTTTACATAATATATTTTTCCCTTTTAAATTGTAGGATATTAATCCCAAATGCTGAAATGAATTTTTCCCAAAATTTTATCAGAATTTATTAATAGACATGTATCTTTCTTGATAAATTCTATTTATCAAGAAAGATACAAAATCATGATTCCATCAAAATGAAGGAACTGTAAAAAAACCTTTTGAATGTTCATCCAATTATGTTAAAATAAAATATGCTTAATGCCCTTTTTTTCGCGTCAATAAAAATAAACAGAGTAGAATGAGAAAATATGTTTACAAAATGTAAAACAATTCTGAAAAATTAGACTGGTATCACCAAATCCACGCAAAGGATTTGCGCTAACTCTTTGCATGAATTTCAAGGGCTCATACAAATTTTTCTCAAAGCCTTTTGTTGCTGATCTGCAATCATTGATCAATTATCATGTACATGATAATAGATATGATGATTCAATCCTTAAAATATTGCATACCAGAAAAAAATGACACTTAATCTTTACTTTATGATCAAATTAAATCAACGTACTAGTATGTTATTATCTAAAAAAATCATTGAGCATTCAACTTGGTGCCTTCGATTCCACACAAACGCAATTCAAGAATGTACACAAAATTCATCTTTTTACACCTGATTACATATGATACTGAGTTACTCCACTGGCTCCAATTTGCTGTACATCTTAATCTAGAAATCCTGCTTCCTCTTTTCATCCTGTTACGCTCCCATCACTATAACTTTTCCCAACACGTTCCTCTTCCACCCTCAGAATTCCCTTCAAGGCCAATCTTTTATAGTTCATGAGTCAATCATTTTCTACTTATTGGAGATACGTCATACAAACTATAATAAGACGCCATAAACTATAATAAATAAGCTCTCTAAATTCAGAGATAGGTTGTGATTACTGCCTATTATATTCTATCTTTTTACTTAAATTTTTATTTTTCTTATTTTTCCCTTTCTTTCTTCATTTTAAATCTTANCTACATCATTTTATAGTTTTTAATCATTTCACTGTCAATCGAGGAATTATTTACTTAAATTTTTATTTTTCTTATTTTTCCCTTTCTTTCTTCATTTTAAATCTTAGCTTCAACCGTCAGTAGGTTTCGCAATTTCTCTTTCTCTCCCCTCTTCCGGTGGGTGTTTTCCTGTCTGATTTTCATATTTTTCCTAAGAGCATTTACATTTTTCCAAAGTGCATACCTAGTTTTTCTGTTAACCCAAATTAGAAAAAAAATAGAATAGAAATCTTTTGCTTTTTCTTCCGTTTCATTCCTAAAAGCTCATTTTTAATATTTAATGGCATAAGGTTTAATTTAAGAAGGTACCAAAGTCTCAATCTTTTCCTGAAATAAAGCCTTTTTATTATTATGATTAATATTAGTATGTTTTAGGTATGCATATATGTGAGTGTAAATGTGTCAATGAGAAATAAATTTCCTTTAAATTTCTCTGCATTAAATTCGCCTTTAATAATTTCATAATACGTCACTTTTGTTAGACGCGCTAATGGTTGGCCATCGCTAATGTACCATCTTCTGAAGTGTTGAGCTACTTTTCTCCTTCGTAGTCTACCAAAAAGTCTACCCTTGAATACTTTAATAGACGTATAATTCACATTGGAAAAATAAATACCTGTGATATTTAGTTTTATGAAACACCCATGAAGTGAGCAATAAAAATGAGAGTTCTTCACTTTTCAAGAATGAAAATCGTTAATCCTATATTCCCATCCTTATCAGAGTGTAAGTTGACAGAGGAATAAGTTTCCCGCCAAAAGGGAATTATTTCGATCCATAGAAAATCATTTCGCTAGGCTTGACTGAATATGTGCGTGGCTGAGGGTAAACAGAGTCACCATTGCTTTCCGAGAGGCTCCCTTCTCCTTCCTCATCCGTTAAGAGTTTAGCGGCGGTCTGAGATGGAGACAGCAGCCGCATTCCACGAGCAAATCCCCAGCGGGCATAGATGGCTCGATCCTTGCCCAGCAAGACGAGGCAGACAAAAGGGAGGGCGAAGGGGGCGGGGCAGAGATGCAAAAGGGGAGAGACGGAAAGAGAGTGGAAGAGGGAGAGTAGGATAAGGAGAACCGGAGATAAGGATAGGAAAAGTACGGCGTAAGAGAAACAATTATAGGACGGGAGAGGATTTACAGTACTGAAGAGGCATTCGAATATTGGTTCTGGAGAAGAGGGAACACAGAGAGATAATGTTTCATGCTAATTAATTTTCGATCCGGTAATATAAAAAGAGACGGAAATGAGGATTGACGTGGAATTAGATAATGTAGATAAATCTCGAAGTGACTGATTTGTGCGTGGAAAATGGTGATCGTGCTATTTCCTGGCGGTTTAAGTAAGATATTAACCCAAGGATTAACCGCGGTGAAATAATATCGAAGCGACAAGGTCTCGAACCCAAGTCTCCCACTTTCGGGAGGATGTTCAAGCCACTGAACCGCCCCACTGTATCCACGCCTGGTAAATACATCTACCTGAAATCTGGAAGACCAAGCTTCGAGTCCCAGTGACTTCGATATTTTTCTCTACTGTTTACACTTGGATTTTAAGGAGCGCGAGAATGGTCCTCAATTCATATATAGTTACCACATAGAACGGCAAACTCAAAAAGGGAGGAAATATAAGTATTATGATGCAATGTTTTGCTACACCTTTCGATTATCCTATTTATGAAATGACTGAAAATAGAGCACGTTTAAATGTATGTTATTTCCAAACGTGGCAGCAACTATCGTGTAAACCAGAGGTCGGCAACCTGGTCTCTGCTGCCCACTTGCGGCAGTTATAAATTTTCAAGTGGGCAGTGTTCACCAGATAATAAAATTGACAGCGGAAGAAATTCATGATTAAGGATATTTGACTGCATGTCGAATGAACGACAAAAAAAATGTTTCTAGTAAAATTACGTTATTTTATGGGAGAATTTTTAAGGCATAAAAATATTAAGGTAACAATATTGAAAATGCTCGAATGTATTCTTCTTAACTTATTTTAATTAATTTTGATTCGTATTTCTATGGAGGACCATATTTCTAAAATGTTCATTCGTATTTTATATTGTATGTACTTGACTAAAACACCAGTTTACACAACCGCGTTCGGCTGTATTACGTTATGTATTCTGTCAATATACATTAATTAAATGTTAAAATAAATCCTTTAATGCGTAATTATTTTCACAAGTGGTAAATAAAGTTATTGATATCTTGGAGTTGGGGAAATTACTCTGTTAACAAGGGTGAGTGGTAGGTAAGGAAAGTTTGGCGACTACCGGTGTAAACCATGTCTTTCTGAATATTTGGATTGAACTAATCTTTTCATACCTTAAAACGTGTATCACTTCACTTAAAAGACTTATGCCTCGCTTCCTAATATATATTTAATATAATAAGAATATTCTAAATTTTAAATTTTAGTGTCAGCAATAACCGTCTTGGAAGATACCAAGAGACACTGATCTTGGCTATTTACTAATACAGTCTAACTACGTGCCTCCAAGTCTCTGTGTGAATGCATTACTCTAGATTGAAAGTAGTTGGTTCATCAAGTCGTTTAGAACAATGTTTATTCATGGTGGAGACAAGAGGATACAAGTAGCCTCTCTAATACTTAAAAATCCGTGATCTGCTACGGTTGGAATACGTATTTGCATTCCTCTTATGATTTTCACGTTCTTCAATGCGTTCTGACAGGAGGACGCTTCCTGCAGAGCGTTCAAGCCTAGCGCTGGACACAGCACATGCATCAGAGCTATTTGCTTTCGTGACCATGCTTACTAGTCTGGGAACTGGTTGAAAGTTGTGAGTAGTGCTGACCTAGTCTCCCAAGATAAGAGACCAATAACTTAGGTACGGGAGATCCCATAAGGATTAGGAATTTGTATTGAAAGTTGCAAAATTTCAGAATTATAACAAAATACATAAATTTGATCACATTGAGGTGATTTAAACTGCCTCGACCAAATCACGGGGGGTTACAGATTGCTTGTAATGAGGGCATTGCATCCATCTCAATGAGAGATGGATTGTTTATATTCGTAGCACTGAATGAGTGAAATATATTACGGGATTGACGGGAGAGAAAAAAGGCGGATCTTACAATTATTGGGCATATGTTCTAACCACTGAACTACCCGTCGAGTAAATCAGTATCTTTTTTCGGATGTGTAGTCAGTGATGTAATGTAAATA
Source organism: Ladona fulva (assembly GCA_000376725.2). NCBI lineage: Eukaryota > Metazoa > Arthropoda > Insecta > Odonata > Libellulidae > Ladona > Ladona fulva. Next base: position 588,539 of record KZ308275.1, read on the forward strand.
GGGGCTAGTAAATTAAGTTCTTGGGTTAGTAAATGAAATTCAGAGGCTAGTAAATATAATTCAGGGGTTAGCTTATCTGCCCGCATAGTGTAATTAATTAAGTTAATTATTTCGCACTCACATACGTGAGGATCAACCCTGATCGTAGCGATAAATTTACTATCATCACCACCTTTACGGTTTCTTCTTAAGCCAATCTTCGGTATGAATTAAACTAATGAATGTTCTAGAACTTCCAGCTGACTCGAGTATCATTTTCACAATTTTAATGTCATAGTAATGATATTTGACTTAGTCACTTCATTCCTTCCGTTATAATACAGAAAACGCTTTCGAGAAGGATGATGGAGTAGAATTAATATGCACATCAACTAACATTTTTCCACTGATACTGTTTTCTGTCTCCAAATATTGTTCTTAACGTTTTTTTCCCGAAAAATTCCCCATATTCCCTATTTTTTTAATAAAAATAGTTTTTTATGATGCTCTGTTCGGAACATGTATAAATATATAATGCTTTTCCGTGTTGACACTGCCACCGAGCTATCGGTCCACTTGCAATGTGATTTATTATAATAATGATAATAATAATAACGGATTACACAACGGATTATTTAACGGATCTCTCGCGTTAAATAAATCTAAGAAGACAAAACTGTCCACACAGATGCCAAACTCCATTTCATTTCGAGCCAATGTGGAAATATTTATCTACCCTCAGAGTAGTTGGTTTGTAAATTATATACCTATCCAATTATCTTAATTCAAAGACATTTCTCCAGCAACAATTAATTACTTATGGAAACCCACGAAGAAATGTAAAGGAATATTTAATACATGGAATCCTAGGCTTAGTGCTCGAATAGAATTAAATGCCTACGAAATTATGAGGAAAATCGAGATAAGTGTAATGGAAAATGCATCCAGTTCATTGCCAAGGATGTCACGGGCGCTCCCTCCGGGTGTGCGGCCATGTCTGGGAGGAAAAAAGTACCACTGCATCTAGAATTTCCTCTTAATAAAATAAACGATAGAGAAAAATGCATGTCTCCAGACGCCGGCGAAATAGGTTAGGCTCATAGCTTATGGAAGCGTATCCCATGGGGTGGAACTGACATCCCACCTCACCAACCCCCGCTTGACTCGGACGTGTGGAAAATAAAGATGTTGGGGCGAGAGTTGAACGGAGGTAAAACCAGTGGAATCATCAGATAGATGCCAAGAAAACTCTGTATTGCTGGTTTTTAGCATGAAGGGGGAACAAGCTCGCCTATGAGAGGCTGAGAGAGATAAAAAATCGGTGGCAGAGAAGAAAACCGCAATTGAGGAAGAAGTTTTGAAGATGCTCAGCATGGACGACCACTCCTCGCTGGTTTAAAAATGGTGGAGGAATTCTTCAAGATGTAATTGACCAGGACAGCGAGATAAATAAATTCTTCGTCCGCGGGGTGGAGTGTCGAGGTTAAAAAGTCAATGAGGCCGTAGTTAGGGAATGGTGTCACGTGCTCTTGCCATCCGAATCCGGTTTTTGTACTAAATTTTCCGCACTATGACACGAATACATCCAAAGGTTTAAACCATAAGTCAAGAACCATAGAAAAAAAGAACACTAAATTCGCAATGTCTTTGAATTTATTTCTCGGTTATTCGGCAAGTGTTTTCGTGTAATCAAGAAGAAGAATCTTTGCAAAATAGCGCTTGTCAACTGGTGTGCCGCAAGTAAGCTCTTGGTGCGATGAATAAATCCAATAGAAGAGTAATTTTCTAATTTAAAGTTATGGATGCGCTTAATTTTCCAACTTAAATCGTTTCTTGAGGTTTAATTGCGAAATTATTGACATAATTCATTTACATGTTTTTACATTTGCTAATTTTAATCTTTACGGAAGCTAACAAATGTACAGTATAGTCTTCCGCAAATTTTTAGTCATGTTTAGTGATCCGTGGCCGAAATATGGATGGAAAACTATGAAAGCTTTACCCCTTGGAATGTCACGAAAAATGAGATGGTAACAAGCTAAATTATATTTGTTATTGCTGCGCTTTTAAGCCGGTTAATCGAAAAACAGCTATGCATCGGTTTAAATATACGTGATGTTCCTTTTTTCCAGAGATAATTTACGGTGGTAACCAGAAATTTTTGTTTTATTATTTCATGCCTTCGTCCTCACAAATTTCAATCGACCAAAGAAATAGAAAAAAAGCATTTCAGTATGCTGAGGACTGGGTTGAAACGTAAATGAACCGTAGTGTAAGAAAGTACGAGATGCAATGTTAAGCAATTTCAGCAATCGCTAACTGTAATACCAAGCCTGTTTCTTTCTAATGAGTTTATATATTATCTTTAGGTCAAACTACCCCTGGCGAGCCACAAGAGACTGCAGTAGTTACGAAAACGCACTGCAACTCCAAAATTATAGCTAAGTAAGGATTCAGAAACAATAACACAATATTCAATTTAACCACAAATATTTTTTCCTCCAATAACTTTTGAAACTTATTACGCTTGGTGCATGAGATATGGCAGACATCAATATCTGGCTATCTGACATATATGTGATTTTTTCAAGGATTTATAACTCGAAAGCGAACTAAGTCGAAGTGCTAGTGATGATAAAACGTTCAATGAGTTGTGCCTATTCAGAATAGGAATTTAAAAAACGAAAAGCTTAATCTGCAAATCGACAAAATATAAATAGGAATTTGAAACAAACAGGAAAATACTATGTGAAATAACGTAAACCGTAGCGAACGAAAATATGTTCAGTTGTATACCTGGTGGTTAGAAGGTAGAATACAGGTTATTTTAATCCTTTTATAAAGATTTCATACTTGAATTAGTTGATTTTTTGGCGTTAATGACGGCAATTTAACATTAATCCATCATGCAGATTAACCGCAAACCATTTACGGAGAAGAAGTAAATGTTCCGCTTTCTTTTCCATTCTAATTTCAATAAACTCCCATAAATTAAGGGTGAAAATTTTCCACTAGAGCTTCATATCGGCAATTTCATTTTTGTTAACTTGATATCCATCATTATTGCAAATCTTCAGTGCAAGAAGGTGCATGACCTGGTATAATTCTAATAAACATGCATTTTTAACTCTTAGCAACCCCACGTTTATATTTAGGGCCAATTTATTATCTTATTTTTCTGTGCCGTTAATACCCACTTCCTTGAGGATTTACCACTCATATCGCCCTTCAGGATGTGACCCTATCGTCTTCTAGCCCTTTTAATAGTCCTAATGAAGGTAGTTGTTGGCGACAACGGCAACCTATTTTATATTACTTTGCAGTTATATGTTCCTTTACACGACGCATAACATGACCATACCATCGCAGGCGATTCTCCTAGAGCATTTCCTCTATGTTTGCTACTTTATGTTCAACATTCTTCACGAATCGGAATTTCATTCGCTGGCTAGCGTTTACGATTTCTCGGGCAATTGTTCTGTTTTACACGCGTTGATGATCCGGCGGGATAGTGCAGAATTCAAGAGCTGTCTTTTTAATACAGTAGTTCAGGAGCACATCAAGCCAGCACAGCTATGCCATCAAGTATCAGTTTATAAGCGTGCTGTCGCAAGTTAAATACATTTATTACCCCTAGAATCAAAAAACCAGTTTTATCGAACCATAAAGTCAAAGGAGATGGAGCCATTTCGTAAGTTCAAAGGTCGAGAGAAAGTGTAAAAGAACATGAGGATTTGAATAGATTGCGGTTTTGTAGTATTATGCCCTAAATAGGATAGATTTACTGAGAATGAGACTAAAGGCAATAGGTGGTCCGATACAAAGTAGAACTTTTTCAGCACAAGTTTAAAAAGGACTCGCTCAATAAAAGTTGAGAACAATAGAAAAGATACATCTTAGATCTTTGTAAAGATGTAAAGCCATAGTTATCGTTCACAAACCATGGGAATTCCTCATATGGGAGAATGAATTTCCCATAGAAAACAGTAAAGGACGCCTGTGTCTTTTAATTCTTAAATCGATAACGAAAAGTTGTTACCAGGTGAGAAACAAAAGGAAATAGGGAGATTGGTTCAATAACATCGATAATTAATTAATGAATGGTTAGAGAAAGACCCCATCCTAGAGGTCATCAAACCTTATCCGCCGAGTACCACTGTAGACCAAAAACTTAAAAGTTTTGAAGCAAAATCTGTCAAAAAACAAACATTTTATGATTAGAACTAGTTACAATACAGTATGATTGTAACTACGGCATACTCGCTTCCGTTCTCCAACGATAACTCTCTTCGGGTCAAGCATTAAGTTTTTATTAAGAAGCAAACACTGAAGTCGGGTCAAAACGTATGTTTAGACAAGCTATTTACATTGTCAACAAAATGGAAGATAGGAACATTACAAAACGGAAGATAGGAATAGGTAGATAAATTGCGTTCACTTCTTGTTTTCTCAATAAAAACTTCCAAACGTAAAATTTTCACAAAAAAGTTCAGTTCGGCCGCGACGGGTCACGTACACTACATAAAGTGGAGAGAAGTAAACCTGAATTTGATTAACGATATAATGAGTTCAGTCATTACACCTGCAATAACAACGGATACATTGTCTGACACACTCATGTATTCAGAAAAATTAAAGAAGATTGGCTGGCAAGCGTAATTCCTTAAGCAGGCCGCAATCTAACCAGCGGACGTAAGTTTGACGATCCAGGTCTGGCTGCTAACAATAAATATACTTCACAATGTTTTGAGACAAAAGCTCAAATTTCTAGAGGATATAAAATTAATTTCTATATCTGAATAATAGATGCTTGTTCGAGGAGATTTCCCGACGAATACGGATATTTTGAGCAAAAAAATATTCGCCGCTTCAATGAAAAATATGAACAACTTAACAAATGTGTTTATTTCCTTTGATTTAAAAATATAAAATTTCTAAACGATTTCAGGCAGCGTCTATCGAGAATCATACAAAACATGTAGAGGTAAAAAAAGAACTCAGTATTTCCATTTTATTATTACAATCACGCTCTCTTCGTTCGTTGCACAGCATTCTCCATCCCATCTGAATTTGCCTGCATTACGAAATTTCCTCCATTCCCTTTTCTACATAGTCCAGGGCCAGCTGTCGAACCCTAGCCACGTTTTCTGGTGTTCCATGAGTGTCTTCGAAGGTTAGGAATTTCTTGAAGAGAACCTTCATTTTTCTTACAGAAAGTTTTTGAGAGACTGCGCGTTCCAAGACATTCCTGAAATGAAAGAATAGACTAAATGAGCCAGGTGAACAAGAAGCACATAGTTATACACATCTTACTACTCTAAATAACATTAACGTATGAAATGCTAATAGCAAGCAGAAGTGATTCAAAAGATATACTTATGTAAATGTTTTCATGATTAATTTGTGAATGAAATTTCTTTTCAAATTATAGTGATCTTATTATGCTTGTTAATATTGTATCATGACAAAAATTTTTCTCATTTACCACAACTTCCTATTTTCTAACCCGTAGAAAATATATAAGGGTTTTATTCAAGAATTTAAGGCCGTTGAATATACGTATATTCTAGCGATACCTTCAACTGCTAAAACACACTAGCGCAAGAAATTACGCCTTTATGTAGATATAATTAGCCGAATTAACCCGTTTTACAATTTATTATAAAAGTATGAATTGCTAGCTTGGGCAAACATTTTCGTATTTCCAAAATTTTAAGATTAACTTATTCGCACTTTCATAATAAATTACAGTCTCAATTTATTATAAAAGTGTGGCTTTGGTATTTTGGCCGACAAAATAGAATTTCAAAAATATTTACATTTAATTTGAATACATTTTTTATGAAAGCATTTTAATACAAACTGTTCTAATACTTATTTCTGTTATAAAATTTCTTGATACACAACTTCTTAGGGCACCATCAGACAACATCAGTATTCTTTTAGATTCTTGAACAATAACTCAATTTCAGAGTAGATAACTTCTTATTTTCACATACATCTTCCACTTTCCAACTTAAACTTCGAAAGAATGCGGGAGCGAGGGCAATTAAAGATTCCACAACCAACTTTAATTTCGATGCGCGCGCCTTTAAGGAAAAGTATTTAAAACACGTAAGCCAATTTTTCGCATCTCCTTGATCCGTTGTCAGCTGACTTCAGCGCTACTTTCTAAATTCAAGAGAAAAACACCTCCGAATTTTTAAACGGGTGATTGAACCGCTAGTTCCGCATCTTGAGCCAGTTTTTACCCGTTGTAATTAGTATTTTCCGTTGCCTGCCCTTCTAAAAGGAATCCGATCTTTCCTTGTTTATAAATGTATCATTAGTATTCAAATGTCTTATTAGTACCATCAGTATCTAATGTGTATCACTAGGTTCTTGAGCAAAAATTAAAAGGCCTTAAAGAGAGCCAAATGACCGTGATCCGTTTTAACATCCAATTTGATCCTCGAGTCGAGTGATTTAAAAGCTGATTTTCCGGCAGTCATTATTGACTCAGGATTGTCAGTGGTCGAGAGCAAAACAACAGGCGCTTCAAAGACAAACTCCCAATTCTCATAACCAGTCCCTTGATTCCCCTACATCCTTGCATACTCCGCCCTGCCCCACCCATTGCCAAGTACATAAATTAATGTATTTAGCCTGGCCCGAAAAGTGGTGTTTGAAATTATTTTTATAAGAATCCCTTATTCACCATCAGCAATCGCATTAAACCATTTAACATACATATAAGCAATGTTACACAGGCGGGTAGTATTAATTTATTGCGCTAAAAATGCTGGTCCAATATTTGTATAGTATTTATTCATTGCGCTACAAAATGCTAATTGGCATTTTGTAGCGCATTGGCACTGACATTAGTACGTTTTGTACTTGTTCATAAAATTATATAACTTAATATAAATCTTACGATTAAAGTATTTGAAATTTTAAAATCATGAGTACTGCAGCTTCAGATTCTTCCAGATCAATGAAAGAAGCAGAAAGATTCATTAATTAGGTAAGATTAGGCCCAAAAATGACAAATTTTCTACCAGAAATGTTTTTAATGCTGAACATTAATAGTTATTAAGAACACAATATATAAGGAAAGATTTTTTGTTGAAGAAAATCTAAAATGTTTAGATGACTCACAGTAGAATAAGAATATGAAACACCCGACGTTAATGTATAACAATACAAGCAAAGCGAAGAGGCGCTTAAAATTCGAAATTAATAAATTTATTCGAAATTTAATACTATTTACATTAAATGTTCAATATAATTATATCAGGGTAAGTAGAGACGACCCAAGTCCAAGTCTTAGTTCGTAGAAATAAACATCCACCATCAAGTAAGGAGATACTGACTCAGATTCACGCATTTATTTCTTTTTCGTGGACTGCAATTCGTTTGCCCTCCAAATGCTTTCCAACTTTCTCCTAATACTGAATCCGACGCAAAAATTCCCAATTCCTAAAATTTCTAATTCGATTACATTTTGACTCTACAAATTATGAATTCTCTATACCCCTCAATTCAACGGAATACACATTGCCTTGCCCGCCAAACTTTGCTCTCATGCCGATTCTACGTATTCAATTTCTACTGACTTTTCCAAAGAACTTTTCGGTTTGTCGTTATCATCCAATGATCTTCCTTAATAAAGGATATTTCATTATCTACGATCTGAGTAAGGGCCTTCCCAAGGAAAATGGCATAAAATTTGACCTCTACGTTTGACCAAAATCTGAATCTTAAAATTTTTAATAATTTTTACACTTTTGTATATCCTCGTTAACACTTATTGGCAGCCCCGTAACCTTAAATTTGAAGCCGAGTAAATATTCTGCCGCTTCATTATTAATTTTTTTAAATTTTGAAATGTTCGCAAAATTCGCCAAACCTGGATTAGTTTGAAAGGTCTTACTTTTTCAATGAAACATGTTATAGATCTTTTTCTTCATTAATAAATAGGCATTGAATCTACCTTCAAAAATACGAGTATATCAAAAATTCTGAAATGTTGTTTAGAACACTTAAATTTGTTAATCTTTCAAAATTTAAAATTTTTAATTAGCTAATCGTGTAGTAAAACATATGACCGCTTAACGCCAAAATCGCCGGATTTAAAAATACATCAACGGAATCTGCAATGCAAAAGTAAAAGCATATTACCGAGCGGTACTCGTTGCCAGCGCGCCTCAACCCCTCAGTATTCACGGGTATGCGCTCACTCAAGTATGAAATAAGCTGACTGACACGTACATACTTAATCGTACATACTTACATACCATCGCAGTGGGTCAATCAATCCGCTCTTTCAACCCAAATTGGAGGAGTTACTGTTGTGCTGGCGTATTTTAACTTTATTACCATTCTGCGATTTGTCATAAGACCCCAGATTCCATTGCACTGGTAAGGGATATATTTTTATTTACCGGTGGATTTTGAGAGTCAATTTTTATAGCAGGATTTTACGCGTACAACTTAACACGTATGTTAACATAAATTGCGTAAGACAATAACCCATGGTTCGGCGAAATGAATCACCCCTTCAGTAAAACCTGGAAACTGCTTTATTAACAACAGTAACTACAACTAAAACGCCTTATTACTGGCACTCTTTACGGACTCCGTGCCGCCTACCCCTTTATTCGAAGCACAGACGTTCACGCATCTTTTATATGGAAAATGTCAGTTCATAGATAACCGGAAAAATCGACGTTTACTCGTAGCACTCTGCAATACTTTTTGTTCACTTTTGATATTCAGAAAATTCCAATTGACTTTTCTTTTATCAAACGGCTTTTTATAAACTGCTAATCGTTTCTAGTCCAAAAACAACACGTCATGCCATGCAGAGGTACATAGCAGTAACAGGCTACCGTAACAAATTTTACGATAAAAACATTTCTAGAGCTTACATGTACTCAACTATCCGCAAACCCTACAGGAATGCACCTTTTATAATTATCTGCAAAGCTCCCGGAATAATTTCTGCCACCGTGACTAATTCTTTAAATTTCCTCGACAGGTTCCACCCTTCTTTTCTTCAACATGGCCGCCCCCGCAGCAAATAACACACGAGCCGCTCGTGATCACCCTGACGACGTTCCCCGAGAAGATGGATCGCAAGCTCAAGACCCCAATATTCCCCTCCTCCTCACGCTCTCCTTTGGTCCGTATGTTCGCCGGATCTCGCCTTTCTTTTTGTTTGCCTAGCACAGCGGAATGCTTTAAAGGCAGTTCGTAATGCTCCCAGAACAAAGAGGAACGTGGATGACCCCTGGAATCGCCACGGTCCTCACATGCGTAACCCAAAAAGAGATACGTGTTTGCAAGAAGAACTACGAATGACTTCCTAGGAAAAGGAGAATCTAGCGGGAACAGAAAATGTTTCGACTGTTCTTAAGGCAAGGTAGAAACAGCTAAAACAGGGAGAGTAGGCTTTTACTCAACGGACTTAAAAATATTTGAGCGGTATTCTTTATCGCTCATAAATTTGGAGCACATTTGTACATTGTGAAGTCTCATACAACATGTTTGTGATTTAAAGAAAAGTTTATCTACTTATCAATTTATGATTTCCTTTTAATGCATACAGTTTTCTAGAATTCGACAATTTCTACGCATTGTAGGAGCAGACAGAATCCGACTTACCCATATTCCTAGCCACGAGAGTATTTTGAAATATAAGGAATATGACGGCTAGAAGGGAGCTGAAATATGCATGCCTTCAGATAATTCAATTTTGAGGCAGAAGTAAAGTGAAATAGTCTTACGACATTTTAAATCATTTTTTATTGAATGACGGACCCGATTGTATTGAATGACGGACCCGATTGTATTGAATATTTCATTTTTTTCATTAGATTTCCCGTGAAACCCGGAAGTTCAACCCGGAGTATTGTTTTAATTTACTGAATTAAATTATTGTTAAGTAATCCTTGAAGTCCGCATGAATCGCAGGAAGAAATTGCGCAAACAATCTAAACTTTATTCAAGAAATTCTGAATTATTACTTATACGAATGCTTTTAGTAATTTTAGTGTGGGAAAACTTCATTATCTTACGTAGAAACAAGACACTTTCAAAATTAATTTGAACATTAAATAAGCATTTATCCAAAGTATGGCCACTTTAACATTTACTAAAATGCCTTGGGAATCGTAGCAAGCTGACAGAAACTAAACAGGGAAACTAACCCCATCTACAAGATCATGTGCGACAAAAATAGAGAAAAATGTGAAAATGAAACCATATTTCACTGGTAATTGAAAAGCAACCTTCCCCCTTCCCGAAAAACAACAACGGGAAAAAAAAAAAAGAAGAACGTTGGTTAGCGGTTTACTGCGGACAACAATAAGTATTCTATACCACGCTGTCCTTCCCCTGAGGGCAAAGCGCTGAACCAATTCTACTGACTTTGATGGACATTTCCAGCTATTATGTTACTTAATTCCCTCGTTGAGGAATGGATGCCACTAAAGTATCTCTTCTCCTGTCACTAAACAGCGAGAAAAAAAGACTACTACGGAACGATGAACTCATTTCCCCAAAATTAAGTGATACTAAATTTTTTTTCAATAGAAGTTCAGAAGCCGGAATTTTATAGCAATGCGTGATGAAATCGATTTGGGAAAAAACTTCGGTCTTCCATCGATTCACTCGAAAATAGATCGACTCTCAAAAAACTTCCAATTTTCGAGAGAAAACGAGTTTCGTTTTAATTTCTGCAGAAAAGTATGAAAAGCACAGCGTTTCCTAGAGATGTACAATCAATTCCACCACTGCATTTTAAACGCAAGTTAGACAAACAATCATATAAATTAAGTTTAACTCTGTAACCATAGTTAGAACATAAAGCAATAACCAAACAAATTTAGCGCCACCAATAGTAGCAGAAGGAATAAAAAATCGCGAAATAAAATTATCGAGAAGTATTAAAAAAACCACATTTGAGAAGCTACAGAATAGATTGCATAAAAGTGAAGTCTTAAGAACAGAATCTGTCTTTATTTTCCTTATCTGTCTACTATGTCTTTAGACATAATAATCAACCTAACTGAAAGATGAAAGGGGTGAAATCAGTGGAAAGAACAACAGGACGGAAAGGGCAGAGATTTTTAACCACTGGAGTAGGAGTATGAGAATTCAATTAAAAAAACCACAGGAATGACAACAATAGGAAAATCTCGCAAGAGATGGATATCGCAACCGGCAAATACTACCAATACATGCGAATCAAATAATAATAAAGTCCTGGAACTAAACTCAAGTAGATCGGAAGCGAAATTACCGTAGGACCACATAATCGCCACCGGTAGATACATTCACTGCGATCTCTTGTAGCGCGAGGTATACCTATTGAGCCTCTTATGTGATCTTGATTTAAGATTATAGAACGCGTACGACATGAATAGCCTGAATTCCATCGCACGGTGAAATCAATTTTCCGAATCTTTAACAATTTCTTTCCTTATAAAACCATGGACGGACCCGCAACAACGCCCAGTTTCCGCTTAATGAAAACCCTCCGCTATTGTATAATTCCGGAAAGATCTTCCGATCGAGGCTGGAGGCAAGTTTTGGCGGTTATCAAAAGAATGCGTTCAGATGCAGGAGAATGGCGAAGGAGGGGTTGTTAAGAGATGAGAACGGGGAAAAGGAAGAAGTTGGAGGCAGATCCTCTTAGGTTGGCCCCGTTCTTACAATCCTTCGGCCCACATTCGTACGGAGAAGAGGTGGGAGAAAGAAGAGGTATCCGGTATTGGGGAGGAGTAGGAGCACGCAGGCGTGGGAAGGGTGGGAAGCTGGTAGGTGATGACGTAGTCACACAAGGAGTGGTGCCGGCATAGGGGGGGAGATTGTTTGAAGCAGGTGTAGTAGAGGAGTGGTAACAAGTGACAGCCTCGCTCATCCCACCAAGAGGAGTTCTCGACCAGTGATAAGAAAGACGGCATACGACAGATTCCCGGTCTTTATGGGACGGGCAAAGGTTGTATAAAAGTTACTCCGGAAATAAATACTAAACAGCAGTTGATGGCTCTATTAATTGGTAATTCCTCTAATGAGACTAATTTGCAGATAAGTTTTTGGGTCGGTAAACACCATCAATAGTGTCCGGAGAACTTTGGTGCAAAACCGGGACATTTACTGGGGACGAAAAATCACCGGAAGAGGTAAGATCGCCAATTCGACCGCCGCTATCATTATTAGAACCTGTAAAAAGCAGGTCCCGGTTTCTAAATTACGTATGTAAGTGTAAATGGATTTAAAATATTCAAATTTCGCAGTAGGATATTATTTTCAAATTATGCATTTACAAAAGTTATCATTTCTATTTTTCAAGTTATTAAAAAAGTATCGAAATTAAATTTAAAGGTAAAGTTTACATTGACGGTAGAAAGCCGGACTAAAGATGGTGGGGTGCCATTTGCGGCTCGTGCGAGTATATATGTTATATCTACTTGCAAGTCCACATGTCTTTTAATTTGCTTCAAAAGGCCAATTCCCTTACACTCTAAAGACTGACTCCTATCTTAACATTATCCTTTCCTTTTTATCTTCCTGTTTTTTCTTTTCTAGTTATCTTTCTTCTTTCCACTTTTGGCTATTAGGGAACTCCTTGCAGAGTAATGTACAGCTATAGTATACTATGATACGACTAAGCTTTCCTTTTACGTGTAAACGACCTCACTCTGGATTTCCATTTCAAAAAGTACCTATCTTAACCGCATTATATGGTATGCTTTCTCATTTTCTTCTTTGAGAGTAAATGGAAGTTTTTGGAATAAAAGAACGAAGATAAAACGGCCAGTTACAGCGAAGAGTGCTTACAGCAATAACGGATACGACTAAATGTGGAATGCAGGGAAAGGAGAAAAGATATTTTACTCGAGATGGGAGAGAAGAAGTTATGGAAAAAATAAACAGAAAATTCCTCAAGTAACAAAAGTCGATATAAATTAGGAGTCCATCAAATGACATTTCCATTAACTATTACTCAAAAACCAGTCCTCTCTAGATAAAGTATTACATACGGCTCACGAAAAACCAGGAATCTGACCCACTTAATTCTGGCCCACATGAATTTTTATAGTTGAGTTATAATGAGCATAGTTTACCGATAGAGACTCACATGGACGGCGGACATTCCGTTTATCGCTACGACAATACAACGATGGAACCCCAACGGAGCATAATGGAGAAGTCATTCAGATAAATCAAACAAAAGCACTTTAAATATGCTGGCTTAGTGGAAAGTAAACTGAGATAAATAAAAATTTTAGACGAGCACGAAGGATCGGGAAGCTAATATTGACGCGACAAATTCAAAATGGACTCCTTAATTTCAACAATATTTTAGCAAAATAATCCGAAAAAAAAAATAAATTACCCAGACTTTTCAAATGATTTGGTTAAATTATGGCGTTCCGTGAAGTGCAATTAAAGAATATTGCTTAGAAAAAATACCATAGTATAAAAATACTCGCAATAGATATCAAAGGAATACCTACAAAGCTAGTTAATTAATTTTAAAAAGGGATTCATGAGGAGTCACTAAGGCTCTAAAGATGTAACTAAAGATGATCAGAATTCAATCAAATTCCAAGCTTCTTGAAAACCAATAAACTGTCGGTTTGCCAATGGGAATTATGTATTATAAATTCTGTCTTCGTTGATTCGCTGGAATTCAACTTTAAATTAAAGATTGGAATGACAATGTAGAGTATACTTATCCAAAGACGGACTGAGATTTCAATCAATTTCAGTATCCGGCCTAAGTTATTCATCATCGGGCCGATGATGAAAAACTTATCGATATTTTGCTGAACTTTATGGACATTACCAGGAATTGTCATACTCGATACCAATTCGAGCATGTACGAGGGACTAATAGAATTGGTAATTGCAACCACTATGCTTTCGAAACTTAGGTCTTGGACTCAATTCAACATATTACATCGAAAATGAGAAAACGACACAATGTACCCAGAGGTCATTCGGTCATCATCGGCAAACAGAATCAGAAATAGCAATCGAATATATTTTCCAACGCAATTTACAGGAAACTGGAGACGTTACCTTTAATTCCTTCAAAACATATGCACTAAAACGATTTCCAGAAAACTAGTGATGTCGACGGAAATGAAATAAAATTTTTTTAAATGTTGCTAAAAAATTTACTGTCTCTTAAAACAGAATTCACAAAATGTCTGGCAAAACATCATCAAACTATTTTCTTTAAAAAATCTTCAAAAAATGTTCTGCGATTGTGAAGCCTGAATAAATCTCAGTTGTTCGGTATTACTGCTTCTCTGTGCCGAATGATTTGCCGAGCGATTATAGCTAACTTTCTTTTGTAATACAAATATTGCGGCACCGTGCTCCATTCTTCCGTAAGAGATAAACGAAATAAGAAATGCAAGTTAGCTTTGTGATGATTAACTGAGAATAGAAAAACAGCATGAAACATAATGGAAAATTAAATGCCTCGACAGGTAAATAAAAACACAAAATATATCAAATGCAAATAATCTTCCTACGCAGCGTAAATAGCGATGAGGAGGCCACAGAAAGATGGAGTTACGAAAAAGACGTGATGAGCGAGTTGAAGTGAACAGCTAAAGAGGTTCACCGCAATTATGGCGTGAAGGAGTAAGAAGATTTGCATGGAGAGGCAATGAAAAGAGAGCGCAGATAAAGGGTCTTTACAAGCGGTTGGACAAAGTAAGTGGGGCTGATGCACGCAGAAGGGATATTGGATTTGTGCAAATGCCAGGAGATAAAAACGAAAATATTTTGGATGGCTGGGAAAAAATTCAGGATCAAAGAGGCTATGCATTTAGTATTCGACTTCAATCTTCTTTCCTTCTGATATTGTATCGTCATTCTGTTAACATTCATTAAAAGCATACAAAAAAATTATTCTAAAAGGGTTGATACAAGACATAAGATTGCTGTAGCATTTAGACCCCTTTTATGAGGGAGAAATCTAAAATGGTACATACGTCGACTTGTTAGAGTAGAGTAACCTGTTACGTTATTTTCAACAAATCTCGACGTTTTGCTTGTCCCATCCAAGTCAAATGTGATATTTTAACCTTTTATGGATGAGAAGTCAAGAATTTATTAGGAATAAGAGGGTAACTTCGGACATCTCCGACATCGGTTCTGAACGCATAAATAAAAAGATATTGATGGGATTAAAGGTAAAAAGGTAGATTATCAACAACATTGTTCTTTTTTGCCAAAAAAATAAGATTTTCTTTCATGAAATGGAAAAATAATGAAAGGTGGGGGTGGAGAACTCAAAGTCTTACGCTGGAAGCATCGCCGACACGTATTATTCGCAAGGAAATAAACGCGTAACATGTAAAAATATAAAGCGCGTTTCGTTTTAAAACACAATAATTATGAAAATGCAGGTTCCAAACAAATATCATAAAATGTTTAATAATTTAATCTACCAAAAGCCAATCTCTATAAAATAGACACTTGCTTTATTTCTTTGTGGAGCCCAATTTAATTTCTTGATACGGGTGAGATCCTTAACAAGAGTATTTTCAGATTATCTCAACTGAGCTCAACTGACATTCAAAAGATCAATGAAGGCTAAATCAAAATTTTATTTTATCAAGGTCTTACGTCAACAAAAAAATCAAGACTCTTGATGGTCATAAAAGTAAAATTTTATCCCGAAATATCACAAGGGAATTAGCCTTGAAGATTTATCGTTGAAAAGGTTAATGCGGCTGAAAGGTTTTAAACTTAGCTAAAATTTACGTACGATGTCAAATGCAATACATAGGTATGAGACTCACGAAATAAATCTTCCTTCGGTTTGCATTAACAATCACAGAATTCATCTGCATGACAGCTGCATGGCTTTTTATGCCTTTAATGAAACACGTATTTTTGGAAGGACAAAAGCATTTAGAATGAAATAAATACATAGAGTTATTTGGGAAACGACAAAGACTTCACACATGCATAAAGATACGTAAACAAATAGCGTATAATGGATTCTTGAATTATGGGGAAAACAAAATTATCAAAAGCCAACATTGTTGAGACGTAGATAATTCACCTTTACATACTCATTTTTCATCTTCACTTATATCCTATGGTGTCGAAAATTATTCAAGTTTTTCCCTACAAATATCAAGAACGGTGGTTTTTGACTCATTGAGGAAAACACACGCAAGAACGCCAGAAAAATCGCTGAATGTGATGAGGGGACGAGCAGCAGATGTGCTGATCAACTGCACTTTGGAGAGATTTGCACATGTAATTTACACAGAGATATTCATGAAGACGTAATTAGTAAGACCTGCGCGGGAAAACAAAAAGATACGCTAATAAACATATTACCATATGGTTGAGATTAACACCGATTTCATAAAAGCTGAAAAACATGATAATACAGGGTCGTAAGACAATTTTTTATCGGCTGCGCGAGAAAACGAGTGTTCTACGAAAAAAGCGTTTCGACTGACTTTCAGTCTAAAAGGTAGTTTCCGCTCGTTATTAATTATCTCATACACGAAAATTCCAAGCAAAACATCCGAAGGGACGCAAGAGGCAAGCAAAAAATAAGAAAAGATATTTAAGATTTGCGTGCATGTACACGTCTCCTCTCTACTAAGCAAGCGAAGTATGGGAATCCTTCTACTTGATGGTCATCATCAAGTTGATGATGACGCGAAGCGTCGAGACATGGTCGCATAATAAAATATTTCGCGGTACGGGTTAAAGTTCCATCTTTCATTCTTTACGTTATGGAGACCTACGCCAAAGTCACGCTGGAAGAAACTGACGGCATAATTCATGAATACAAATTCACAGTCAGGAATGTAGTAATATTACAGTAAGACCCCGCTTAACACTACTCAGCTTTACTCTTTTTGAGAATTACGCGGTTATATTGGGATTCCCCGAAATCGAACCCGGTATTGGGATTTCCAGAAATTGCGTATGATTTTATCAATCCAAATTAATTAGAATTTCTGAAGATGTGGAAGAAAAGGAACTTTCAACAGATTTTTTAAAAAAGTTAACCCACTAAAACGGTAATTATGGATCAGTTCAAAATCATTTAAATTTTGATAGAAGTTCAAAGGCAAGATGAAGTGTAATTGAAGCGATGTCTTGCTATAAACAGCTGGATGCTGAACGAAAGAGGAAAATGCAAACGACGTTAGATGACTTCTTTACAAAAAACAAGATGTAAAAAGAGGAAGAACCTTCCTCACACTAATCGATATCAGAAATAAAAAAGTAATAAATTAGAAATAAATAATTAATATAATAATAATTATTGAACAATAAATGTTACATAATAAAACAAAAAATGATAAATTTTCTTATTCTATGTACTGTTTCACTTATCCACATTATTTA
The DNA here is from genome assembly GCA_000376725.2 of Ladona fulva. Lineage (NCBI taxonomy): Eukaryota > Metazoa > Arthropoda > Insecta > Odonata > Libellulidae > Ladona > Ladona fulva. Next base: position 605,909 of record KZ308275.1, read on the forward strand.
AGTACTAAGACGACCACGTTTAACGCCGTTTCGTTTAGCGCTGGAACTTATTGGAACGCATCCCCCGCGTTAAGCGGGGCCTTACTGTACGTACCACGAAAGTCGAATGGTGGTCGACGATAATTTAGTTATGGCCTGACGTTGACAATCTGACAATCTTCTGAATTGGCAATGAAATGACAATTGACAAAATTAGTCACCACTGATAATAACCTATGAATTTGTCGACGAACGAAAATTTGCTGCTCTTATCCCTTGAGTTTTTCAACCATCCGCCATCTATTCGAGAAATTAATTCCACTAAGTTGCAAACACCGCGGTGAGTTTCTAATATTAAAGGTAGGGAGCACTTCTCAGAGTGCTTCAGTATGTAGGTAATAGAAAAAGAAATCCGAATCTAAAGGAAGTTCCAGAAGCTAATTCCCCCTGTTCCACGAATTCTGAAGAGCTCATTAACGGAGGGAAACGAAACGAACTTCCAGAAGATGCGCGAAAATTCGTTAGCGGCACTAGTTAAGCGCGAAATCTTCGAAGCCGAAACCACTGAAGAGGAGAGGCGCGAAATTCTTCCGTCTCGCCCCCTTACAAAAGACGAAACATGTTCGGAACGACTGAAGAAAATACGAGCCCCAGAAGAAGTGGTCCCGACACAGGGAACAAGGTTCGGAAGAGGGATTTATTCGATTTATGTGGCTTCGGCCGCCGAGAGACGGGGATTCAAACAATCTTGCTTCGGGGGATGCAAAAGAAGAAAAAGTCGGCGGAAAAAGAGGGTGACGGCGAGTGGAAACCCCTCCACCGAGGTGCAGATTCCCACAAAATCCCGCCTATACGCCCGACTACTCTTAACCCCGCGCCATTAATTAATTCAAGTTTTATGCTCCGAGAGATTCGCATTCATCAACTCTATTGGTCGTAATCTGACGTTAAGCTGAATCCGAGAGCTAATAAAACAAACCGCATTTGTAAAGGAATGGCTCGATGGAGATGATGAACGGGTTGCAGAGGAAGTGAGCGAGGGGAAGGAGGATGGAAGTATTTGCGGGAGGACTGGGGAAGAGGTCAGGACAAGGGCATGGGATAGAAAGAGCGTTGAAGGAGGTGATAATGGAAGACGGGGTATGGGAGGGTTCCACACGGAGACATACGCGGTTCGGAGGTCAAGGTTTGCGGAATCTACCTGTCGCAGTACGTGCGAGCACGCAAAATGCGCCATCAGCGACTGAGTGAAACGAATCTGGACCCGCGGAAAATAATGTGCCAGAAGATTCGCCACTGGAGAATCTGCCGACAGCGTCCTTAACCAGTACGTCCGGTTTCCAGATTTACTGCGAAATCTATCAAACGGTATTTTGTGTCGCTACAATGACACAAAAATATCACCCAAGTCCTCTAAAAAGGCAATCACGACTGCAAAATCTATGTCTCGCAGCGTCTAAACCGGAGACCTCGACGCTGGTGAACCAGAAATCTACTTCAAGATTCGCCTTTCAGATTCAGGAGAAATCGAAATTACCTTCAAGACTTCCAAAAATAGCGTAAAAATATACGATTAAGAGCAATTCTAGGATGGCCATCCTTGTAAAATCCTAAACTGACGTTTCGGGGATGATCGCCATCCTCAACGGTTGAGACAATTTTGCCTGAGTTGCAACCTTAGTAATATTCTTGAACACTGCATAAATAAGAAAGTTGCTAAGGATTACTTGATGAGATAACGGTGATTACTTCAACCTCGACGCATGATGTCTTACATTTACTCGCAAGCATATTAAACTCCAAAAATAAAATGTTATGACATATTCTTCCAGAGAACTATCTGTAAAGAATCTAAGAAGAGAAAACGTTCCTTTAGTTTCAAGCGGATTTTGTTTTTCAAGGAGAGTGAAAGGCAGCAAAAGAGAATATTAGCAGCCTGCAGTAATTTTACGCATCGATATCCAAAAAAATTACATAATTTATCACAATACTGTCTTTGAATGACCACGTTTAACCTGCGTAAATTATCCACCGGCAACTTTCTCAAGCTCGGTAAGAAAGATAGAATTACCGAATGATTATTTAATGAATAGAATGTCAAACAGCCAAGGGGATGAACCATTAGACTTAATCGTTACTTTCCTAAATTTTACGGATTGAACAATGCATTTCTGGAAATGCTTACTCGAGGACCGCGTCTTTCCCAATTACATTCCATGATTCGAAATATGTCCGCGAGTTATGTATTTAATTATCATGGACGAAACAAAAAATTGTTTGCTATTATTAACGGAAATTTTTGAAGACCAAATCACATTTTAATACCGTTTTCCTTAAGAGCAGACGAAAAGATATCCTACGCACATCTACTTGCAAATGGCAATATTGGAATCCCACCCGCTTAAGTCGAGAGAAGACTGTCAAAATTTCACAGAAATAAAGACTAATGAAAAACTTTGACAGGTTTTGAGGTAAAACAGGCTACTATTAACGCTTATCACAGTGAATTTATGCTACAGGTTAAGCAACTGACAGATCGCAGAAGATTTTTCTCCGCCCATTTACGTTTTCGCAATAATTCCGCCTCGCTTATACGGTATATTTATCGATATGAAGATAAATAAAGATATAAACATAGAGCGAATCGGAAAGGTAAAAGCGCTCAAAATTAATAAACAAAATATTAAGAATACCATCTGATTTAGGCAGAAAGAGTATTCTAATTCTTTTTTCTAGTACAGCCCGCTATGTCTTGGTGGCCGATTAATTTGGAGCAAAGCAAGCAATTTTATCACCTCATATTTAGTAATTTATAAGAGAAATCAGTGCATTGTCTGAACGATTGCATACTTTAATGAGAGAAAATTTCAACATCACAAAACGTTCACATAAATTGGAAGGGGTTTTTCAGATGGGACAAGATTTATTTCAGCCCTAAAGCTAAAATACCAAGCTCATTTAGTTCTATGTTGCATTCAATGAATACCCTTTTGATCAAAGATCGAGAAGGGAAACACATAACAAAGCTATTTTCTTCCGTAATTAAATTTGCGACCGACACCCTAATCCCAATCACCTCTCAGCATTATTCGCCCACTGAAAATCAGACCACTTCTCAGCAACTTCGAAACATTTCGTGTCATCCGCTCCGATACATCAAGAAAAGTACCAAAAGGCGGCATTTTGGTGCGGGCCCCTAGGAATTCAAAATCTGCCCCGGTCAAAACTCCAACTTAAGGCAAAGTGAATGAGGAAAAAAACTGCGATTCTTCCGAAAAGAAAGGAAAGGACAATGAGGCGAAAATCGTGAAGGTGGAATGGGAGAGAGGAAGCGGGTCGGGAGGGCAAAAAAGAGGTTGCTGCAGTTAGAGGAGGAGAAGGGGGGTGGGAAAAAGAGCCTGGGGTGTACTTGCTGGAGAAATAAAAAGGCGAGAGATGGAAGGGGGCGTAACCGAGGGCAAGAATGGGAGGAGAAGAGAAAGGTGGCATGGGGAGGGGTCAATCCGGAACTTAAGCCACCTGCCGATACCTTGCATGCCTACACCGGCAATGGAACGGGGAGAGATGGAAGAGGACAAAGAAGCGGGGAAAGGGGGAAAATGGAAGGTGTGGAGTGACGAAAAAGACAAAAGAAGATATGGAGAAGATTGGGCGAAAAACACTGCAAAAAGACACAAAACAAAAAGAGGACATGCAAAAAAAGAACACGAAAATTGGAAAAAGACAAAGTGATGAAGGGCACAAAAGAGGTGTGAAAGAAATGATGGGGGGGTGGGGGAACGCTAGAAAGAAATCTCAAAATATTAATTCCAGAGTGTTCCAGGCACATCATGTTCAGGGCCGGCCCTACAATAAAGGCGAATCATCCCTCACGGCTACAAAATTTTAAGGCATCAAATTCAAGTCATAATTAAACCCATAATACTACATACAAAGTAAGGCATTCTCCAATGTTGCTAAGAAGGATTGATGTAAAGTACGAAAGCAACGACTATGCAATTAGATATTTATAATGATATCCGCGGTAAGGTCAATTTATTAAACAAAAGAGTAAAAGAAATATGACATGAATATTCTTCACTACTGTTTACCTTTGGATTGTTATGTAGGCTTATTTCATGTAGGAGTATGATTTAAATTGCAAGGAAGAAACATGGAAAAACTAAGATAGGTTCTCAAACGTAATTATGTTAATAATTGACTCGATTAATCAATGTCTTAACGGTAACGGAGTCAAAATGGCTCTCGCGTGGGAAGCTAACTAACGTTGAACCGAGCCGAGAAAGAACCGAGTTGATCTTGCTCCTTACAGGACCTTCTGGGATATGTGGTGGGTGCAGATATGAATTTATAGTTACCAAATCATAATAGTCTAGTGAGATCCTCAGCAGGACCAGGAATGCTGAATAGTTTCTGAAATACGCAAGAGCTTCTGAAAATATAAAATAATACTAAAATTGTCTGAGTAAATTATTCGTTTGTATAAGTAAGCTTTGATGTACTCAACGATTTTAAATTTTTCCTCTGCAGTATTTCAAAATGTATGACCCTCGTTTGTGAGAAAAAAATGTTGCTCGATTGACATTTAAAAGGCCTGATCACCACAGACTCCGGAGTAAACGTCACTTTTACCACCTTTCTTGATTATAAATATAAGATGAAGAAAACACTGGTTTTAGCACTGAGAAAAAGGAAATATTAGGAAATTATGCATTCGTTACGAACAAATTTCCAGAATCTTGGGATAAAAAAATGAGCGACAGCAAGGAAGCCAAAAGAAAATCGAACTTTAAAAAACAGTGATGGGAAAAATTAAATAAACGTCGCGTTAGATATGAAATGGTACGATGTATGAATAACAGAAAAAGTCAAAACATCCACTACTAGATAAGAGATGGAAAGGATGAGTTAGAAAAAGGAGAGAGACACCTGAGAGAAGCGAGAAGCTTCACATTCGCTAGAAACAAACAGTACTCTCTATTATATCGTAACTTGAACTCTTCCTAAACAAACAAGTAAACATAGGTAGGAATAAGGGAGAAAAATTCATTAATTCTTTCGCTCCCGACAGTCCGTTAGGGGCATAATAGCACTGTGAAATTTTTCACAAAAATCTTTCGCCCACTAACCAAACGAATACTCAATCAATGGACCCTTATTCTTTGTTTTAGTATAAGAGCAATCATTTCCACTCATAATGGTTAAGAATGTAGATGTAAGTTCCTTCGCCTTTTAAGTAACGAGCTACAGGGTGGGAGAGTTCCTAAGAGAGCATAACAAATAAAAAGTACTTAACGTTAAAATAATTATTTATATCTAGTGAGTTCCGCCATCAAAAATAACGGGAGTTAATTTTACTTATTTAAAAATGTATATTTTTATTACGTACATTAAACCTTTCTAAGCAAGAACACGTGAACTGTAAGTCTATATAAATTAAACAATCCTCATAATATCAACAAGAAATTATTCTCTATAAAGATTGATAGGAAATAGAAAACATTCTAGCAAAATTGATAATACACTACTTACTATATTAATATTAGTTGACAAAATGAAAAGACTATCACCTTCTTACCCATGTTTCCATTAAAGCAGAAATTCAACACGTATATTTATAGGATAATAAATGAATATATAAACATCGCGTGTGGTAAATTTTATCCATCAATCAATCAATGAAGGGAACTATTCTATATAAATATTCATAGATTTCAATCATGATATTGAACATTACGCAATAAATTTACTTTGTGCTTATCATATTTGCTGAAATCACCCAAAGTGTCTCAACTTTTTCCTTTTCTCCCCCAGCACTATTGATAAACTTGATGCAACTATAAAAAAATAGTTATAGCCTCCTTTATGGCGACACTAAAAAATCAGTCTCCCTCTGAAAATTCTGCTGATTAAGATACACTTGAACCAGGTCATATGTCCCTGCGATTTGTATATCAATATTGTAATAGCTGGAACACAAATATTTGCCCCCTCTTCAAGAAGTCTTTCAAATTCTTAGAAATTCATTCTACATAGGCCTTATATCCCAGTGTATTCTTACGGGAAAACGCATGGGCTCAGCTTCAACAATCGCCTTTGTCGTCAAGGGGACTGGAACTGGAACGGGCTATTCACAACCACGAAATTTCCAAAATATCCGACTTTGATGTCCAAATTCTTGCAATTTCGAGTCTAAAAAGATATTCCACGACCAAAATGAGAATCTTTATTAAATTTTATATCATTTCGTACTTGTCTCGATTTCGTAGTACCGTTCTAATTTATTATTGCAAAATAAAAGACTGCGAACGAACAAAAAGAACTTTAGAACATGCATTTTGTGTATTTTATGAAAGGTTTTGAGTCATCTGGAGTCGAACCAAGGATATCCTTGGTATAAAAATTTCGATGCATAATATACTATTGACTCTAAAATGAATCCCTTAGTTTTCATGTCTATCTGATAGGGAAGTACGTGAAAATGGTTTCTAAAAAATTTGTTCAATGCATTTATTATGGAGAGAGAGATAAATGAATGTAAATGTATAAATACACAATGTATATAAATTTATAAATACACAATGGTGATTATTATAGTAAATGAGTATCAATAGTATGGGAATATCGATAAATCGTATATTTGATCATAGTTACCTTATAGTTTACTTAGAGCAGAAACTTTTACCGTTAAATCTGGATACACCCGCAGAACTCTCAGCCACGATAAATTCCAATGGGAACATTAATTGGACAAAGACTGAACGAGCGTGTTACTGATAGAGATCTAAATGCTGATTTATATACTCCTCACCAAGGAGCACAACGTATTTACGGATTAATTACTCAATTTATCCTAGAGTAATGATGACCTACAATGTCTTCATTCTTGATTCAAATATTCCGTACACTTTCATGTTTCGTGCAAGAAAAGACGAAATTTTGAAGATACGTGATGTTCTGAATTGAAGTCACACTTCAGAAATGAAAATAATCTCAGTAGCTCTCACGTACTGCAATGGCGTCGGAAGGGCTCGATAAGAAATTATTCTATAAACAGAAGGACATAGACCACCAACTGTTGAGTGAAATCGTTCGATACGAATAATCGTTAAAAAGAGTTTAGGAATTTATTTCCTGATGCAGTCCCAAACATTCAGACTTGGACTATTACAGAAGAACGTAAACAGTGCAACGATGCTCTAACAAGGAAAAACCCGATGAGCCGGGACTAGAACCCGGACCTTGGCATCAGTAAAAGCATGCTAATCCTTCTGCCACCGAGGCGTGTAAAGTTCACCATACAGCGCAATAATGATGATGTATTCGCCAAATGAGCAAAAAATAAAGAGGGAACAAGAAAATGGAACGAAACACTGAAATGCTAAAAGACGAAGCAGCATCCCAAACCTTACAAGAGACTTCGTCAAACAAAAATGATTCAGGCGCAAAAAATGGGGTCGCTTACTCCTAAGGCTTCCAATAATCGCTTCGAATGCAAAGTGGCGGGAAAAGATATCTCGCACAAAACGGAAGGAGAACCGGTCCCGGAGCCTCAGAAATTCCAAAAATTTAATACGGAGGTCCGCCTCTCTCGCATACATTTAATTGGATCGTAAAATGCGCGACGGGAAGGAGAACACTAATTCAACAAGTTAATTGTCGGAGGTAATGAACCCCGATCGAATGGCATTGTCACCGCTCGGAATGCCGACGCTCTGTAAGAACATATCCCACCTAATGTAAACGACTTGAAGGATGGTGTCAACAGGGAGATCAAAGGTGTTCTCGATCTGGCTTATGTAGCGCGGTTTTAAAGTGTCAACGACTAAAGCTTCTGAAGCTGAAAGAAAATCTGTCTCTCAATGTTAAGCTCGCGTGTTTGAATCGAGCCACGAGAATGAGCGTCTGTCATAGTTTTTGCTACTGTCAAAAACGACCCTCGTTTGTGAGAAAAAAATGTTGCTCGATTGACATTTAAAAGGCCTGATCACCACAGACTCCGGAGTAAACGTCACTTTTACCACCTTCTTTCTAACTAACACATTATAATATCAGATCCTTTCACTAATTACGACACCGAGCACAAACAAGACAATGCACCACACTTCTACGCCATTTACATTCAGTTACCTCAGTGAGCGATGATAACTGTATTGCGATAAGAAACTGCTTAATGTACTTGTACTTACAGTGCCTGTTTTTTTAATTTAAATAGTATAATGCAGTGGTTCTTAACCTGGGCTGCCCATACAATGGGTACGGAAGGCTTTTCCGGGGGTACTGGTAAGAGGCGGTGAGTATCTAGCGCTTCTGAAGCATTCCAAAAAGTGTTATTTATACTAATATTTCTGGGTTACTCAATATCTGGCTGCCCACTCAATATATGGTATTGCCTCTCGGTCTGTAGTATGTCTGTGCCTGTCAACAATTGCGGTAAATACCATTCGCAAATTATTTCCTAAAAGATTAACAGGGGATAGTCAAATTAAAATCCAAGGGATGAGTCAATGAAGGTAGGGAACCCCTGTTGTAATACAACAGTTTTATGTACATAAAGGTGTTTATTTTTATCGTTTCATCACTGACAACGAGTCCTATTCTTAGATAATCATTATGCATTTTAAGCTGTAGTTTTATTTTCTATAGTCCATTATGTTAGCTCAAATATGAAGTTACACTAAAACGGCGATATATTTTGCCTAACTGTTGACTGCAGGACTTTACGTCGAAAATGGGTTATTGAGACGCTTTTTAATTAATTAATTGTATGATTCCCATAAAATATTTATGATTACGGCGCATTATTTATCTAACCAAGGAGATACCCGATGTTTAATAAAATGCAGATTCTGAATAATTTTAGCCTTCGTAACTTTCGTCTTGACTAATTCCAAGAACAAAGTTACGAAGTCCAAAGATACAAACATCATTTGCCAATATTAAAATAATTAGCATCAAAACACACCTCACATCCCATCTGGCGGATATGGATTGATTGATTGACAAAAATATACATGCTGTTTTTTTTAATTGTCACAATACAAGCTTGAATCTTAGTTATTTTGGTAATAATTAAATACTCTTCCATAGGACTTCAATACCTTCTTTAACGCTCCATTTAACACAGCTGTCTATTGAATCTCAACCGGGAGGAGAGTAGTAATACCTAATAGTCTTCGTTGTACGGAAAATAATGAATCACCTATCAGCTTAGTTCCTTAAAATTAGAAGGAAACTAACCATTTGGTCACCATACGATACATCTCATAACGTTATTCTTCTGATATTTTGGCTATTTAAAGAGTAAGAAGAGTTTATATGACAAAAGCATAAATAAACGAAGCTGTCGGCTAAATGAGACGTCGGTGAAACGTAGTCGCTCAGATATATCGCCGATTAATCGATAACCCGTGGAAGATACATTGGTCATCTCTGCCATACCCTCTATCATTAACTTAATGCCCATTACTTATGTTAGACGAGAAATGCCGATGCAAGAAATTAAATGAGCGCTGTTCGCTAGCATTGCGATATCGATTCATCGAGCGAGTTCGATCGAGAGGAGAAATCGCTCCTTTCCCATCGAAACCTCCGCGATAGGTTACCGATACGCTGGAACCGCACCGCGGAGGCTTGAGTGAAGTTGCAAAATCCTCGAGTCGCATCGGGATGGCCTCCTTCCGGCGAATTGAAAAACGATTCACGCGTCCCTGGTGGATGAAAAGAATACCTGCAAATCACGAAGTGGGTCAGTGGTGCACGATATCAGATAACAGTTTCCGCGAAGATGCCACCCTCCCGATGCGAAAAACTTCGTGTCACGACATCTTAACAAGTCGCTTCGCAGATGCAATCTTAATGAGGCTGATTAATTTGTACGGGCGAAGAGGCGGATAGCGAAGTTTCACGGTCGATGTCGGACGAAATAATAAATACGGCGACGACGGGTGACAGCCGCGCAAAACCTGATGACATGAAGATGCGAAGAAGAGAAGTGAATCGGACGTATTTCAGGGAGTATGACAAAAAATACGACGGTTCTTAATTATAAAAAACGCAGAGGCGTGACCGAGGGGTTCCTTTTTCTTTCCAACGAACAGATTCCCTGAATTACGAAGATACCAAGCAGTAATGCTATATAAATACAGTATTACTGCCTTTCATCGACAGAACTTTCCATCGTATACTTCAGTCTTGTTAAATGGGATTCGATACAATGAAACTTTTCGAGAAAATTATTGCAGTCACGCTCAGGCATTCGTTACGGAAACCAATCTATCAGCAGTGATGGTAAATTCAGCAACTTCGAATATCTGGCAGCTTTTCGGTGGGTTAGTAATTTACTGCAAATCAGAGCCATCAACGCTAGGTGACTATAGCAAAGAAAATGGTATTTCGTAAATTGGTAATTTCATTTTTGCAGTTCGAATTTAAGAAATGGCTGCAAGAAAAGTTAGAAATAGAAACAAGAGGAAAGCTACAATTAGAAAATAACACACAGGCGTCAAACTTCCACAAAAAAGAATAAATGACAAAGAATAAACAAATAAATAAATAAACAACTGACAAAGAATAAATTTATTTATACAAATACCCAAATACCATCTTCAGGTCTATAGATATTTCAGACCTGAAGATGATGCCATGCATCGAAACCCTGGTCGTCTGTCTGTATTTGTTGTGGTGTATTTGTATAAATAAATTTATTCTTTGTCAGTGTGCTTTCCCTGTCATAGAATACCACTAAGTTAAGGCTCACAAATCAAGTTCTTTACCTATATTCCTACCGGACCACATTTTTCCTCTCATCATCTGCATCCCTGCCTTTTAACCATTTCCTAATATTCAACGATTCCTAATCAGACTGACAAAAAAAATCATCTGTTATACCTAGCTACAATTTGCCTGATCATGTTGGGCAGCAACGACACCATGGCTGTTAATTAAACGTTTTCAACTAGAAAAATTATGATTTTTAATTCTTTGGCACTCGTGAAAAACAAAAATGTATAGAAATAATCGTAAAATATCAAGAATTTCCAACATTTCCGGCCTGAGACTTGGGTGGCTCTAGAAACATGCTAATGGATGGGGGGTTTTACCAAAATTTCCTCGTGAACATCTCTACCTAACTACTACGGATGAATCGACATCAAGATTAACATATCTATTTTCAAGGATCATTCTGCGTATGGTAAGATTCGATACTAACTTTTTCTTTTCTATATGAAGCAATAACCGTTGGATAATTCATATGAAGCAACTTATATTTCATGAAAAATTTCATAGGCCAAAATAGGCTAAATGATTGAGAGAATGACTTTAGTATTCATTACGTCTTCCAAGTGTATTGTATTATATACGAGTACATGCACCCAAATTAAATGAGTTAAAAGACATCGCGCTAGGGAAAGCATGTTGTTTCCATAGTAAGAAAAAACAAAATCAAAGGAGAAAGCAGCAGCTCAAAGGTCGCCCATACGTTCCTCCGATACATCTAATGATGACTGAACACAGTCCTGTCATCCAATGATGAACTAATCCCACATTCATGTTTGTATGCAATAGAAAAAATAAAAACTACATAAATATGAGTTTTTAATTATACATATCGTATATACCTATATTTTTATTATTTCCATTCCACTTCCATGGAAATCTGCTATTAGGCAAGATTAGAAAATTGCAATGATAGCATACACGCATAAGAAACAAAAAGCCTTTAAGTGCATATTTTTTCTTACGTATACCCTATTTAAGGAAATACAGCTCTGTAAAACATCCCCAGTGCGGAAATAAAAAATATCGTATAGAATAACTGAGATTATACACTTATGTAAAGAATATTCCTCTCGAGGCATCCAAACATCCGTACTGCATACATCGTAAGGTTTTCTGTCGGTATTTTCCTATTGTAGTTTCGTAACACAATATTTTTATAGTTATCACGAAAAGGCCAACAGTCGAGGCAGTGGACTGTGTAATTCCATACAAATAAATAAGAAGACAAAAATCAATTTTTTATTAGGTTACTAGACCCTGTTCAATATCTATAATAAAGAAAGTGCGCTGCAAGTTTCGATGTCGTTGTGATTCGGATTGGTGAAGTGAAGCTTGTAAATGGCGCTCAAGCGTCGAAACTAGATGCGTATTTTTGGATCTTGGGAAGTTATTTACAAGAAGATTGTAAGGCCTAGGACTAATTTTCAATAATTGCCAGAGATTCGTCGCGTTTGTACCCTTATGTTTCCCTTTAAAGTTGCAAGAAAAAGATTTTCATTCTCCCCCGTTGGTTGGTAGGGGCGAATTCGGACTTGCAAATGCTCTGTAAGGACTTCCTGATTCTCCTTGCAATCGATCCCCAATTTCAATACATCGTTATGTTTCTCATTCTCCTCAGCACTCTCCCTTTGCTTAATAAGTAATATTATATTTTTTAGTGGTTCGAGAAAGGGTTCCATTTATACTCTAAATATAAATGGAACACATACTATATTTGACGTTTGGTGCTTTTTGTCACATTGAAAAGTACCACTCCAAATCCAGCTGTTAGTCAATATGGTGCCTTGAGGCTTAATAATCGTATATTACTCATAAACTACCTGACATATCGCAGAGATAATGGAACTAATACCAAAAGATGTAAACATATTCAAAAGTCTTAATCGGTAACACCCTTTGCAAATGAAACCAATCGATAGACACCTTCCTTTCTCAATTTCTGATGGAAATGGTGCTAAACTATTTCATAAACAAGGATCCAAAGGCTGTAACCCATTGATGGAAAACACTGGAGCGTCCCAGAATCGGAAAATAACGGTAGTTTCTTTTGATACCGTCGGGAAAGCTAACTTGTAAGGAACGAGCGTAACTTTTTATGCGAAGTTTTTCTTTCATAAAATCCACTCGACATTTATGTAATATATTAACGTGTTTACGACCGCAGTCAAGCGACGCGCATCTTCATTCAGTTCGGGCGCTTTTCCCGAGCCGGGAACGGAGAACAAACGTGAGCAACTTCGAGAGTACTGAAAAATTATCTCCCTGAATCCGAATTCTGGCAATAATTAACCTCGTTACGATGAGAATCGAGCGTTCGTGTTCCTTCCAGAGGGGAAAAAAAGTCCAAATTATTCGCGAATCGCTGTCAAGAGTGGGTAAAGGGGGTGCTTTACCATACGATAAGTAACAACTTTCCAACGAGAAGAGCAAATGGATGTAAAAACGAATCTCTCCCATATGGCTCTAGAAAGCTGCTTTTATTTTCACGGTGAGAGGAGTAAGAAACCGAGATTCGTACGTGCGCTCATCTTAAGAATATGTAGAAATTAAATCATCTTCAGGATCATAAGTGTTTCGAAGTGAAAGTTTCGAAAAGAAAACGCGTTGTCTTGAGAGGATACTTATGGAAAACATCCGGGATAACAGACGTCCTCGGCAAAGTGCGAGAGTTTGTGTGAAAAATGGATAGAGAAAGAACACCATTCTTGCACTTATTCTTAACTTTTACAAAACTTAACATGAAATTCGAGGATCTAAATGAAAGATTGCGGTTAACTTTTCTTTTGACGTAAAATTCTTTTGAAGAAAAAATAATATTTGCAGGAAATTTTCCTTTAATTTGGAACGGCTAGAGAGAAAAACAGAGTGAAACTGTTATCTTTTACTCTTCATTTCACGAAAAATGAGACAAGTGGGTGTATTACGTAGGTCAGTAGGTTTCATAGGTATCATCTGAATCTTCAATAAACTCCAATTCGCGAGGGTGTCCGCTGGCCCGACTTATTATATTATCACGAACTAGTTTTACAAGCGAATACGGTAATGCCTTCAGACTCGGAAATCAAAATAACAGTTTTTCATAGGGTTAATAAACCATAATAATAAAAAATTATCAGCCTGATGATAAAGAAATACTTCGAAACCGGTCGCAAACTAATCTCTTTCTGTAGAATTTGCTTATTTACTTTACCATGCTTCCAGAAATAAAATTAATAAAATACAATAACGCATCATTGACTTTTATAAAAATTTACAACTAATTCAACAATTTCTACATGTAACATTTAAAACTGGTATGCTTAACTAAAGACAATAAATACTAAGGAAAGGAGTAACTTCATTATTTTGTAAAGAAATCTTAGAAATAAAACCTGATGAACATTTTAAGTAGTAATAGACTTCTAAACTTGATTATTATTTATTAGCATTTTATTAATACTACTCCAGGAAAAATAGTTTTCAATGAAGCGCATAATTTATCTGCTATTAATTCCCATTAAACTCCCAAAGACTTCAAGATGAATATTCTCATACATTTTATTATAATTCAACAGGTAGAGGTCTCGATGCAATAAATAAAAACAGAACTCCGAAGAATCCATTAAGACTCGACATATCAGCACTCTTGCACCTCCTATATCTCCGAATACGAGAGAAGATATGCAATCCAAATGTGCTCCTGCAGCTTCTGATGGTTGGTTTAACGGGTCACAGCCATTTTGAACGTCCAAGAACAAGAAAATAGAGATGTAAGTATCCATTTTTATCTATCAGGCCTTTTGAAATAGCCATCAGGAAACCTCTTGCCAGGTCTCCAACTATTTCTCCATCTCATCGAAGACGAGGGGCTTGAAACCCACGCAAGCTTGAGCAGGCGTGGCCCGAAGTCTACCAGAGAGGAGTCACTGGTAGTGGGAGAGAGTTGTTATCGCGGGAGTGGTATTGTCTTTCTGCGGGTAAATTCCAAGAGCGGAACATTCCCAAAAGCCTGTTGCAGAGATGAACTTCTCGGCCGGAGGTCAACACCGTCCAGAGATTACGTGCTATTCTTTCCGAGAAGCCATGAATAAAACGAGAGCCATAAAACTTATGTTTTATTTTTATTATGATATCCCATGTTACAACGCGTAATATACAGTACTTATATGTGAGAATAAAGAGATCAGTTTAATGATGGGATCATTGCATCTCTGGAACCCATCCTGTAGGTAACTACTGTAGGATTTTATCGTCGATTGCAATATAAGTTAGGAAGGAGTAATTTGACATTAAATGCGACGTGCTCTGCATTAATTCCGTAAAAATTTGTAGGACAAGAAAATTTACTCATCACTCTGTTGAAACGAATTAGTGAAATGAATTGAAAGAAGGAGACTGGGTATTTTCGACACGAAAATGAGACGATAAATGAGTTACATCCATCATTTGCCTTTGTGTGAAATTAAACATTACACACACAATCTCATCACATAACAGAAGAGTCATGTCCATGTATTATGGATTCAAAGGTATAGAATATTAACAAATTAACCATGAGAGACATAAAAACAACAGTAATTAGATGTCAATATCAGCCTCTCTCCTTTTATCTCTCCGAATTTAGTGCAGCACAAGATTAAATAAAAGTCTAAAACCAAAGGCTGCCCTTTAAAGGCCCAAACTAATCAGTAGATACACCATTAACGGCGAAAAGCTTCGCTGATTTTATATATTCACACGCATATAACTCTCACGAGTAGTGACGACAGAAAGCGGATAAAATAAAAAGTACAGCATTAAAAATTATTTTCAGTGCACAACTGGAGGTGGAGGATTATCTTTAGTCAGTTTCGACAGTCGATTACTAAGATACAAACCAACTAATCTACATTTTACTTAAACATAATCCAACGGTTCCCAAAAATTGTTTATCGCCAATACGACTGAAGTTTTTATGACAATTCTGTAAGTCTGGCGGAGTCAGTCAGCACCACGATTTAGGCATATATTGCTGACGAAAATATGCGTAGAATACAGAGGCAAAACGTAATTGAAGTATTGAACAAATTCCAATCGACGATTCAAGAAAAACGGCCACAACACCACAACAAAACAAGACCAACTATCATTTCTTCATGGGTGGAATATTTTTCATTTACCTTAGACTCAGTACTTGGCAGTGAAACAACAGAAGTAACAGATCTGCAAATTAACGGCTTTCATTTTGCTAGGACCTTATTGAATGTTACGAAATTGGTTATTCACAGGGTCATTGTGCTACATTTACGCGGACTTTTACCTTTCATAACACTAAAAACTGCCTCACTCCTCATCTAACCTAGTAAGCCTCATTTTCTCTCCATAGCTTTTGGTAGCTGACGACTTCGCACAGGATAATTTGCTGACATATAGACAATGGAATAAAATTAGATGAGAAGAACAAAATTAGATGAGAAGCACTGGTGTTTATCTATGAATCCTTTTCATATTGTGAAGAAACCGAGATTCGAGAGAATCCATGAATGGCTGATATACAGAGAATAGATGAGGAATTGGTAACAGAAGACAAGTCGAAGAAAATAAAATTACAAGCACAGGAATTTTTATATCCAGGTCTTACGGTGCGAAGAGATACAGTGAGTGGGTGTAAAGGATAAGATGAAGATGGGAGTAAGAGGAAAGAAGAAAGGAGCACGAAAGGAATTTATGTTTATGGTCGGGGGAAAGGCTCTTTGGCATAAAAGGAAGTGGATTAAAGTGTTACGGGCCGACCCAGTCGCCCAATGAACAGGTGTCGCGAGATGCCGAGGTGGTAAAATTCTTCTTGACAGACAGCGAATATTCGCGGAGAAATGGAGTTTTTCTTCCGATGCGTACTCCTTCGTGAGGTTAATACTGGAATTCCATGAACAGACTTCTTTTACGAGTATGTTCTGGCTTATTTTTTACGACAAACTAATGGTTTGACCACCTCTAAATATTTCGATCACGAACTTCGGCAAGAAACGTCGGGAAACCCCTTTCGATTGATGCCGCGTTATTTCTTGACGCAGTTAAAAATCTTTTCAAAATTAAAAATACGGACATCCTTTGGGACTTTATTACTGAGCGTTCAAAATAAACCTAAGCGTTAATTTGGCCAACGGTTATTGGCAATGAAACTTAACTAGGTCTGAGAAAGTTTGGAGGAAAGCTCTTACGACGTTACTGGAAAAAAGAGAATGCACGGACGTTACGAAGTATGTATATCTGGGACATGACCGATCTGCATAAAAAGAAACACTAAAACATAGGTCTTACAAAAAGAAACATGAAACGGGCGAGAGGAGCACGTGACTAGATGCGTGACTGCAACACACCTTTCTCTAAGTAAACTACAGAAAGTATGAAATAAAGAATTCAACCGAATTGCAAATATGATAAATATGTCAGATACAACTTTCTAATAGTAAACGAGTAAACAACAGAAAGAACGAACTAACGAATCCAACCAAATTGCAAGTATAACAAATGTGTTGACTATAACTTGCTAGCTGAAGTACCCATTGATTCTCAAGAGGGAAAATAGAAGTCGGATTAAATATAGTATACTAATTTGTACATAAAAGAAAATAACATCTCTCATCTTAGTTTAGTCTAATGGGACAGGTTATCGAAAACAAACATTTTCAATCTAATCCAAGTTTTCATAGTTTGAAGCCGAAATCTATAATTAACAATAAAGATTTATAACAATAAGAATAATGTAATAGATAAAATCTCTGAAAAATTCATATCCCCTTCATATCGCCAATTCTTGCCTTTGTTCTTAATGGGTCGAAATACACTATGTATTCTTATTGGAAAATGCATGAGCTCGAAATCAACAATCGCATTGGTAGACAGGGGGACGGGTTGTTTACAACCTCAAAATTTCACAAATACAATAAACACACATAAAATGCTATATACACACAAATACACAAACCCACAGAATTTCTTCTTTATATATATAGATAGATTGTTGGATAATCCATCCAAAAAATTCCTTCTCTTATATGAGAAAAAATCTTGTCTTATCTGAGAAATTAAGCTCCAAAAGAGTTTTTTTTAATCCTAGTCCAGGTATTGATGTTATGGGCTCGTTTGTTGATAACTGCCTCGTTTTGATATTCCCTTGATGTTTGATTTTTGAGGTTTCGAAAAATCTACCTTAAAAATCAACATACATATATGTTGAAGTACTAACAATTCCTGCAACTGCAAAGGATTTGGTATTATTAACATCGCCAAAAGGTAATACTGCTGAAATTTCACAACTAAAAAGAGTCGAGAACGGTAATCTTTTCTAAGGTTTCTTAAATAGCAAATGTATATTAAGCACCGAAGAATACCCCTCTAAGAATCTTTCACAACTGAAATTGTCCACAATTATAATAGAAATAGAACAACTGCCCGGCAAGTGGGAGATTCTGGATCGAGTCCCGGCTACGGCAGCCTTTTTCTCTTTCATTGCTATCTCTAAACTCAAGCAGGTGAATCTTGCCGTTCTCATCGATTATTTGCGAGTACAATGTAAGATAGAATAAATCATTACCCGCAAGATGAGAATCTAATGAGATACTATGAATTTGCTGGTCTCTGGACAATAGTTAATATTCAATCGTAGTCGTCGCAACGAATAATAGCGACTTTCGGAAGGCATTCCTTTTCAATGAACGATACTATTGGAAATGATAATGCTTTATGTGCACAGTAACTTCCCACATATTCGAGTAAGTATTCTACAAGAAAATAAACTTGTTTGACGAGAATTTCATGCTTTTCAAAATTGCTATAAAATCCCTAAACCAAAATGCAACCGCAATTTCGAACAAGTAATTACTTGCCATCACAGCAACTGTAAGTAGCAAATCCACCTTCTTTTACGTGAAATATTCTGTTAAGTCCACGATAATATTTGCGACTCGGATGACACTGAGATTCTGGGTGCCTAAAATATGTCTGTCACGAGAATCCAATCATAATCACTCTGGGAGGACGCGATACACCATCTCTTCGTCTTTACCAACGCCGCAATTTATCAATGGTGAAAGTACTTTTAAGAGATGACAAGGGAATATGTAAGCAATTAATACCAGTGTATCCCACACGAAGACAGCGAGGAAGTTTGAGAGCTTCGCTTTCAACATCCCGCGGAGGAAAAATTTCCAAAGGAGAAAACTGTTCGGGGATCTTCATAAATGATAGAAAAAGGAAGAAAAAAGGGCACAAAGGTTAAGCCCGACCTAAGGATGAGTAAACATCTGTTGGAAATCCCGCGGTTATTGATTTCACTTGAATCACGACTTCGTATCCCAAATTAATAATACATCGTGTTTTCCCAAAAAAGAAACTTGGTTAATTGCCGATGTAACGGCTTGAATTTTATCTGAAGGTATTCTGTTAACACTTCCCGTTATCTGGAAACAGCGGTCTATTATGATAGATTCCAACTATGCACATAAAAATTCCGAATAGAGGGATTCTGAATACGAAACGAATTTCACCTGAATACGAATACGAAGTTTATTTAAATTTAGATTCCTCGATGTAACTCAAAATTCTAGATAAGAATCACTCTGGTTATTTATCTGTTTTGCCTCAAGAATGCAACGCGCAGATTATCGTAGGGGGATATTTCAATTATGCGAATATCTGTGAGTAATCTGATAGGTTAACTGGTTTAAATTTCTATAGATTTGTTCTGAAACATTGTAGTAGTAAACCTTAAAAGAATCAATGGATCTGCTGGTGATTTCTACAGCTTTTCCTGTAAACTATGACTAAAAAAATCTACACCAGTTTCAGGTAATCAATAGTAAATAGGTAATAGTTCTTAGATAAGGGTACTTTTAAGGGTACATCTAGTGACATTATCAAAACTTGGCATCTCTGCTCCCCACCCTTGTTCTTGACCTTAAAAAGAAATTCAGTACAGCGCGAGGTATAATAAAACATATTTTTTTGTTACTAATAATTGAGAATCGTGGGATTATATTAACCCTACACCGGCATATACCGCCAAAAAAGGTATTTTAGCATTTGTAGAACGTATACTCTGCTAAAGAGCATTCTATATATGCGCGTTAACGAACATGAAAGATCAAAAATGAACCAAACGTATAGGATGATGAACCTTCTTTCTAGCTCGCAAATAGTTACATTTTGTTGGTTTACTGGGTATTTTGAGACTTAAGAACCTATCATAAATCGCAATTCTATTATTGAAGTTGATTCTGCAATAATTTACATTATCTGCTCGACTGTGTATCACAAACCAGAATCTTTTTATCTAAGAATCCATGTGATTGCTTTTTACATCTTGTACATGGATCACGGAGAAGAAAAGGTGCGCGCCTTTCCTACGAAAGGAAAACGAAAAAACACCCGCAAAGAAAGAAAGGCATAATGATACGCCAGAGAAACGAGCGGAATTGTTAAGGCGGATCTAAAGGCTGGCTCGGGAAATAATTTCGGCGACTTTAATGTATTCGCATCCCGATTCCAATGCACAAAAAAATGAATCTGGAGAAGAAATCTTGAAAAGATTGTTCCCGCTTATTTATCCAGGGAAAAACGGCGTGATGGAATCGCAAATTAGCAGGCATTCCGAAATCCATTCCTGAGCAGTTAGGTCACCTTAGAAATCATTTACGACGATAACTTAACACTTTTATATCTCTTTATGTGGAAATGAAACGAATAATGCGACTGATGATACGCTTCGATCTTCCCGGATTTTATACAAGATTGATCTAATAATTTTTAACCACTTTCGTTAAAAACAGGGGGATAGTATTTAATATGCATAGTGTGAACACAGAAATATCCTGAAAGCAATTTACATTTTCATATCCGAGGAGTTTTTATTCCGATGAAGATTACATCAACAACATTGTATTGCCAATACAAGAAAATCAGAGAGCCAAAATGCTACGGAAAAAACGCGCTTTGTTTCGGTTATGCCAGAGACACGTATGACATGTATCACCTAATAATTTACACAATCCATTTTATACATTTTTCTTAGGACAAAAAGAGCCTTGTACAGAACCGAATAAACCTATATCAACATCTTCGTTTCGATAGTATTCGGATGATTTTTCGACTTCTAAAAGAAATACATTCCTCAACGTTTGAGTGTAATGAAAAGACATGAGTACTTCACTTTACAGCGGTACTCAGTTTCTCGATCTCGGTTAAGAAATATAAACATCCAAACCCATTAATTCATTAACTATTATATGTGCATGGTGGAAATAATACATTATGTATTAATAACTTTGGTATATTGTGGGCACCTGTAGAAAAATATATTTAATGATTAAAGCGAACATGATCTTTGAAATATAAACTTTGCTGATACCAAGTATTAAACCTTCCTTAAATATAAGGACTAGGAGAATCAATATGTTTATGATCTTCTGAAAAAGAGAGTTTCGGTAGATATTGGCAGATGATTTGTTACTTTCGCTACATACTATATGTCAAATATTGTTACAATAAATCGCAACGGAAATTATGTAATTGAGCATTTTAACTGCATGCTGTATTTGCTACAATAGTTTCTAGCGACAAGGCAACTATTGTTCCAGCAAGAATTAAATTATTTATTTGAGAACTTTTCGCAGTAGTGAACCTATTTTCAAGTATTACCACCGGTTTTATTAACAACAAAGTAGTAAATAAGTTTAGGTAGCAACATCGCTAGCAGTGGATGCCGCAAGAGTGAGTAGAATAGCACAAACATGAAGGGCATTCCACCAGAAAAACAACTGCTGACAGAAAACAATACAAGCTTGTGCATCAGGAAATAGAGTCAATAGTGAAATCGCCATTCTCTAAAATTTATATTAATTTAACGACTATCCGGAAGAATCAAATGAAAATAAATTAATAAGACTACACTAATTAAACGTTTTCACTCAAAATCTGTCCCTTTTTTATAATAGTACTGACCGCAAAGTAACGCAAAGTTCCTCTTAATAGCAAAACTTTTACGGACGGTTTGATCCTCCGAAACTTTTCGTGCAAATAAAGCGGCGTCTTTTGATAAATAAAAACAACACCTGGCCCCTTTCCTTCTAAAAGGTTTCCTCGACCGGTGGCCCCTCACGTTAGGGACATAAAAAATCAGCGCTTGGCGCCATTACCATCCCACGCCTTTAAACACCCATAAAACCTTCTCGCATATTCTTTACAGTGGTAAACCTTCCTTTAAACGTTTGGGAGACATGCAAGTCGCAGCGAAAGCATCCCTTGCAGCGACCACCACTCGAAATAATGTACGATCTCCGGACTGCGAAATTTTGTGGGAGTAAAACTCAATTAACCTGAAGTAACGAAATTTTCTTAACCCGATAAAAATCTTACACGCCACTTAATGAATAGATGCCCGGTTGATTCCACAAATCGATAACTTCTATATATTGAATGCGAACCACGATAGTTTTTCCGAAGATTTAATAGCAGTAAAATTGAGCAATCATAAAACTGAGTTCGAATGAATGCTGAGGTAAAGCACTAAGATAAGGATTAAAGGAAAGGAAGGTATCTTATTAGGTTGAAAACCTACGAAAATCATAAAGGAATAACAAGTGTGAAAAATAGCGACACGACTGGGACTCGAACAAAGGTCTCCCACTTTCCGGGACTAACTAACACTAACTAACCACTATTCTAACCACTGAACTACCGTGCCGGTGGTTAGTGGTTAGTTAGTATAGTGGCATAGTGGTTTCATATACGGTTATTCTTTTATTATATTTATTAGGTTATGATCGTACTAGATATATTGGAAAGCCACTTTGAATAGAGAAGGGGATTAATCCCATTTCTTCAAAAGTTAAAATACATTCGTTAGATTCCATTTACGTTGTATTAGTAAATATAAACTTATTACGATAAAAAATATGCTCCTGGATTTTTTTTGACAGAAAACCTTATAGGACAGTAAGTGTTATACGATTATCCTAAGATTATGTGGTATTATGTATTTTATATCGTTTCTCTTTTATTCTTATTATTATCCAAATAAGAAGGATTCTGAAAAGTATCAACATTCAGATTGAAGACACACCATTCGTCTCCCTTCTACTTCTTTTCACACAAGCCATGGTTGTGTGATTAAGGTGGTTATCTCACCATTTTCCCAAAGAACTGAATGTCCTAGAAACACTCCTTATTGCTTATAACTAATTATAAACGAAATAATTTTCCCTTAGGGAAACTCGGGAAATTTTTCTGCTAATTTTCATCGACTGATCCCGGAGTTGGCGATATTTTCTTAAGGAATGAAAATTAGAATTAAAGATCGTTTAATCGCTGGCGATGAATTTATATAAAATGTTTCTCTTAAGAATTTCATTATAGGTTGATGATCATCTTAGATACATTTCAATGTCTTTCTCTCTCTTAACAAACCAAGCCGCTCTTCATTGCATTTTTTCCAAATCCGGAATTCAATTATCACAGCCTCGTATCCCTGACGAAGCAGCAGCCGGATCAGTGATATGCACGCTGTTTAATTTTCTTTATACAAACTCTTTAAATTCAATCCTTAATTAATCCCACAAAGATTAGAAAAATTACGCTTTGTAGTCATGGTTTCCTTTCCCTCCGAAGTTTTTCACGGCGACATTATGATGATAATAAAGACAGCGGAACACCCAAAACTTAGATGTTCCGCCGACCAGATGCATCGAAATGATCATCCGAAGGTTTAATCGAAACCAAAATTTGTGCGGCAAAGGTCATTCGGGCCATGGAATCCAGCCGTTTAATTCTATCCGGGAGGCTTCCACGCGGAGTTTCTTCACTAACGATTTTTTTATTGAAATGGGCGAAGACGGGGAGAGGTAGAGGGCGGAGGCAAAAGAAGATATGTTAGTGCCCGTGGGAATAGTCTTGGGGAGGAAATTAAAAGGATGTGAAGGGAAAAAACATGACGGATGATTCGATGGCCGAAATCAGGAGGAGGAGAAGTCCGGGGTGAGGTGGGTAATATACACCGGTTCTGCATAGATGCGGGATAAATGGAGGTCGGATTCTGTCAGATAAGAGCGTACTGCAAGAGGCGATCCGGCGAGATTCTTTTTGTAACCTGATTTTACGAAGGGCTTGTGGGGGTTTTTGTGCTGCGACCGATCCTTGGTTAAAAACCAGCGCCATATTGATTCGGACCGCGGAAGTGGACGAAGATGCGGAAGAAGCTGTGGACGATGGATGGGCTTCATCTAAGATGTCATAGACGAGTTTTTAACGGGAAAGAACATTATAGCGCGCGGCATACCAATCAAAACGAAGTTTCCTTCGTAGGGCGGGAATTCCATCGTCAAATAGGAGCTGAAATAAGTTGCGGAATTCTAACAATCTAGGAGGGAATTCAGAAACGTTCGCGCCGAATGTGAAAAATTACGCCTACACATACTTGGTTTATAAGGCAAGATAATTAAAATTCAAACGCCATTAGAAATAATTAACGGTTACGTCTAAAAAATTTTTGATACGAAAGGGAGATTATTTAACACTGATTTTCCTCCGAGATGGATATTAACAGCAGTAACGAAAGTAAGAAGATGAAATTCGTGACCATTACATTCTTTCTCCATTCGGTCACTTTAATGGGAGGTGCTTTTCGAGGCTTTTTTATGCAACAAAATTTTCTGTAAATACGAATTGAGGATAATACACTCACAAGGATGGAATGCTTCAATATCGCTGAAAACCTCTATTGGTTCCAAACCGCATATCTGAAAGTTCCGGCAAGATAGCTTAATGGTTAGAGAAACCGTCCTGCAATTAGGAGATTCTGCTTCCGGTGTCTATCCCTTCAGAATTTTTCATGTCCGTTTCGCCTTGGGAATTTTCCTAGGTGCGCGCCTTTACGTCGAAAGTCACCTTTAACAATTTCAGTGAGAAAAGCCCCGATAACTGACATAGGGTTAGATGTAAGAAGAGACTTACTAGTCTCAATCTCGCCCTGAAATAAAGTCGATTTATTATTATTATTATTATAACTTTTGATAATGCATGTTTATTAAAATGTCTGCATAATCTAGCTGGAGGATTCCCAACGAGGGGGATTTCCCCTTACATTCCATTTCCTATACAGAAATTTTATGGATTTAAGGAATCTCATAAAAAGCAAAATTATGTATTCTAATGATGGCGTAAAGTTGGATGGTTAAGTACCCAAAATTCACACTGCCAGCCAATAAAAACGACCATTCGCACTTTTCATTGCTGGTCCTCATTCCCGTAGACTAATTGAACTACGACTAAAAAATCGTAGCCGTGGAAAAGGACTAAAACAGGAATAAAATAGAAAAAATAAAGAACTAAAATATAAAGAAAGAACTAAATAAAATTACATTGTATGTAATCGATACATTAGCCGGCATTCAATAACCTGAGAGAGAAAAAATTAAATAACTTTAAAAGTACATATATCCGTAAAACCTTCAGTAGGATGGTCGGTTTGATTCACAAACCCCATAAAATTCGCAACCAAAATTTCTCGAGGAGGAATGAGGCTTGCCATAATCTACTCAACATTTTTGGGCGGGCTCTAGAGGATGCTAAAATGGCATATTCTCTCTCTAAGGGAGCCAATAAGGAATAGGAAAGAAGGAAAGACCGCCTCCCGTTATCACGAGAGTGCATTCTTTATGGTATAAAATTGCTGTGATACAGCATTGTCATAAAAATATATAGTTGAAATCGTTTAAAAATTATCAGTATTGAATTAAAGTAATGTCGGAAAAGATATGATTTATTTTAGAAAAACAAATTTTATTATGGGGGCAATGAATTACACGGCGTGGTCCGCTAGAGATTAGGTGCCTTCTCGCCGTATTTGTCAGCTTTTCAAACAAAGCGAGCGTCTTTCTTTGTTACATCATTTGGTCATTTTTCACTCCATAATGAAGCTTATTTTTACAAGGTTGACAATTCGGGATAAAAAATTCCTTAAATGCTGTGAATCGTAAAAAATAATTACTAATCGGCCTGTAAAAACTTCTCTGTCCCTTATCTATCCATTGTTTGAAATTTGAGTTTTCGAAGAAAGAGGCATATTTTAATACTTGGTATAAGGAATGAGGGAAACAGTTTATGAGATTTCAACAGTGGAAACTTCGCAAGGCGCCCTTGAATCGATAAAACTGTCCAAGAGGCCAATTATTGTTTCTTCTCCTAGATTCGAGAATGTTCACAGTAATTCACAAGACACTACATACGATTATGCGAGTCATTTATCGGTTTATTTAAGCGGTTCAAAGTTGACAAACATAAATCGGAAAAGATGATTACATTTCATAGAAATTTTCTTATTTATGTCTGTGTCTATGTGTATACCCTGCTAGCCACCTTTCGGCGTGTGGCAGGGGGTGCATGCACCAAGACTCTATTTACCTAGTCGATTACTTTCGCGTATCGTTCGCGGAAAAAACGAATTCTTGAATCGGTTCGTTTTCGCATCTATTTCTCTTATTTTCCTCGCTGTATCGGAGCGGCCTATATAGCAGGGAGGGCGCATTATGTCCGCGACGTCTTCCGAGAACGTGGTTTCTCTGAACTTATTTAATAAATTTATCCTTAGTGTTAATCTTCTTTTTTCTAATGATTCCCATCCCGCGTTCTTGAGCATCTCAGTAACGCTTACTGATTTATCATAGCAATTCTTCACGAAACGTATCGCTTTTCGTTGCACCTTTTCTATTTCTCGAATACAGCACTTGTCGGCTGGGTCCCATATACTACATGCATACTCAAGGTGAGGCCTGACTAACGCGAAGTAACAACGCTCGCGGACTTTTTCTTCGCTTCTTCCGACTATTCTCTTAACAAAACCGAGTTTCTTAAAAGCCTTTCCACATATGTTATGGATGTGGGCACTCCATGATAAGTTATTAGTAAGGGTCACTCCTAGATATTTCACCGATTCTTCCGTTATTAAGTTTTTCCCTTGGAGGCTATACGAGTAATCTTTAGTTATCGATTTCCTTTCAAAGAAGTTAATTACTGAACATTTATCTACATTTAGCTCCAATTGCCAATCATCGCACCATTTTGCAATTTTATTTAAGTCATTCGAAAGGATCAATCTATCCTCTTCTCTCTCAATCTCTCTGTAAATTACCGTATCGTCCGCAAATATCCTAACGTTACTATAGATTAATTTGCCAAGATCGTTGATATATATTAAAAACAGTATCGGCCCGAATTATTTAACGGAATTATTAACCCAATTATTCCGTTATTATTTAACGGAATAATTTGGTCTGAGAACCTAATGTTTCATTCTGAGGCATTGTGAAACATTCTGAGATATTAAGAATAAACCTTATTTTCATGTTTAAAAAACATAATATGTTTCGGGTTGTTATTATAACGTTTCGGGTTATTCGAGACTGAATGAGAACTTTAAGATATTACACATTCTCCGAAGTTTATTCCATAATATAATTATGATAAAAATTAATTACTACCTAAAAGAATTTATTCCGGTTTTCGACAGAACTTATTTTTTTGGTTGCTTGAAATTAAATTAACAAATCTCCTATGTAATACTACAGAAAATTGGGCATCGAGATACGAAGAACTAAGATAATGTACGAAGTTCTTTAGAAGAGGAAAGTCAGCAATGTGAAATGAAAAGGGCTACTCAGATGAATATGAGTAAGTCAAACGTCGAGTTGTCTAAGAATTTAATGAAATTTATTATGTACGTTTATCCGAGAAGAATTTTCAAGCGTTGAAGCAGTAACAGTTGAGGATAGCATGAAATCAGTGCTAATGTTTCGACTTCATAGATAATATTATGGATAAATAATCGTGCGAACCGTTTGCAGCTACAACCAGCAATTATTCCTGCGTCTTAGATTATACGTTCGGCGAATCCAAGTCTCTCATCAGGGCACCATGCGCGACTTCCGATTTTGCCGACTCAAGACCAGAAGGGACTTAAGATAATCCTGCTCTAATTTATCACGCCGAATAATGCGTTTATAATCAACCTACTCCTGCCATGATGATTCTCGGTCAGGGAGAAGCAATAAGGGGAAGGAGGAGAAGGAGCTTATAACACAAGAGGTCATGGGTTCACTTCTCTTCGAAGAGGTTTCTTGCTCGATGCTAAAGGAATGGAATGTGTAACAAGCGTATTTACATTCCCTATATACAAATGCATGGCGATGCTTCCCAGTTGAAACTAGTAATCTTAATCTAACTAGTAATAGTAATCAACAAAAACCAATGCATATAGGTAGTAAAAGAACAAAACCACGATTAACTCTAATACAACTCAAACACTAATGAACCAAACATATGTCGCAATTGAAATTACATCACGTACCCACTGATATCTACCAAAACCTAGCAAAAGTTGGGATAGCACCTTCAAAGATGTGCTTGACTACGAACAATAATTAAAAAGAACATTGGAAGCCACGTTTCCTATTATTTAACACATCCTCCCTAAGCCAAGTTGCTACATGTATGAGTCAGCATCCCGGATTTTGGAAAAGGCTATCTCGCAGGTCGAAAAATAAACAGACACTCCTGTCGCCAGTTCGTAAGTAAACATTCAGCGATAGAGTTCCACTAGCTTATGCGGACGTGTAATTTTAACAGTAAGGTACACTACTCTTTCAAAAAAAAGAGCGATTTCAAAACGAGGCAGCATAAAAGGTTTACGGTGAAACTTGGCAAAACGATAATTTTTAACGAATACAAGGTCGTCAAAGAGAAATATTTAATGAATATTTATTTTAAATGCGAATCTAAATAAGACGCTGAACCTCCTGGTGAACCCCGGGTGTTACCGTGCCCAGGGTGAAATAAAATTTTCGAAGAAAATTTATCGCTTTCTATGTACTGTAAATAAAATCATAAAAAATATTTTAGCTGTTAAGCATTTCAAGACATTAACTTTGGAAGGTAGTGGACAGCTAAATAGTTGGCACGTTTGAGCGTACGCCTCAGAAACCAAGGATGAAATTTGATATCATCTGATATCAACAATCAATATCAGACTGTTACACGAACCAGGGTTTTATGGTACAAATGAAATCCAGAAGGAACGTGACTCAAGAAGATAGCCCCATTAATTTTTATAATATAATTCTGAGAGTTTCATCTTTCCAAATTTTGCAGCATCTTGTATCGAAATTTTATAATTATATTGTATAAATAATGTCAATATCACCTGATGAATATTGGCATTAATTTGGGTTACTCCCTGTTAAATGCAGTGAAAAGTTCTACAGAGTCATTGGACGTTTTCTACTCAAAGAATGTATTGTTCAGTGAGAAAAGCAAGGGCAGACTACCTCATCTAATCAATTAAGGCTCATTCCCTCTCGAATGTTGCGATTATGTATTTTGTAACCAGTGATATCTCCGAAATTCGCGATAAATCCCCCATGTTTACATAGCGGAAACATGTAAATTCATGTGAACATAGCGGATTTACTTCGAATTTCGGAGATATCGTTAATTACAAAAGTTACATAATTGTATCCCAGAGCTTTTTGGTAGCCCATGATGGTTGGATTGAAATTCACATCGGACTTGCGGCCGAATTCTCCTAATAAGACTAAAATCTAAACCTCTACTATGGCACAGGAAAACGGGTAAGGGTGACTTTGCGCAAGATGGTGCGCAGCCAGGAAAACTTCTTGAATTCCCGGTCCCGTCAGACTTTTTTCAAGTCCATTCTTCCTTGGGATCTCTACTATGGCATTTGGATTTTTAATACATAAAAATTCTACAATACAAAGTTCCTTTGGTCATGCAGAAAAGTTTCAATTCATACATCACTCACCTTATTCATACAATTAACAAAGCTACACTCATGTCCTACCTCGAAAGGAAGTACACCTTCGGAGCAAAACAAAAGGTGAAATTTGTGTTCCTAAAAATCATAATACTTAACGAGGAATAAGTTACGGGAAATCAAAAATATTTTCAGCAACTTGTTCTTAATCTAAACTTAATCCATAGACGATGTTAATCCTGAGTTAATATTTAAAAAATGATTTCCTGCATGCTTCCCAGAATGTTGGTAAACAACGCTGCTAATAATAAGGTCACGCGAGAAAAACTACAGAAATAAAATCAGATACCCGCATAACTCGAATGCAACTAGCCAATCGCCCGTCTTACACCCCACGAACCGTTTCAAAATCGTGCGCATCTTCTCTTCTTAGCGGAGAAAAAGGACGAAGCCAACGAGCGGAAATGAAATTTGCATCTATCCACATTCTTTCCCGCGAGGGAATAAATTACTAAAGCACGTACAGAACACTTGCATCACAAAACATCCACTTTTAACAATCGCGACGGGGGAGGCGCTTGGAAACGACTTTTAGAGATATTCAAATAGGACGATAGACTAGAGAAGGAGAGGCGAGAGGAGTGTAGGCATGGGACGAAAGGAGCGCAGGTTAGGGCCGTGGAAATAAAAAGCAGAAAAAAGACATGGTGATGATTCCGCGTGGGATGTGAGGGCTTGTGGCTGGAAAAGGATGTTGGTTATAGAATGGAGGCACATGGAATGCAGCGAAGTGTAGTGGAAGGAGAAGAGGGGGGAAACAGCCAATGGGAGAATTAGGAGAGAGAAAAACGACACGAGAACATGCAGAGAGGATACAGAAGTGCTTTAATGAGGACTTAAAAGTACCATCGTAGAAAATAAATAGCGGGTATGGAAGAGGTGACCTTTAGGTTAGCACGTGTCCGCTCAGGGCGTAGATAATGCTGTCCCTCAATAGGTGTGAAATTGACGCGCTGAAGGTGCTAACCAACTCTAGCCTCTGGTCCACTACTACAATGATCAGACAACTCTGACAAGGTATAGCTTTTCCTGTCCGTCATACAACAGAGAGAGACTGTTAGAGATTTGTCTTTGGTAATGCTGGAAAATCGGGTGGACCCACCCAAATGATGATAACATATCGCTAATATCTGTACTATGTGGATAACAAACAGTTCGGGCTTTTTCATCTAGGGGCCCGCCCGGAATGCGGGGCTTAGTCCGTCTAAGATTTTCAAACGTGAGAAAAACGAATCTATCCATTATTTACGTAGATCACGAATAGCCATAAAGAAAAAAGGGAAATTCGAAATTAAACTTAGGTGGCTCCCAATGACAAAATATCAAATATTTAAACCGCATGAAGTCCCAAAACAACATTTATCAAAACGGCAAAGATAAAAACATCACGCACCCATCGTTTCTTACGATTTCCGCTTTCAAACCCAGTATAAATCAAACCTAAAAAGTTAATAAATAATGATTACATAATTTTAACCCTTATTACACACATTAAACGGAGAAGCAAGTCTCGGAATAACGTCACTTGTTATTCCGTGCTTTCTGTTTCGATACTTGCTCATTTGTGGCATTTCCTGTTTTGATACGTGCTGTTTTGACCTGCCTTTCTTGCGTGCATCGGATTAAATTCCTTATTTTCGCAGATTCATCCTTCATTACGACCCAAATTTCGAAAGAAGATTCCACCAGAAAAGTAAACGAGGTCTTGGTAAGGTGCGTGCCTCATTTTAGCCTTCGGCACTCTGTGAACGCCGATAGGAGAATGGGAAAACTTTGGAAAGAAAGAGGAACGAATTTTAAACGAGAATACGTAACACTAGCCACTACTTGGACTAAAAAGTCACAGTGTTCTTCTACTAAATGTGTATCGTTATGGCCCTTCTGAACTCGGAAAAGTCTTTTAAAAACTCGCGAAAAGTTTTTTTTTTCTCCTCGAAACGTCCGGTATTTCTTCGGAGAAACTGGATTCTGGAGGAGTGGGAGGAAAGAGTTTTTGGCGGAAATCAAAGGAATGTGCCATTCATCAGAAGGAAACTTAAACGCGATGCTTGTAACCTCGACGTAATGTGGGTTTCGGGAGAGGAGGCCGGAAGAGGCGGGGAAGGACTACTCTTAAGAGCGATTGGCTGTTAAGCAAATGGAAAAAAGTGTTATTTGAAGGGGCTAATGTGTTGCTCTCGAAAAAAGGAAGATTCGCTTCCCAGGGAGAAAATACTCCGTAACTGAGACGGTGAACTATAGGCTAGAAAATAGCAATTTAACAGATTCGGTCCAGCACCATAGGCTACAAAGAAACGAAGAAACTATCTATATTTGATTTATCTATTATTCCTTAAAATATTTTAGAGTTCCGGTTGAAGCTAAAGCTCAAATGATCCCGAAATTTGCAGAATGATGTTTTTGAGGAAAGAAACGTTTCTTCATTTTCCAGTTATTATCTGCAATATTATTTTTGTGTATTCTTCACTTAAAAAATGAACCCTTAGTGTGAATAAATGTGGATTCTGTCCTTTAGTAATGATAAATAATGATTGTATAGTCTATGACTATATTTTTATCCCGCTGTTGACATAATCAATTAGATAATGTCAGTATCCGACTCATTGCTCATTTTATTGCTTCGCGAATCCCCATAATTTTGATCTTTCGCATGTATATTGAGATTGTTTTTAGATTTAATCAATTACGAAATGTTTAGTTTCGATGCTTCAATCGATTAAACAGGTGAATATAACAAAATTACGATGTTACGATAATAGCGAGGTTGAACACAACATCAATGAGGACAAATATTGATACTCAAGGACCCCTTCGGATTGAATTGACAGTGAACTTACTAGGTACTCATAGTATTGTCTATCAACTTCGGAAACAACGGATAAACATATACATAAAAACTTCTCCGCCTTGTATATAAGATAAGCGTGCTCTTTGCAGAATCTCTTAGAAAGAGATGGCATACGTAATTTCTACTTCCGTGAATGGTTTGAGATAATTTCAACTAATATTGAAGACGCAGCAAGAAAAAATTCACCAATATGCTAGGAATGCAAGAATCGTTACATTCCAGATATAATCGGTATCGTTCTCTAATTAATTAAATATTTTAAATACCTAAAAGAGATATGAAGAGTAGATAATGAGGAGAAGACCAGAAAAGAAATGTGAACTTTATAAAATAAGAAACAACATCTACCTCTCGATTAATCCGAGCTAATTATCTAAAAAGCCAATCTAATGGTAAAATTACTTTCAAACCTGATTGACGGAGGGATTCTATCATAGAAACACCTGGGAATAACGGTTTTCCCTTATTCTTCAGATCGATTAATCACGCTCCATAATTATGATTAATTGGTTTAGCAGATCACTTACGGTGTGAATGTGATAACCACGTGGGATTTCCAGTTCAAATCAGCGCAGCAAATTAAAAAACCACAATGCCGCAGAAGTAGGTTTTATCAGCGATCGGCAATTTCCATGTGAAAACATCGCCTAGAGGATACAAATTCCATTCGGATTCCATAAATCTGACCTAAACTACGATAATGAAGACATTAACGATCCTACTCTGAACTAGGGGATGTGAATTTATTTTTCGCTACTTTTTTGTAACCGAACTCGTAACTTCCCCATTCTGATGCATTAGTTTTACCACTTTATGAAGCACTGGAAAATTGTACATAAAAGAAACCAAGGAAGGCATTCCGATATTAACATGACGTTTTATGAATTTTTTTGCCGTTTATTGGGTATCATTCACAATGACATGTAGGAACGGCGATTGAGACGATCCATTTACCACCTGAAAGGGGAGTTTCTCTGGAATTATTGATGGTAGAGATGTATATCTTTCAAGAAATGTATACCAATCGTTTAATGTCAAGCCAAATAAAAAAATAAAAATGTTGTCGTTCCCTCGTAAATTCTTTTTCTTGCAGTTTCCACTGAATTAGAAAAAAGTAATCACCCCGATAAATTAAGCAAAAAATTTGATACATTTATAGGCGAGAAATTATGTAAAATAAGAATTACTAGTAAACGCCCCCGTCAAGCATGACGGGACTTAATTTAGTGAAAGAAACGACCTCTGCAAGTCATGAACCGTAATTTACGTACATCTCTTATGGAAACGTATTTTGTGCTCTTGGGCTCGAACCCAGGCCTTTACAGAGATGAAAATAGTTTTCCTGGGGGTTTCAGCATCGTAGAAACGCAATACAGTTTGTTTCAGATCTCTAAGTCAAGCCGTTTCTGAGATAAATAGGGGGACGGACAGACGGACGGACGGACAGACATTTGCTTTATATATATATGATGTATATAACCAATATGAGTTGGCCGGACATCGTGGGAAGCCGATACCAAATTTTAAAATTATGATGAGAAATACAAATTATGTATTTTTTCTATTTCAGCAAGTAGAGATGATTACATGAGTAACAAGAAGAAATCGAAAAGACGGAAATAAATTCAGGAAGGTAGGCAACTTGAAAAAAGATTTACATCAGATTCAAGGTGGGCAATTTCTAAATTTTGAGTCAAAGTGAAAATCGACAAAGTAAAGAAAACGAGAGTAGTCCTTCAATTTCACATCACGATCAGTATTGCGTGATTTAGGAAACGAATCAAATAACTTGATTTCACGGGAAATTTTTCAGAATGAAAATGGGAGAAAGGATTTCCCACACGACCAAAATTTTCGGAAGACCGCCAAGCTCAGGTATAACAAATAAATCAACCAATCCAACAAAAAAATCCTCTCCACAGCAATTCAGACGCCATTCACCAAAAAATCACGAAATCTTAGTAATCACGGAGCAAACGGAAAAACACCCACATTTGCGGCGACCCTTACGACCTCCCAAAAATCCCATCTTTTATAAGTATACGCCAGAAATCATGGGAAAGTCATCGTTACATCCACCACCGCGATAACTCTATAAAACCTACTTGAAGGAAATCACACGCTATGAAAAACCACTGAGGGAGCCAATGGAAACAAAAACTCCCACATTCACGACTTTCCTGCAAAAAAAATCGGGCGATCCTAAGACAAAAGAGGGAAATAACGCAAGAAAACGACTATTCCGAGTCCGAACATCACTCCCGACGTAGACACAAATTCCTCCTTAACAAAAAACACGCATTAGCCGCATCTCCCAGCATCTCTGACTCTCCTCCCATCCTCCCGCCATTCGCGGCATCTTCTCCAACCCTACCGAGTACAACCATCGACGAGTCCACCTGCGAAGGTAGGTCGTCGGACTTCGTGATTGACCCAGCAGGCAGACCTTACTGACCTACATTTGCCGCCGCCACTCCCCCATTCCCCCAAGACCCCTCTGCCACCCACCAACCTCCTTTCCTCTCCGCACAAGAGTGCCTTTTATCTCTACTCATCCTTATGCACTACAATCACCACCCTTCCCCGCCTCTGGATAGGTAAAAATTTCTTGTCCGTTACCGCCTTGACTTTATGGTCGGTCTCGGCACCTTCCTCGCCTATACGCTACGGACCCGCCCTGTATTTTTTCTAACCATTCCCATACCGCGATCTAACACCACGCTCACTTCCCAGGCGGGGTTATCACGCCTGCACCGGGGCGTGGAAGTCATTCATCGGCACCCGCGGCGGTTCTCGACGCTTTATCGAGTTAAACGAATTAATTCGGAATTATTACGGTGTTGGGCGGATCTACACCTGCCGGGATGTGCCTCGGTACGTTGAAAAGGGCCGCAAGGGTAGCGTTGCGCGGGTTTCTCTTTCAGCTCGGAGTCTACGACTGAGAAAATATTTGAGAAGATAGATTAAATTAGGATTCTTCAAGCTGAATTCTCCACAGGTCATTAACAATGTGCAATTCGTGATGCAGCACTTGGATCAAAGATAGTATGTGTGCTGGAAAGAATATCACCCGACTAATCTCAGAGACAGAAGACGGAAAACGCAGGGCTATTATACAGTTTCATTAGAACTTAATTCCGCCACATGCTCTATGCGCTGTATTATCAATATAAGAGACATACTATCTACAATTCGTTTCATTCGCCTAACATATTGAAACTGAAACAGAGAAATGTCTACTGACGCCGCAGTAATTTAAGCAACATTATTTTGTAGGAACTTGGAGAGTTTTCTAATAATGTCCTATGTTTGATGGTACATACATTCTTTTATAATGAATATTAATGTGTATCTTAAAACCGAACGATAGTGAAATTATTCTGTGAAATGCAATTTCGTTAAAAATTTACAGTAAAACATTTTCTTACTTCTTTCTCGATTCTTTTCCAATCAAAATAAATTACCAAAAGTAAAAAACAGGCAATATTAACGGGGAAAACCCTACGCGAAGAATAATATCTTGATTACAGCCATATTGTGACCAAAAATTCTTCCCAACCATGCAACCCAAGAATCTGGAGCGTTCTGACTTATTTTGCGACAAGAATCCAATAAGCCGATATTTAGGAAAATATAGCTATTTCCGGCACCAAAAATTATATTAATTAATAAACGAGTCTTTAACGCTTCTCAATGACAAGTAAAGAGAGAGCTCAGAATTTCCCGTAATAAAAACAAATTTTTATAAATTACTTCAAACAGAAGATCACAGCTGCAATTTTTCAAGCGCGGCTCAAACGGTTCGGCACAAATACACCTGAAATCTGAATACAAGAGCGATCCTTTGAAATAACTCACTCCGAGTATTCATTATCTTGCAAGACTATTTATGACGTGGACACCAAGTTTTTATTGATAAATTTCAGAAAAAATTAAATAGGATCGTAAAGTATGAAAAATAATTTCATCTTCGTCCCTCTAATTACGCCTATCGAAGAGCATAACGTAGACTATGGAACACCCGAAATAGAAATTATAATGGGCTATAAACGATGAAAATCTATAGACGGAATCCATCCTTTTTTAGAGACCGTACCTTCAGGAGGTCATAAATGTTTCGGGCATGGTTTACGATCATCCCCATTAGATCTTCATTGAAAATTTAGAACACTGACTAAGTAATCGATTATTAAATTGAGTTAGAGCAATGAAAATTAAATATTTCCCAGATAGTTTCGGCTTTCTAGCTCGTGAGCGTGGAAATTAATTTAGAGCAACGACCGATAAAAAAAAGAAATTCTTCCCAGTAATCTTCAGAGTTAATAACGTTTTGCCGGCGCGTCTGACGATCAGGAGAACGGAGATTACCTTCGAAAAAGGTACC
Source organism: Ladona fulva (assembly GCA_000376725.2). Lineage (NCBI taxonomy): Eukaryota > Metazoa > Arthropoda > Insecta > Odonata > Libellulidae > Ladona > Ladona fulva. The sequence continues at coordinate 642,740 of KZ308275.1, forward strand.
TTCCACCAATCCAAAAATCCATCCATCGAATTTTTAGCTGCGATTAAACAATTGTTTCAAGATAAAAACCTTCCTTAAAAATTAGAATTTGAACCATATTTCCTGCAAACCCGAACAGTTAACAATACGAGAATTGGTATGAGGCACCTCTCCAAGACGTCCTGTGCCCTACTAATTGCTAAATTCCCTCATAATCACTAATCTTGACATTCACCACGACCTGCCTCTTCTCATGTCGTCTGTCGGGTTTTTTCACTATAGATATTTGAGTTGAAGTTGAATATGTTGATTAAATACTAAACTAGTCATCCCAAAGAAAAACAAACTGCACTATATTTTAGGAAGTTTAATCCCGCATTCAATCACATGATGCAAACATTTTTGTTTCTATATGGTTGGATATTATCAATAGTAGAACGTAAAAAGTGTCCGTTTTTCGCGCTTCTTCACGGAGTGCTCACTTTGAAAATGCATTTTCGTTCAGTTGGCATTGGGCCAACTTGCTCTCGTTATATATCTCTCAGCAGGAGTTTTCGTCACTTTTAACTTACAATAACTACTACTAAGCGATTGATTTTATATGAATTTATATTTGGTGCAACTTGTTTTTCTTTGGAAGAGCTAGTTTAGTTTTTACTCAGCTCCAAACTCGAGTATCAATAATAAAAAAAATCCGACAGTAGGTCTCTCTCTCTCATTCCTCTCCAACTCTCTTCAGTAAATTAAAATGCCTCAAAGGGTGCCCGAACATTTTTGCGAATGTTTTCCACAGCGTTTCCCCCAAAAAAAAACTCAAAACAGGGTTTATTATTTCAATTACCATTTCAAAACTTATAAATTCTTGGATCATTTATAGTAAAAATCACGATAATCATAATGCCATTCAACGACAGATTTTTAATCATTTAAGTGGGAAATCGTATGTTCGAAAGAAAATACTAAAAGCTACAGATGGAAAAAATCGCGTAACTTATGGGAATACATACTAAAATAAAGAATATAATATTGGAAACAATTTTAATGGTTTATAGACGAATGAGTTGTACCGATAATTGTTTCGGAAGTTCAAAAATCTACTTTCTTCACACTTTCTCGGGTTTCCTGATATCTCAAATTCCTTCCATTGAGAGAAATTAATTTGAACGCGTTGTTGTTGCTATTCTTTCATGACGACTTTGAGAGTAATCCTCTGGTAAAAAAATTCCAATTAAATTCGCATACATTTTGAATTCGGTAAATTGGGCATTGCTTCCTTGTTTCCTTGCACGAAATTTCCTTAGTCTTCGTTAAATAGACCGTAAAATTCCATCCGACTTGGGTGTCCAGTGCACTCTTCATCGCCCATCCGGGAGGACGGAGGAACGAATTTGTAGAGATTTTACGCATAGTGGATAGAATTCGTTTCCTGGTACACTTCATTAATTCCTCAATCGAAGCAGCAGAATCGCTTCCCGTTGCGAAATACGGATGTTGTTTACAGCTTTCGAGGTTTCCTCACCACTCTTCATATAAAGTCTTCATATGTCCATTGGACCGTGATGTAAACTACCTTCGTTTCCTAGACCGCACAAATAACTAGTATTATATTTGACAACTATTTGGAGCAATTATTAATTTATTAATTCAAATCAAACGCAGTTTTCCGCGTCCTAGAAGCCAAGCATTAGGGTAAGAAATAATATATAACTTTGGGGAAGGAATTCGGAAGGACGCGCAGCTTTGGTAATAAGGACGACAGAGGCATTCCGTTTTGACCCAGTTCTACTAGACTCGACATTGGTTTGGACAACAAATTGGCTAAGAAAAGATTCGCAATGTTAGCTAATTTTCATTTGAAACTGAACAAGAAGATACAACGTTTACAGATTTTCGCTTCAAGGATAGAAGACGCAGTTAATTACTGAAAGAAAGAGTTTTTGCTTCAAAGAAAGAGGTGTGAAGGCACACAGGTGCACACAGACGAAACTTTTCATTGAATCGATCGAAAATAGAAAGAGCTTGACATGACTTGAATTTTGTTACTACAAAAGTATACTTGAGAATACTTGTAAAACAGCTATTCATCCAGACTTTTTTCCTTAAATTTTCACTCATTTTCTTCCTTTCTCAACTCACATTTCCAGATATTTTCTGGATAAATCCCACGCCAGGCTTCCATCGTGCTGTTTAGTTAAAACAGGAAATAAATAGAGAATATCTTAACAAAGACAAATTATTTAAAATAATTTATTTAATTATTACACCTAGCAAAGGAAGATGAGCAAAAGCGAGCAATTACTTCGAGGAGCTTGGATAGATTGAAAGAATTTTTTTTCTAAAAAATCGGAAAACGGGCCAATTCTCACATTAAAAACCACGGAAATTACATAACATAAACCTGGTTATCTCATTTTTCACGCGTTCCAGGAATACTTGAGTTGGGCCGGGTAAAATTTTTCAGGTCTCCGTCAACGGTGAGTATATCCGGTCTATTAAGATTAAAGAGCGTTCGGAAAGGCTATGGGAGCCTGAGGGCCAAATGCTCCCTCATTTACCACTCCAATGGACAGAAAAAGAAGCAAAAGGTAATCTTCGGCTCAGAAAAACTAATTGAGTGCACCCCTTTAAAACTTCAAGCGTCATTCTTTTTTCCGCTTGAATAAGTTTTTGTCGTTCCCCAATACCACACAAAAATTTTGGAGAGAAAAGGTATTTCTTCCAGCTGGACGAGCCAATATA
>KZ308275.1:645526-741494 GCA_000376725.2 Ladona fulva
ATATATTATTTAATATATTTAATATATTATGGAGTACAGGGAGCGAAATCTTTAAAATTCTGTATTTCCTTTTCGATTGAGGTTTACTAAAATGCAACGAATACTCCGAGTTCCGATTTGATATCGATAAATTCCATTCGATAGCTCTAACATCACAGATTTTTCACATATTTGATCATAACATAACCGATTCTGATAATCGCGGAAGCTTCTTAGACAAAAAATTCGGAACATTGTTCGCGGGAAAATTAAATCAGAGACCGAGTACGATTTCTTACTTTATAAGTACACAAGTCAAGATCCAACTACCTTTCGTCGGAATCTATTGTATAGGTACCGCCGAGTCACCAGTGGAAATGATCATAATTTCTTCCGGCTGATACCAAAAAATATATACACTTCTGCACAGAATGATCATATAAAATAGACCAACCACATACATAAAATATAATAATATTAATATACCTACCGCATATAGAATACATACCAGCTCTCGGTTAAATAAAAAACAAAATTATACGAAACTCACATTTCAAACCGCATATAGTATCAGTTATATAATCATATAGCTTGTATAGCCCAAGATATCACTAGTTTGTGATATGGAAGTAATACATTTTCCAACACAAAAGAAATGTGAACCTAATTTTGATTTAGAACTATAAAAGAATAGTCCATCGAATTCCGGCAGAAATTAGTGACTCGCAACACATTAACAAAACAAGCCACTACTCATACACGGAAGAGGAAAAAGTAGAAATAAGCTCGGAAAACTGAACGGAAACACGAACGCCGTGATACGAGTTTACTCGTATTAGAATTTTAAATTTGTTACTATTCTTAATTTAGGTCTCTGGTAGCAAAGTATTCTCTTCTTGGGGGAGTTTCAGGTCACTAAGTTTGCCTTTCTTAATGTTGCTGCACTTAATTATAGGGGACGCATATTTTATAAAATGTTTGCCTCATCATTTTCACCTGTGTATTGAACGACCTTCGTACAATTAGCAATCATTCGGATTTGGCGAAAAGACGTGCGCAAATTTAGCAACGATTCACGTCCCGAACAAAGGAACCTAATCTCAGCTCTACATCATTCTTATCACTCAAAGATCGATTCAAAATAATACATTTTCTCTCGTGAGAGGAAAACCCCCGGTGAGTGCCCAAACTCCCAATACCAGCCCTACTGAAAATATCTTGAATCCGAGATACATATTTCCCATCCAGATCTGATAACGGTATAATGAACATTCATGTGCAGTAATTCATCGCACTCCCTTGGGACAAAAACCTGAAAATTCAACGCCATTAACGACTCTCGTATTAAAGGCGCCATCATTTTCATCTAATGCAAACGTGCGACGGATGGAAGGAAAACCCGCTGTGTTTCCAGCCAAGACTCCCCTTCGCGCCCGATTTATGCGCTTATTTTTCCGCCAGGGGGGGAAATTCTCCCCGTCTCCCTTGGTGATGCATAAAAAAAGAAACCAGACGTCAAAGGACACTTGTCGCACTTACCTGGCGTCTTCGATGCGACCAGCTTTAACCAACGTATCGGTAAGGGATGACCAGATGTCTGTGCGTCGAGGGCAGGATGCCAACACTCCCTCGAGCAGTGCCTGCGCCCTGTCCACGGATCCACATTCTGAGCGAGCCTCCAGCTGGGCCCAGCGGCATATGATGTCCACGTCTGCAAAATGGAATTGAAATATGTGAGCATAACGCGAAAACCTACAGGCGCCGCTTGAGTATTTCAAAACGTCGCCCATTGTGTTTCCAATCGCCACTCCAGTTGGTCTCGGGGCACCAAGGAGCTAATGAGGTGATAAATTACGGGAAATGAGCGAGCATCCCCACTCACAATCTGATTCCGATTGGAAGGGGAGAATTAAACGAAAATGCGCCGCAAAGCACAGGAGGGTGCTGCCTTCCCACAACATAAATGCAGATATCTATTAGTAATGCCCATTCAATTAGGACATTATCGGAATATATTCTGTAATAGCACTAATATCACACTACAGGGAATAATATAATATCATATCCCACGTATCTATAGATTCTTCATTGTGATGCACTTTCGTGAACATTTATCACTTTTGACTTTAAATTAGACAGTTTTTATTAGTTAATTGCAATTAACCAATAAGTAAATGCACTTGTTACGCAGGTCTTTAGAGTTTAATTACAACACAAATTTTCCATGTACATATACCCAATGTGAAAAATATAATTCTGAGTACTTCGAAATAAAAGTTCGAAGTAAAACTGAACAATCTAAACGTTAACTTTGTAAATGAGATTATATGTATACCTGATGCCATGCTTGTTTTGATTAAATACCGTTGGTAAATACATTGGATTTGTAATTTCTAACAGGAGACAAAGTTTCATTCACTACGGCGAATATAAACTATAAAATTTTGCGAAAAGGCGCGAAAACAATTTTGAGAAAAGTCGCTAAAAGCTGAAGCGGTTAAGAACCGCAGTACAGCAATTCTGGTAACTCTTTGAGGAATGAAAAATGTTTGTCTCTATCGACCCGTAGAGATCGTAAAATATTTCTGGATCGGAAAGTAGAATTGATTCCAAAATTCATAAACTCCCCCATGGGTGCGCGTGTGATACTATGGTTCTATTTTCCTCAAGAGGAAAAATTCTATGTACTTCGTTAACGCAAGTTATACTCCTGAGAGTAGTTAAAAATGTCTTTTGGTTTGCGAGATTGGTGAGAAAACTATTAAAAGCTTGCTCATAACAGCGAGTGAGAAAGATTGCTTAATGGGAAATGAATTTACGCCGCATGCCTTTTGAAATTGTGAGGTCGCCTTTTCTGATACCTGCAGTAACTTGTCGGATTAAGGGATCTCTGTAAACGATTTGAAAAAGATATGAGGCCACGCTCCAAGAGCAGATATACTTGAGGCCGGCGGAAAACCTTTCCGATCGTATACAAACTGGGAGATAAGTTACCACATACTAACGGTTTTCGTGCAATCTAATTGAGAAACTTTTTCTCTTGGAACCGCTGATGCTATAAGCTAAATCAAAGAAGTAATCTAATCATTTTTAACTGAAAATTTTCTCATAGTTCTATAATATAGAGAATGTTTATGGGCATAATCCCACCCATATGAATGCGTAAGTTTTCTCCAAGACGCTTCCGTCTGTTGCAATGCTACACGATGCTGAACGCTTAAGACTTGAAAAGAGATCAATTTTATAATGTGATACCTCAGCTAACGAGCGACCCTGCTAACAATTTTTCGGATAACGAAGACTTTTTTCTGTTTTCGGACTCTGTTAAATAATGTTTCAGTGGATGCACTAACGCAAAGCAGAAAACATGAACGCCCGGACCATTCCAGTAGCTTAGTTTTTCCGTCTGCATGTAATTGGCAAAGAAATGAGCTAAACACATCACGTAGGAGACATCCACCAACCCAAATGGGATGTTTATGTTCAAAACGCTGAACAGTGATACACCTGATAACATCACGTTTCGGCTATCGAATAGATTCCGAAATGAATTATCCTCGTCAGCCGAGGTATCACTGTACATTAATTGGGAGAATCGATCTCAAATTCTTTCATATTGTGAGACTACAGAGAATGAATTTGTTTTCCCGATTCATAAATCAAGCTTTCAGACAGAGAATTCAAATACACTTCCAGAAAGGAATAAGCTCCTGTGGGACATGAAATTACGGTGAGTAAAGAGCTTCTCGCGAGTTGGGCGCCTCTGTCATAGATGATAACGAAAAGTAGACATAAATGCTAGCTGATGCGATATACTCTTCAAACTCATCAAACTGGTTAAACCTTCTGTTCTGGCCAAAAAAGCATTAATTTCCTCATAATGTCACGCAAAAAGGAAGACAACCTTTACCTGACAACATCTGTAAAGCAGGAAGACCGTCACAGGAACACCAGTCGAGATATTTTATCATCTAAGTACTATAATAATAACCGCCTGGCATATATTTATAAATTGATTTATGCGATGTCAGTAATTTATAAAAAATTAATTGAGTTGATTTTTAGTTTCGTTTGCAGACCTTTCTTGTTGTGCATAATTTACTTATAACTAATGGTCCTGAAAAGAGGTAGTACAGAAATGAATCTAAATACACATTCTCGTTTTAATTTTTTTGTTTTTCGTTTCGAAATCGTGAAAAAATGATATAATTAAATCTTTTGTAAAACTTTGCATTTTGTAAAGTTTTTCATCGATGTAAGTAATATATGATTCGAATCAAGTAAGGAATAAACAGTTTTCATACATAATCTAAATGAATAACATAAATAATACATAGACGCTAATTTTTGTAGTATTTTGATTTAACGTAGATCTATTTAATTTTATATTGCCTCGAATCTGTTTTCTGACATTTTTAAATATCCTACTTATAAATATGATTAAAATGCAGACCGACATTGGTTGCGTAAGAAAGTTTTCCTCTTACATAAGAGTTAATTTAACCACAAAAGTAATGAACACTGAGAAGCAACAGCAAATGCAAAATGGATTAATAAAGATAGGAAATGTAAACGAACATATTTGCTCGGGGGAAGGAAAATCCGACACATACTCTACATGAACTGACGTTCACTTAAATTTCAATGACAAGCGTTGCTTCCTCACGCACACTGAGCATGACCGCAAACTGCCCTGTTAATCCGAAGCAGAGACTATTTCAGTAAATAACTTCCTAGTATCCCAGAGAACTAAGTGAAGTGCAACAAATAAACATCAGGGAAGTGAATAGCGAGGAAACAAGTATAGTAAAAATAAAACCTTCGTCGAAAATGAGCATTACCAAAAATTTTTAAGACGTTTTAATGTTATAGGTCCGATTGAACTTACTCGTATACACCTCAAGATTTAAAAAAATACTGAAGAATAATTGGAGAAGAAGTTGGAAAAACAAGCGCAACAGGGTTCGTAAAAAATATCATACTGCAACAGATTCGTGATGGTTCCTTGGGATTTTTCCTGGGTGCGCACCATCTTGCGCAAAGTCATTCTTATCCATTTTCGGTTATTTAAGATAAGAGAAGGGTATTTCTTTTCATTTAGGAGTCGGAGGTTGAGTTTGAATTGGACGAGGAGTGGATCTTTCCGGAGTTAGGATAATTAGGAATTTAATTATCACCTTTCAAAATTAAAACAACTCATTTGTCACTTTGCTACCTGCAAAGGAATATGATGTCTTAAATCTTTTCCTGATTCGACCTAATATTCTTATTTTTCTTTCCTTTCTTCCATAAACCCTGAACAAAGCATGTTTTTAGGTATACGTATACGTGTGCGCGTGTTACTATAAGGTTTATTGTAAGAATGGACAACTTTGACAAAATACACCTCATTAATAGACAAAATTATTATCATTATAAAGGGTAAGTACAGCAAAAAACTTTGACGTTTCAAAATTATCAGTACCTAACTGTTAATCTAAAAAGTCCTGCATAAACCGTTAACTCTAAATACGTAAGATAATTATATAATTGCATTTCTTTTCACGAGAATGATTTCTGTGGTAGTTTAGCAAAACTACATGCTTGAAGATTTTTACCCAAGATTAACAATAACGGACGCACTGGGTAAATCGAACTAATTTGATGTGTGTAATGATGCCACTAATACTAATTATACCACTTGAGCTGTGCATAAAGATTCAATCAGTCTCTAAAATTGCATTTTGACTTATTTTGGTAAAGAAACATCGTTATTTTCTCCATTATCTTTTGAAAACATCCTTACTCGAGATTCTCAAATTGCCCGTTTCCTAATTACTGGGAACTATAACTCAATGATGCTCCTCCATTACGGCATATTAAACCTAGTTTGAGACTAAAGCAAAATTAACGTAAAAAAGAACAAATTTGATTCCAAGGCTTGATACTCGTAAGTACGAAAGAGAGGTCAAATTCACTCACAGAATTATAAGAGAAAGTACGAGAATCCTCACTTGGTGTGCCATCATTTTCGTACTTGCCTTCGAAAGGGAACTCTCATCAATATGATCCGTTTCATTCAAGAAAAGATTGCCTTCGACTTAATTTTCAAATAAAAAACAAACCGTTATAGTCAGATTTTTTCTGCCTTTCACGGGAGATCGCAATAACGTTAAGATGGCATACTGCAGCATTTATGGAGAATGTTATGAAAAACGAAATGCGATTTTCTGTGTAGACACATTTTAGGATTATCTACACTACAAGATTATGTCTCAGGCAAAATTCAAAGAGAGAAAGCTTCCAAAAAAAAGAAGAAGATACATTTTCTGGCGCCTTTTGATGTCGCGATGCAACGTGAAGGCGTAAAAATGGGCCATCCTTAAATACCAAGGCATTTTTGGGATTTCTGACCAACCCCTCCTCTGTCACGAAGTGTCCCATATAGCATCATTTCCTTTGTAACTAAGTGTCACAAATTCCCAGAATCCTCACTTGGTGTGCCATCATTTTAATACGGCCCCAAAGCGTATATTTTTTTAACAATCACCAGCTCCACGCAAAGTCTCAGAAATCGAAAAATCTCAATAAATATATAATTAACAACAAACTCCCTACTGTAATAACGCATGAATAGAGATGAATCTTGGAAGACTATCGTATTTTACAGAGAGAAATATTCCTTTCCTCGGCAAGAGTAGAAGTATATTCAGTCAACATGAACCATATTACATTATAATATCCGGTTTACAGAAAAAAGTAGCAATAAACTCCTTTTATGCTTCGGAATTCATCGGAACGAGAATTTTCAACGGAAAATAGAATACTTTTACTATGAATACAAAATAGCAAGATTTCACAAGTATCCTCAATTTTAAAACCGGGATCAACTACTCTCCACACCTCAGTTTCTTAGAAAACTTAACTGTAAATTATTTTAATGGAAAATTGTTGCGATCTCTTCGGTGAATAGGTTTTTAGTAATTATAAAACGTGTTAATGAGCCTCATTCTTTAAACTCGCGGAACAACGCAAATTTTCGCTAATTATCATCCGTTAGTCTAAGAAAGGTGATCAGTATACAGCTGTACATATAAACATCTTTACATAAAGGGACTACGATATTTTAGCATTAGAAAAAATTCTATGCTTCTTCATTTTAGTAAATCAGCAGATAATTTTTTCACGGCAATGATCACCGAAACATAAGTCCATGAGAAATAATCCAATTCTCTTGAAACAGCAATTTGTGACTAACCCCCCATAACCAATGATTAAAGACTCTTCAGAAACCAGCAAGAAAAGCAACGATGGACCCAGAGCCGCGCCGTCCTATGGGTGCAACGGGTGCATCGCACCGGGGCTGCGGCATCCAAAGGGCGGCAACAGAAGTGTAGCCAAATATTATCATTATTACAACATTATTTGTTATTTTCTGTGTGATAGGCACGACTTACCTAGGAAAGATTATAATGTGAAATTAAAGATTGGCGGACATTTAGAGGAAAGAATTATGGATAACTCAAGACGAGAAAGCAATATTTGTGCAGTGGATTTAATGAAAGAATTGGAATCAATAAAATATTTTCTAGCACCAAGAAGAAATCTTCCTTATGTTATGGAATATATCTTTAGCAGAGATTTGATCAGTCTTTCCTAATTAGCAAATAGCTTTGCGTGTTTTACAGACACTTCCGGAGGCCGTTAATAATGATACTCAAAAGTAATGTGAACTATTAACTCATAATGGCCATTCACTATGTCATCATTCGGAATATGCATAATTAATTGTTATTGATGTTTTGTGACCAATGGAATCTGGGGAAAGAAGTCAGAAAAAACTGGTTTTTCGAAGTCTTACCAAATGATTTTTACCCATAAAGGAAATCTATGTTTTTTGTACTTAATTTTAAGGTGCGGCAAATTACGTTTGCACCCGTGCGGCACATTACCTGGGCGCGGGTCTGGATGGACCAATCAATGAAAAGATCGATGCGAACGAGTGTAAATGTTGTTCTTACCTTCAAAGTCTTCCAAGATCAATAACATACCTAGAACGGTCAGAGAAAGGAAACTTTCATACTGACGGAACCGCTCACGGCCAAAAATTACGACATTGTTAGCCTAGAAACTTAGAAATTACCCGAGAAAATTTCGAAGACATCATTCGTTTCTTCACTGCCCTTTTAACAGAAAGGGCGAACTTAAACAATACATAAAATTTCATGAACTTTGTCAATCCAACCCGTCTCTTAGTAATATTCAAATTTAAAAATACATTTTTGAAAAGTCTAAGAGAAAAAAATTCATTCCTCCCTAATTAAAACGCAACTGTTGAATGTTCAACGATTCGCGGAAAAATCAGAAGAATGAGAGACTGAGTACGAGAGAGGTGTGGGGGAAGAAGACCTACAGTAGGGGTGGCGAGCCTATGGCGTGCTAGCCCAAAATACATGCAAGATAACTATTTTGGCATTCGGAACTCTGAGACCACTATCTTTGTTGTGTAATAAATGTGGATTCTGTTCGTTAGTAATGATAAATAACGACTATTTACGTCAATAACAACACATTAATCCAATATAATCTTTATAAAATAGATAATATTAATCTCACTCAATGTTTTGGCACCACACTGGGACGCAGCCTTTATATTCAATCCTTTATATATATCGAATGTGACACTGTTGTCGCCATCCCTGCTACAGAGATGCTATCTCCTGCTTATCGCTGCTCAAGCTCATCTTCATCATCTGGCGTGAGAAGAAATTACTCAGTAGTTAATTCACAACTCAGTTTTTGGAAGTCGATAATCGGTTAAAAACCCCGAGTAGTCAGAAGATGATGCTAAATTTCGAGTACCCGAGTACTCGACCTTAATATCGCTAATCACAACTTGTGCATCCAAACAGATTATTGACGAAAATGACGAGACTTTTTACATAATTCCCGACAAGAGAAAACTGGGTAATTCCTCAGGTTAATCAGTTTTTTTTTCAAATTATAACAGCGTATAATGTATGGCCCAAAAATTTAAATAAAGTAAAGAAGTAAAGGGGTAGAAAAAGCTAACTTTTCCTCTATACAGTAGACTAACACCCATCTCCATTCATCAAAAGTGTTGGCATATAATTTAAAATTGCCACACCCAATGAACGTATGACCGAACTTGGTATCCTTACACGCAGTAGGACACGTATTCCTTCTCCTTAGGGACACCAGCGACATGGGCAATATTGGGAAACAACATTGTTTATACAAGTGCTATTGTTTCAGGAAGAGACTCAAAAGGTAGTGTTGAACGCCCAAAAATAATGTTGCCCAGCTGTGGCCTAGACACTCAACCCATATTAGTGAAACTGTTTTTGCTGTTATTTCATCATTTATGCCCTGAGTTTTTACCTTTTCGTATAATTTTGATTTCTAAACATTCTTTGTACATTTATCGCCTCTGTATGAGCAATAATTATGTTGAGGATATCTGATTCGAGGGATAATACCCTCGATGAACAGTAAGAACATTTAGTTCTAATGCGGTAGCAAAATCTTCTTGATAAACCGATTAGCCGGTTAATTGACATAATAATAACAGAAAACTCGGTTTTTTCCGATTTTCCGTTTTTTTTATTCCTATTCACATGCAATCTCCGCGCCCACCACGCTCTCGGAGGCCGCGAGAAATTTGATGGAGCAAATGGAGACCAAGCGTCCGACTAAACGTCACTTAATTTCATCTGGCCGGCCGTAATGAGCGTGGCGGTGTGGGGGAAGGGATGTTACCCAAGACGAAGAAGAAGGGGTCCGAGGAAGAACCTGAGAGATGAGTTGGGACGTAAGGCGTGACCCCGATTACGTCCCGTGACCCACAAAAAAGGGAAGGAGTGAGAATGTAACCGGCGGACGGGGTTTCGGATCCGAGAAGAGAGGTTTGTGAGTAGAGTGAGAGATATGAGGAGAGAGAATAGGGAAAGACGCAAACGGAGGTAAGGCGAGATGGGGTGGAGTGGTCCCATTCCGCTAGGAACCAGGCTACCCAGGCAGCTCACCACGCACGCCGTTTATCTTTCGCTCTTCATCAACGCACATCGAAGTCCGGCGGACTACCCATCCTCAGGGTGACCACGTTTTCTCAAGTCGAATGAACGACTAGATACGGATACATATTCATAGAAAATCTTATTAAAGGGATAAACAGAAGTGAAAGATATCGACATGACTGGGGCACGAACCAAGGTCTCCCAGATCACAAGTCACTAGCTTGGAGAAATTTTACGAACATTTTTATCGAATGTCAGATTGTATAGTGTAATTTTCACTGCCATTACTTTTATCATCATTGTAAATACTTTTAATTATTCTTTTATTTCTTAAGTTTCATTATATCATACTCTGTAAATTCTTCCTTACGATTTAAATTTAACATTTGTTCTCATCTCATAATGTGCATTTATATCGTCTACTTTCTTTCGGCTTGATGTAGAAATTTTCCTTTTTCTCGCTTTTCCTTTCTTCTTAACTAATTTAGTCGTAACTCTCGAAACATTTCGCAGGCTCTTCTCACAAACATTTATGTGGGTGTTTTCTTCCAGTGGGTCTTATTTTCTTCCTAAGTGCTGCCCTAGGTTTATCAACTCGCAAAATAGTTCCTTTCACTGATTTTTTCATTAAAATCCGCATTATAAATGCGCTTCTTTCTGTGATAGGTTGGTGATAAAGATGTTCGTACTCCATTAAAAGGAATTCATAAAAAAATGATGCAGCATTTGGGGTGTTGACTTGAAATAACTGCTACATAACAATCAAAGTGAAAACAATTTAAGGAATAGTTCCAAGGCATGCAAAAATTAAACACACAACCGTCAACATCGAATCCCGGGACCCGAAATTCATACCGATCACATGGTGATTTCATCTTGAGAACAAAATTTTCCTCGGCTGTACGTAAGATGAAAAATACCTTCTGAAGATATCAGACGCAAGCTGTGAATCACGTTGATGAAACCATTACAAACCATTCTCTGGGAGCACTGAAAGAGGATCTGTTGTACTGAAAAGAGGTGGGACGGGCATAAAAACGGCTTTGGTAAACGGACGATAAATGGGTCCATTGTCAACCGCAAAGCCGATATATGATGCGTTGTATCGTTCCTTTTAGGGCGAACGTTTCCGATTCAGATTATCAGCGGAGGGTACGAGGAATTTTTCGGTAGCTGAAGACAAAGAATTGCATCATCTACTATTCTAGACAGTACAGACGCATAACATCTTTCAACATGAATTTAATTATACCAAGACGAATACTGAATAAACTATCACCAAGAACAGAGGTAGGAAAACTGCAGCCATCATGCTACATGCGTCTTTTTGGACATTCGTTGCTGCCTTTTAATCACTTCCTGAAATACGTTCTCCAATTTAAATAATTCCGCTTTCTAATCTTTCTAAGACGCCAAATGCAAATATATTTTGAAACATTTTCCTTTACTTTTTTCAGCGAAAACATTTGTTTTTATGCAAAATTTCAATTTCAGACGGTTTAAAAGCAAAACTTCTCAATTAAAGACTTTTCTACCACTTATCGAATATTGTTAAGACCTCAGCTTTCGAAACACTTTTAACAATACTACTACCACGAATTTTGTAGCATTTTGAATTAAATCTCATAATTAGTACTACAACATAAAAAACAACAATACAGTAGTCATTATAAGCGCTCCAACTCCAAGGTCGCAGGTTCGCGTCTAGGTTAATCGGAGTTTTCTGGTTAGGGAATGATTGTTTGTCTACTATACTGTTTACGTCTCTCTTGTTTTCGTTTCTATTTTTAATACATGGCTATTAAATTCATAATCAGGTAAAGTAGAAATGCATCTATGTACACACACAGTGAAAAAATAACTACATTTAGAAAATCGCTCGACGACGAAAAATTCTACACTGAAATATAAGAACGTACGTAAAAATGCGGCAATATTTGGAACAAAGTAAAGCACACTTGATTGACAATACAATAATGCAATGAGACAATGAAAAATAAAAAGTTTTAAAAGAAAAAATACACTTAAAAATTATACAAGGTGAACGGGAATTTAGGATTCATTTTCAATAATGTATAACGAACTTAGGAGGAGAACGAGGATGAGCAAAAAAAATCCTGGAGGGCAAATTGGAACCATCTTACAACATTTTCGAGCAAGCTAATTCGCATACGGGTAGATTAAATACAAAATGATACCTGGGGCTATATTTACTTGAGTAGATGAATACACGTTGGTTAGTAAATAACTCATACTTTACAGAGATCCCGATTTCTAGGCGCATCATCATCAAAATGTGATCAGTCTAGGAAGTTCGCACGAATAAAAAATCCACTATATAGGTATTTTACAAGTGAATAGATGCCTCGTGACATACCTGCGGACTTAGGTTAATCTCGCCAACAAAGCCCTAGCCGAGTAACCCGCGGAAAATAGTTTCCGGAAGATTTTGAAGAGGAATCCCCTTAAAGATGCGTGAAAGAAAACAACGCCGCCAGCTACTTACGCCTCTAAAACGACCGTTAATTGACTGTGCACGCACGCATAGCTTCGCCATGGCGATTTCTCGACTAGATTCCGGCCTCTCAAATGGGAAATGTACCCTTTCCAATCAAAGGTATGTCATCTGCACGACTCATGAGAGGAACCGCCTGGATGCTAGCGTGCCACACCCTGCAATCAACGCCGAGTAACTCATTTCTTGGCAACGGACAAAATCTCTGGAAACGAGTACCCGAGGGTATTCTAACTCCTCCGCCTTTGCGCCCTCTTTACTCGAGACTTGAGCGAAGCAGCTTCGATAAGTTTGAATTGCATTCTATGGAAACAAACAATACCAACTTCGCAATTTTTGCTGATTCAATAATCGTTAAAATTATAGAGGGGGTATGTGGGCTTTAGCTGACTTTTCTGGACACCTGGTTCCATTTAACAACAGCAGATTGCAAAATATATGCATTCGGATGATGGGTGATTAATTTGCCTAACATAGCATATTTAAGCAAAACAGAGAATGGTTTGAATCTATCCAATAGAAGGTAATAGGTTCAATATTTAATGGTATGCACTGATGAAGGCACTGGTAGTGGTTACGATAAATGTGTTTACGTTACTAGGGCGCATTCAAACCAAAGTGGACAAGCTACAACACTGATTATATTGAATTTGAAAGGTATTTCCCAGGACTTCTACGAAATGATCATCCTAGAGAAGAAGCTAGATTCAATTACCCCTCTTGGACTGCAAAAATAGCTTCTCACTCGAATGTCTAATAGATATAGTTTAGATTTATGAATGCACATTAAGTACGCTATTATTTAATGCTATCATATACGTATGTGCACCTATGCTATTATATATAGGTGCATAGATAACTATCGCACATAACATATACAATAAATTAAATAAGTGCAGGGCAGTCGATCTGTCGTTTCCCACCAAAATAAACTTGTACGATGAGATATTGAAATCCGTGAAATCATGAGATAAAGGTACAGATATTTGCAAGGCCGATCCCTCAAAAGTTTGACGAAAGTGCGACCGAGAGTCGTATTGAAAATAGCAACTTTACGCTACAAAGTTTTGGTTCAGTTAGATCAGATGACAAAAGGAGAAAATCTATATCGAAGGCTATATTAGAAGGCTAAACTATGGGTACGAAGGTCATATACACAATATACGTACACATATTCAAGATATCTTTACCCTAGGTAATTATATTCTTTATCTAATAAAGCATATAAATACTGATTTCTTGATACGTACTTTTTCCCATGTCCAAGACTCACTATCACCACCAAATTAATTCCAAGGATATATTTAATAATCGCATTGATAAGCCATTGTAAGCTATTAGATAAAATTAAGACTTCAATTGTTTTTCCTAGGTCACCTCTCATATCCAACATATCTTAAATTTTGACCACGTCACGAAGTTACCGTACATTCAATATCGCTAAGCATACAGAAATATTTCGCCCACCATGTGGCGAAACAATGAACGTGCATTTTTAAGTAAATTCCTCAGGTGCTACTAAGAAGAGCAATCGATCTCGTTTACGGGAAAGCTAATTTTTACCGTTTTCTGCAGCTCATATTTATTCTTTCTTCTGACGTAAGAAGGAACGTTTAAATTCACTAAATAACCCAAAACGCGTCAACTTATACATTTTATTAAGGCCACATTTCCGTTAAATAAAAAGACCGATAGGATCAATACCGAGAACTTACGGAACGTCTGCGATTGCAATATCAACGTCCTAGTGATCTACGCAGGAATTATGAAATTTCTCGAACTGCTTCTGGCATTCATAGACAAATGAAAGGAGTAAGATGGATGCAAAGCAGCGATGAAAAGAGAATTCGATCTTTAGCTCTAGCTTTACAGTACAGTAGAGGGGCGCACTTAGGAGCAGTAATTAAATGAGCAAACCGTAATGCTTTCGTATAACATATAAAGAAAGAGAAAATAGCAATATTCTAGTAAAAGAAGCTCTATTTTACCGCCTTGGATTTTTCCTTTATTTCGATATTGATGGCTTGGTCTGTATGATTTTGCTCAACGGAAAAAATAAAATTTGACGGATAATAGATCGATTTTGACCAATGACAATGACCAAGTTAAATCAATTCCTTTCACTAAATCAAAGAATTCCTCTGAGAGACAAATTATGCGGGAATGTTCCATAGTCAGCAAACTCATGAAGCCTGGTAGTGACACCCCCTTCTCTCGACTAAAACCTTGTCGTGGTGGAAGGGCTTCAGTTTCCCAATAACCTAAAGTGTTAAGCTGGCTAAAGTTAACCATGAAATTAAAGAGAAATCAAAATAAAGCAATTAAAATGTAGAAAATGCATATTGCATCCTCTTATTTAAAATTCTACTTCGAATTTACAACGATAAATAGATATGAGCAACGAAATTGACTTGGATATTAAAAATAAATATAAAGAAACTGAAATGAGGTGACAGGCTACGAGAGAATGGAAAAGGTATCGTTTAATGGTAAAATAGCTATGAAACTCAATTATTATTATTTAATATTATTCTAAAAATACTTATAATACTTAATATACTTGTGAAAATTGGGTACCTGCTGACAAGTCCATAATTGGACTTAGCGGGACCATAAAGAAAATCAATCTTCAATTTTGAGGTACTGTAATTTAATGTGCTGTAATTTTATAATTCAATTTGTAATAGTTTTGAACTTCAATTTGTAATAATTTTGTAGTTTAATTTGTTACTGTTTTGAATATCAATTATTAATAACTTTGTAGTTCAATTTCGATTTTGTCAAAATATAATAATGCCAATATACATAATGCTACATCATACACACAGCTACTACTAATCACCCTATCTAATTCCACAGCGTTCCGAGTCAATATTTGCAGTTACTTGACTACCATGTAAATTTAAATGGAACACTGGAATGGGAATGATATAAGGAGAAATCGGAATGGAAATAAAATAACTATAGGAAATGAATATTTTCGACGTGCGACCTAAATTTTTACGTCCAAACACTATCACTCAATGACGTAAACAACGGTGGATCATTTCTGAGCCTTCCAGTCCACCGCTGGAATTTGCAATGGTCTTGGAGCGCTGAAGGATGGATGCCACGATCCGATCCATTGGTTCTCTTGGGCCTAAAATAGATGGGAGGGGATTCGAGAAAGCATCCAGATCAAATATTCCGTGTTTCGGTCATTGATTCTCAAAGCCATCCGAACCACTTACAGGATGGATTAATGGCCCGGGCAAATGATGACGCCACATTCGCCCAGGAGGAAGATGATCTCATCTAACTACTTTGGTCAGCCAAAAATTGCGAATATCGGCTGTTGCTAAAACTACCGAGCGAAAGACACCAAAAGAAACAGAAGGTGCTACGTGGATTGCAACAAATCATATTGGGGTAATCCATTGCAATAATCACCGTCTTCTATATATTTGTACATACATGAAGGAATATTAACCGATGTCAGTCACTTCCGTATGAAACACTCGTAAAGTTGATTTTTAGTTTCGTCGCAGATCTTTTTCTTCGGAAATTTTTAATTAGAAATGATGGTCTTCCAAAAGAGGGAGAAGTACCGCTAGAAAAAATATAGTTTCCTATTCTTATCATCGAATATGGCTTCCGGCTCGAAATCGCAAAAAATTTGATGAAATATATGGATTTTTCGTTACTATTACCTACAATTCAGTACATGACAAGGGTCTAAGAAGAGGCTTTCAATCTCGCTCTAAAAAAGTCGACTTATTATTAGATTATTATTATTATTAAGTGTGATAGATATTTTGGTTGCTATAACAGTAACTTATACTGAGCACTTATACTATACCAAAGTTTATATATACCGGTAGCCTGTCGCTACGACAGTGACGACCTCATCATTCACTGACAAGAGCAAGATATATCCGTAACAGCTAAAAATAAAATTAAATGCAAACGAATGATGCAATCGAATTATAAATGTAGAAACATTGGAAGTAAATCGTAAAAACATTGCAATTATAAGATAGAGGATAGCGTTCGCAGTCTAAAAAAAACAATGGAAATCCGTTTAATTTTGCACATTAAAATGACTAGAAGAATAAATCCTTACACCAAGAAATATGGAAAATCGCAAGTAGTCTTATTGAAAAAAATTACTGGCTTCTTGGTTTGAAGGATTCGGAATGGAATCAAAACTTGAGCTTTGCTCAAATGCGATTTACGCTATCGGAAACAAATAATTAGGGAGGAAACGAGAAAGACTGCTGATACCGACAACTGACAAAGGCTTAGCGAACATTTGCCCTTAAGTTGAATGCCACTTGAATGCGAATGTAATATAGAAGTGCCTCGAGAAAATGAACTGTTACTAAAACGAAATACAGAACTTTCCTTAAGTCGAGAACAAGTTTCATTACGGTACGCATCGCTTGTTAACCATCAAACCTCGCATAGTAGCTAATGTAGATTTTTGATTTCCGCCCGCTTGTAAAAATAAAGGAATTGTGAGCGCCTACTCATTGCTAATCGGCTATACCTTCTACATGGGGTTTTAATGAATCCGTGCCGCAACGCAGAACATGTCACGAAGGCGGGGTTCGACGCCCACGAATGATAGTGACTTGCATCATCCGACGAAGACGCTAAACCGAATCGGAAAAAACGTGAAGGGCGATGGTCTATCCCTCCGAGGGTACGTTCCCTAGCTTCATTATTTTCTCCTTCAATCGCCATAGGAAAATAGCGGGTAAAATACATTCACTTCATCCAGGGCCGGCCTCTTAATTTCAGCTGCCCCGAATCTGATTACTGGTCGTCCATGCCACTCTGACACTCTCTGAATTGATTAAAGGTTCACCTCCCTGGAACCCCTGACATTTAAAATTACCACTAGATACTTTTTGATAATTAATTAAAACTTGTTAAACAATTTATTTCACCTGATTTCATTACTAATTTTAACTTGCTAATGAAAAGTAGCACACAGAAAATAAAGTATGTTGGTTGAAACCGATGGCAAAGCAGGAAATCGCAACCCAACTATCTAGCAAATATCGCTTTTTCACTATTTTGAAAACACGAAACAGGAATAATAATAATTCGCTAATCTGATAAGTAAATATCCATTTTTGGATCATGTGAAGTTCTTCGTTTCTAAAAGAACGCACTGCCTAATATCAACAACTGAGAGCAACGGAAATTCGAAGATTAAGACTGAGGTTAAAGATGAGGTAACAGTCTTAATCATTTTCAAATGATTAAGACTGAGGTTAAAGATGGGGTAACAGTCTTAATCATTTGAAAATGATTAAGACTGAGGTTAAAGATGGGGTAACTTAAAGATATATTCCACCTGAATTCTTCTGGCAGGAAAAAATGAATCGTTAATTTAAAAGGAAAATGGAAAAAAAATCAATCCAACGCTCCCACTGAGCGCTCCATGCTGAAATGACGCGTAGAACATCGAAATTTTATTCATACATAATATATTCATCCAAAATATGGGTGATGAAATGAAACCCTAGCGAAATATAGTGAAATCACGACACCGATATACTGTTCCGAGTTTAAAACAATGTTCTCTTCAATAGGTAGATGCTGGATGCTGAACCGGGGTTTCAAAATTAACCATCATTCAAAACACAATCAGAAAGTTTAATTAAGTAACTAATGAATGAAAAATGTCATAAGTTCTTGAACGGGAATATTTACCATTCACATCCATTTAGCGAGTATTATCGTAGATCTATTTAGATGAGTAACCAGTTCACACACGCATGACTAGTCCAAAGAATTACTTTAAATATGTAACTAAATCCGATTATTATCGTCCTATGTAAACGTTGGTAAGTCTTGTCCTTAGATATTGATATACCCTGAACTTTCCCGCTCATTTATGCACCGTAAATTCCAAAGGACGTCTAACAGGTAACTTTTAAAAGGTTATAATTGAGCTACATTTGAATACATGTGGAATATTTAAGCAGAATTCAGTCACACAATATCAAATTCCCAAAGATTACAGTAACTCATAATTAGTATCTCAAGATCACCAAACACTTATAAAAGGCCAATAATTGTGATAACAGTGGAAGAAATATATTGAGAGAGGAACGAATACCTCATAAATCTTGCAACATTACTTTGATATAAATTAAATAAGAATACGTAAAAATGTATCTGTAACGAAAACACGTCAAAAGAAAATTAAATTATTATACAATCAACTGAACGAACAAGGAAATTTTTGTAACGTTTTTGCTCCGAAAAAAAATTGTTTTCATTAAATTATGAATAATGCAGAAATAGGAAATAATAAAAATTACTTCTTTGAGGAACCTATCTAACAAGATGCCTTAACTGATGGAGCAAGCGACAAGAAAAATCGAAACTTTAATAGCAGAAGTGGATCGTTGAAAGAATAAAACTAAAAACGATGAAAAATGGATATTCGGTATTCCTGAAACGGAAAATGCTAATGAGCTATCAATTCCAAAACGAAGGATATGAATATGCAGCCACTTCTTTTCCAGCCATCCATAATTCCATGGATACTTTGCGACCATATATCTTGATCATAAGGCAAAATGTTACCGGTAGTAGGTCGTCCATCTTTTCAAACATTAAACAAGGAATATTTATTATGCGGAAGGAATTCAAGAACTTAGCTAATTACCTAATGAATTACATACGCTGCTCACAGGGAAAAACTGAACGGCAAACGAATAATTATTTTCAACAAATTTAGTACTGTATTAAGTCGAAAAGCCCTTTACAGATCTAAATGCATGTTTTTTGACTAGTAGGTGCCAGGAGAATAAAGGTAGATTTACATTCACAGAAATATCCAAAGGATTATAAATGAAAAAAGGATACCTTTTTCGATCAAATTGCTTGGGTCAAAATTATCTAAAAACCACAGTTGACGGGAAAAAAGTCAATCCAGAATGTAATGTTGTCGTTATAATAAAATTGCCAACGTGCGAACGAATAGAAACAAACGAAAGACCTCGATAGAAAATTTCGTGAAATTTTAAACACAGCTTGAAATATAAAAGTCGTCTGTACGTCGAGTAAACGGAAGTGCAAGTGAAACAAAACAGACAGCCAAACCCACCACTGCAAAGATGTACCAGTCCGAGTCCAAAAAATGTAAGCTTTTAAACGTTGACATCGTTTCCAAAGTGTAAAAAATGAACAAACTTTGTAAACCGAACGAAGACTCGAAAAATGAAAAGGTAACCAACTGAAAACACTTGCTAAAAAAAGTGTCAAATGAGCATTTCCATAACTAGATTGTCATCTTCAGTGACTAAAGGGTTAAGAACCCTTGATGACATGGATTTCCATTTTTGATATAACGCAAAATTGTGTTTTAAACTTTAAACTGGAATTTAATGGTGTGGTCTTTCGTTTGTTTTTATTTATTCAAATACTGGCAAACAGAGCCGCGCCGTTCTATGGGTGCAACGGGTGCATCGCACCCGGGCGGCGGCACCTAAAGGGCGGCAACACAAGCGTAGTCGACCGTTACTATTATTTCAACAACAGTATTTGTTGATTTTTACGTGATACACATGACTTACCTCGGAAAGATTATGATGTGAAATTAAAAATTGGCAAACATTTAGATTACAGAATTAGCGATAACTGTAGACGAGAATGTAATATTTGTTCAGTGGATTTAATCGAAGTTATTTATGTTGCAACACAATTCTTATTAGAAACTTCTATATTTACTTGCGAAAGATTTCATACAAATCATATCATTTTAAGTCATGCGCATTACGATGATAATGATACTCGAAAGTTATGTGAACAATTAATTCATGATGACGATTAGCATCCGGATTTTGCATTATTAATTGTTACTGATGTTTTGTGACCAATGTAATCTGGGGAACGATGACATAAAACACTTGTTTTTCAAAGTATTTCAAAATAATTTTTACCTGTGAATCATGAAATGTATGTTTTTGGTATTTAGTTTGAAGGGGCGGCAAATTACGTCTTCACCCGGGCGGCGAATAGGCCGGGCGCGGCTCTGACTGACAATGTTATTTAAACGATTATTTTACATTCTGGTTAAAATACCAAAGCTCTTTTGATTGAGAACTATTAATATATCCACTCACAAATACACACTAGATAATTACATTGATAATAACAGACAAATTAAAGCACCGAAGGTATAAACACAGAATTCGTATAAGAATTCAAACGGGCAAATTATGCTGCTTGCTAAATTTTTAATGAGTAGGGAACTAGTTGATTGAATTCTGAATGCTCGAAATTTAATGATGGGAAAAGTTATGATACTGAAGATGATCCATTTTTCATGCTAGTGAAACTGAGTGAAAATAACTTTCACTTAATATCAGTCATGTAATGCCTTAGCACTCAACCTTTAAATATCTGAATTGAAATGAGGGTATGATGTCTGCTACAGGAAACAATGTAAAACAAAAGCTCTCCATCAATACTAACAATTAGATGAATTCCATAGTTTTCATGAACAAAGTAAAGCAATGCAATCTTCGATGTAAACAAAGTGTAGAGCGATCATTTTTGAAAAATGAATATGAATAAATTATCAGCAATAAATACGAGCGATTGAAAGTTTGCGGATCCCTTAAGCAATAAGAATTATGGAGTACTCTTCCAATAGAAATAAATTGTATTTAACTGTTTCATTTCGAATAGGAGAATTAAATCACAAACTATTATATGCCATAGATATAAGCTGAGGAGAAATTGTTTAGTGTATAAATTAAACAATAGAAAAAGGCATGCATCGAATTGATGATATTAACGATATTTATACGCAATAATATTTATATCCTAATTATGTTTAATAAAAGATAAGACTTTGACAATCTGAAGTTTTCCCTAATTTATAATTTTCAACGGGAGGTTTCATAATAAATGTTTTCAGATATCTTCACTGGTAGATCAATGTTATATAATACACGAGATTTAACAAAATCTATCCGAAATTGAGCAAAATACCAAATAACAAGGACACTGGGATAATTTGCCACAAACCGTATTTCCCCATTATTTTGAAAATTTTGGGATCAAAAACAGGATGCCTCACAATGGTAGCAGACTTTTCGAGCATCGGCTTCAACTGCTATGCAGGCCACCACGCTAAGGAGGTCGTCCCTAACAGCTTTTGCGTTTGTTCTTTTCGAGCTTGTCTTCGCGCTCATTGTTTCGCGCTTGTTACGTTAGATTTACATACGAATTTAAATGAGGCGTCTTTACTAGATTTCTAGCTCCTTGGGAGCGTTTGATACATGGGGGAATACGGTACTTCAAATATCTTCACGTCTCAGTATTGTGTGGAAGGGTTGATGTTTAATTTACGTTTAAAAATTATCTTTCTGACCGTAAAGAAACATCATCTAGCAACATCGATGTTCCTCACATTTTGCCCTATCTTTAGCTTACAGTAAATCACTACCCAATTTGGCTATGAAATCATGCAGTAATAGAGATGGAAATTAAATTCATTCCATAGATTTCTGTTACACTTTCACCTCATTATTGAATCGATATTTGCTGATCCAAATTAATTGCAGCAAAAACTTACTAATTCAATCAGGATTCGATGCTTACTCATCAACGCTGAAGCTAACCGGAGCTTAATTGATTGGATGAAAACGTTTTATTCAGCAGGAGATATATCGGTAATCCCCAATGCCTTTACAGCACTTGTGACATCACGCAAGGAAATCGCATGATGATGCAGTGGCACGATCCTTGTTCTCCATATACGGCCATCAGATCGCGTAGGAAAATCGCTAGTGGTCGTCCTATCGTCTGCATGCCGTCATGGTCGAGACTCCTTTTATTTCTGTTACGGTTGCGAATTCAAAACTAAACGAATGCTCAAACCTCAGCGCATCTCGCGGACGCCCATCTTTACCTTGCGCTGTAGAAACTTCGTTCGCGTTTATTCAATCACATGCTCAGATTCCCTTTGACTACCGCACCGCCGGGTCAAATTGGGCATACCAGAATGACTGCTGTAATTAATTACGTACCCTACTAGCCGTGACGCAGAGGAAAAACTAATGTGCTCATGACCGTAACCATAATACACGAACAAATGAACACCAAAGCATTTAAGGGCCTGAAGTAACCGAACACTGTGATGACGTGAGGACCGAAAACGTTTCCATTTAATTTATTCTCGTAACATTTCGCGTGCAAGTTTCTGACCATTGTATTGCATTGAAAAGAAAGCTACTAAAATATTCATAATCATGCAACTTTCTTTTGGCTCTGCATAAAAACAACTACCTATATTTCCATAAGCAATGCTTCGATAAACACGAAACAATTTTCTCGGCACATATGAGCGAATTTTCATTCTCTCACTTTCACCGTCACCCAAATTATCATTTTTCAAGTTAATATAACTTTCTTTGGCGCTCACGGGTACAGCATCTTCCGCTTTCAAAATAACGATCTCTTTAGGATATTTGCATTTCTACGAAAAAAGATTAACGTTTGTTGGTAGGAAGGATTCAATTTCTGTCAAATACTTGAACAACGGCAAAGTATTAATAAATATCAACTTTAGTTATATTCTCAAATATTTTACCGTATAAAAATAATGCACCTATATAAATAAATACTTAACTAATCTCAAGAAATTTTCATCTATTTCAGTATCAATGTCCTATTAATAACAACCCCAAATTAAAAGAGCAAATAAAACCCTAATTGACAAAAAAGGAAGGATAACAACCTATATGTTTTCTCAAAAAAGACTTGATTCTTTCTTACCATACCGGCCGGAAAACATTGCAATTAAATCAAAATCGCTCGTTTACTATCCACAATACGACAGAAGAAAGCATTGATAAATAATTTAAAAACAAAGGTTAACTAACGATCCTGGTGTATAAGAAAATAATACAGAAGTGAATATTATGAGGAAGTTTTAACCACTGATAAAGAAGACGCTGCGCGGAATAGCAAATTGCATTGCTATTGTTAGGATTCAGACATAGACAGTGAAGCGATGTTGGCTATGCACACATGCACGTGTTTCGGAATAAAGATGTAAGTCACTGTTTGAATTCATATGAACATATTGCATCAGAAACTGCATTCAAATATCCCATTTTATTCTCTTATTTTCTTCTAAAAGCTTGGTATTTCTCTTCCGTTCCGCACATAAATTTGCAACATCTTAAAATTTACATCAGGTTATAACATGATTATATTAAGAATTAACATAATTTCAAAAATATAAGTTCCATTTTTGACTACCATACTAATTAAATAGGTTATATAGAATGTTCGTTAAAAATCACGTACGGTGTCAACTGGGAAACAACCACACCGAGCGCCAAAGAAAATAAAAGACAACAAACTTTAACATACGAAACTACGAAATATAATCAAAAGATTTCGTGAACTTAAAAAATAGTGAACGTGAAAAAAACATTCTAAGCCTGTGGTGCTGTTAGAACCGTAATGAAGAGTAGAGCAAAATTCAGCAATGGGAATTTTATATCCAAACAAGTGAGACTGCGAAGTATTTAAAGCGAAGAGACAGCACATATACCTCCCCCGCTCCATAAGCACAAAAGTACTATCTAACTTACCTAGTTTACGTCATGAAATCTCAATTAGTCAAAAATAAGAAGAAAATGCACTCGTTTCACAACAGAGGTACACCAGCCGTAGAGGCGGAAGGACTAAAGTGTAAACTTTTTAAACCCAAGGTCCCGGATTCTAGTCCCGGCTAATCGGATTTTTCTGGTTAGGGAAAGGTCGTGTATGCTCGTCATTAATAATAATTATTAGTACGGATGTAATTTGGACAATCTCCCTGTTTCCACTTAAAACTTTATTATTAATAATTACCAGGGCGGACCGCGAAAGAACTAGGACAGAGATACAAGCAATGTCATAGGATACACAATCGCAGCAGCCCCAGCTAATATGCCACCACCATTACAAGGGAGGTAAAGGGAAGAGGCAGAGGCCTGCTTCGAAGCAGAGAACTGCGATTCTTAATCGAATACGAATCTTGGAGATGCGATTTGATTAAGAATAATGACCAGGATTAAGATGCAAATCGGTTTAAAGAAGATATGTTATCTGATAGCCAGATAGTGGGATAGACTCCCAGATATGTGAGCAACGCGTTCGACTTTGATTATAAATTTAGATTTGTACCCTGCAAGCCGCCAATGCCAGCCGCCAGGCGTATGCAGAGGGAAAAGAATGGCAGCGGTGGGATTCGAATCCACGACCCTTCGGACTGGTGAAAGAGGTCCCCGATTCGATTCCAGGTGGGAGTCAATACGAGCGAAATGACCTCAGCTGTGGAAACACTTAACAATACTATGTATAGAAGACATGTTCGCAAAATTTGAATCTGCGACCAGATCTTGTAAACATACAGGATTTACTAAAACGTAGCACAAGCATGCTGTTTACTAATATATCTTACCATAACAGCAATAAGTAACAAACTTAAAATTTTTTAAGATGCCATTTGGATATTCCAAAAAAGTCGTGATGTCGTTTAAGTAAGGCCCCTAACAGATAGACCTACAGGTAAATGTAGTGTTGATGACACCAAAACAGCTGACAAAGAGCTAAATATAAGAGATTTTGAAAGTCAAAATAAACAAAACTACGTGAATCCCCTACACTTAAACGACAGGTTGAAATATAATCTCATATCAACCAGGAATGGTACATTTGATTTGTTTTATTCTGCATCCATTCTGTCCCGAAGAGGGCTGATTTTCGGAATGATCAACGTACGATGGAATGCTGGATATACCAAATTCCACAGCGGGGCTATCTCCACGCAAAGTATTATTTGTTTCCATTAATATATTTCTATTAATTTAATGAATTAATGCTCATAATACATAGATGTACAGAAAAAACTACCAAGTTGCCAATATCGCCGTGTTGAGGAATTAAAGTTACTTTTGCATCCCACCAATAAATTCCGAAGTGACACCACGAAAACGAAGTAAAGAAAGAGAAAAGCTTGGCGCAATAACCTTTCGGGCCGTCTTCTGAGTTTTTCTTATAAGGCGGCGATTTCCATATGACCCTCCCACACATCATTCAAGTGGAAGAGGATGAGAGATAAAGGTATATGGCTCTTGACCCTTGCCGCACTGACCATAGCCTAAAAACTCGTTTAAATATTTTTTCTGTGAATTGCTTTCCTCTGCGGTGGATGAAGTATTAAAGAGAATCCAATCTAAGAAGAATCCCAAAGGAATTATTCTTGACGACTGCCTAAATGCTACAAAAAGAGGATAAAACAATATTTTAAGATTACCATGCAAACGATGGGAGAACTGGAGTTCTTTAACGGAAGAAACAAAACAGAGGGTGTCGCTTCAAAAGAGTTCGTAAAAATTAGCGATAAAAATGGTTGCTACAGTAACAGAGATTCATCAAGGTTCGCATTACATGCTGGAGCATAATAGGATTACAAAATTGCTGTTTGCCAGAGGCCTACGAAGGGAGCTGTCTACATTTTACGTGGGTGCATTAGAACAAATTGACCTTTGATTTTAAATTGTATAAGACGGGTGCTTCACTCAATCTTTAAATTCCAAATTACAGATGCTATGATCGCATGATAAATTGTGCTCGTTTGCATAACCATGCGATCATGCATGATTATTCATTACTGCATATTCAGCAATGAAAATTGATCGTCATATTAACTAGAAGTCACAGAACCAAACTTTTCCTTATGATATCACGAGCTGATTGTCTTTCAATCAGGATCGCATTGATGCATAAGTTCTACGCATTTTTGCATCCCAAGTATAAAATTTTTCTGTCATTTCATACCAAGTATGCGTTTCTGGCACACGATCGAAGCCACTAATGGCTGAATACCATCTTCGGTATGTTAGCAGGTCGACAGTTTTGGTAACTTAATTTGCTAAATACGATAGTTCGAATTATTTAGTAATTCGTAATTTTCTAAAATTTTACTTTCCACAACCAATGTGGCCTATAAATGATTTAGTATAATCAATACAGCAGTTAGTAACGCTGCACTGGCAAAATTTAGAATTTCAGGAAAGAGATGTCAGGAAACGGCGCCACAAAGTAATAAATTATCCCAACTTAAAGTAAACAATTAATATTTATAAGCCAACTGATCGCCACACCATCAGGATACATCAGTGCAGATCTCGTGTTTATTTATTTTATTAGAAATTTGGACCGATGTTCCTTCAATAATTAAATCAGTTTCGACGGGTAAATTTGTTACAGGCCACACCTAAATTATTTTCTAGTGTTCGTTCAATAGAATTCTTAAAAAAGTATGGAAGCTGTTCACACGCACGTAATTATAGGCGAATGACGACAATAATAAATTCCAATGGCAACTTCTAAAGGTTCGATAATTCTAGAAAAAGCAATCGGTAGCGGTACATTTCTACGCGACTTCTGTTAGATATTCGGGTAAAATTTAATCTGAGTAACATATCGGAGGTAAATAATCCAAAACACAAGTACGATATTTAAACACCAGAAGAAATTCCTAATGATGAATGAAAATTGCCTCTTATACCACCGACTTCGAGTAAGCAATTCGAGGCAATACCTAGCATTAAGTCCATTAGGAGAAACAAACACAAGCTTAGAAAAGAGGTAATAAATATGTGTAATATATTTTATCTTTACCCCGATACTGATAAAATGTATACATCTATAATTCGTTCTCAATGGATCCATTTTACGGATATGGAATGATTTTGGTTGCAAATAATTAAGGATCGAAGAATTCTCCTGGCTTGCAAGACTTAAAATATGTACTACTTCTTCCTGTGTATCAAGCTGACTTGGATTTGGATCCGGAGGAAAATAACTTGGAATGCGTGTAGGAAGAATTTTCCTGCTGCAAAGCCGAGGCATTTGCAATGACAAGTAGTATCTCTTTGGCGAACTGGAAGGCGCTGTGCGAGGAAGCGAGCAGAGAGGATCGGTAGAGGATAAGAAGAAAGAGCCCTGAGGGATGAGGAGAGGAGCTCCTGCTTGGTTCATTCAACTCTCAGCAATCTTTCACAGTCACGACGAAAACGGCCCTCTTCCTCCGCAACCCCTTCCCTTCGACCACCTACTGCTTTTGCCCACACCGCTACAGCGCCGAAAGGAACCCAAAGATACGATTAGGCGCAAACAATAATCACGCTCAAAAGTATGGGATTTTTTTCACGTACGGGCAGAATTTGATTCCATGGTAAACGATGACCAGTGGAGACACCGTCTCCATCTCCTGGTCGGAGACCGAAGTAGAATGGCCACAAAGAACGAATGACAGCAGCAGCACAGCGTTTAATTGCCGCTTTGTGAATTATAATGTACTAAAATCGCCGGATTTGTTGAACTTAACGTCTGCAGTACATTTCATACGTTCATTTGCAACTTTCCGTGGATATGATGAAAGATGATAGATTACAAAGCCAACATTGACAAGGTTTTTGGGTTATTATTCGAGAAAAGCATCAATTAGCGGCTCTCTCGATCGTTGCTGTTACATTTTGCGGGTGAATAGGGAAGGTACGCTGAATTATTTCATAAAAATACCACCTAGTTATGCCCCACTTCCTATTGTCCTATCTTCAACAATTATCGTAAATTGTATACATCGGAAAACATTAAGTAATTTTACCTCGAATTAAACATCACTGAATTCCATAATTTAACCACATGTATAATACAACAACAATTCTGAATGCTAGTCTGAGAAAAAAGCATCAGAATGTTATACAGATAATGGCAGGTTTTTCAGCAGTCACTTTCACTCTGCAATAATCAGGAAAAATACATCGGCCTCCAAATAGAGAGTGACTTGATAGGAAAAATCTGAGGTGGCGTGGGAGAAAAGTGAGTTTAAGCCGTACATTAAAGACTGCAAGCTATGAAATAACCCTACAAGTTCCAGGTATGGAATTCAGAAAATATGATTCCTGAAATCATATGAATAATAAAGGTTAGCGATTTAAACCATTAAAATTATCTTTTTTATGCAATCTACCAATATAATGATATAAAGATGACATGGCCTATTGGAACTATGGTTGTCTTGTAAAAATTCTCAAGAAAATAGCTAAACCTAACCCTACAAGTTTGATTTATAAGTGAAGAAGATTATTCTGAAATTTCCACCAAAAAGAAATGAGATAGCTAAAAACAATCACATCATAAATGGCCACAAGAAAAAAGAATCATTAAAGTAGCTTCAGTTTGGATATCCAAAACAAAACAGTTTAAAACAAAGAACATAGAACTAATATCACCAATGGGAATTTATGTAAGAGTAATGGAAATTACAAACACTGGGAAAGGAAAACTGACTTTACACAAACAAGCATGTCCCTAAGAGCCCAAGGATAGTCAAAAGTAAGAAGTATCCATATGATTGGGACTGAAATCCAGGTTTTTTTCCACTTTCCAGGCAGATGTTCTAACACTAAAGTATGCCAAGTCAATTCCATCACCACCGGAGGTCTGAATATAAATAACTTACGGTCTCGTTCAGGCAAGCTCTTGAAAGATCTTCTCAAGATTTCTCCAGCCATTTCGGGACGATTTGATTTCATGCATATAGTCCCTGCTTGCACCCATGCCTCCTTTTGATTACGGAACTTTTTCAACATAGCATTCATTAAATTGTCAAGCTCCTGAAAAAGTCAATGCGAAAATTAGTTGAGTTGCGAGTTGAGCCCTTAATAATAATTGTTGTATTTATGTCCATAGGTTATATGCAGTCAGTCAGTCAGTAATATCCCTCAACGAATTAATCAAACCAACATCTTTTTAAATATAAAACTACATAAAACCATTTTTTAATATCAGGCCCAGTATCATAAAATATACTTAAAATGGACTTATGTTCACTTCATAATGGACTTATGGACTTACGTTCACAATATAACGGCTTGTTAGAGCTCAAGTGCATTAATTCATTGGTGCATGCGTGCAAATCTGACCCAACCAATGCATTGGCAGAAACATTAGTGTCCACAGTGCATCATTCTCTCACCTCAGATATCAACAACTGTTCTCATTCTATTTTGACCAGTGACACCTTGTAAACCGTAGAGAAAAGGCATAAGCTCCTGATACTCACGTATGCTTACCTTCAAAGAAGAAATCAGAATCCATTGGACACTACTCAACCAATGAAATTTATACAAAAAGGTTTGGAGAGTTTCACCAACTGTACAAAAAAGTTACGAGTACCCTGAGTTATTTAAAAATTACACCAGGATATCGGTTGAACCATTCAATTACATTGTTAGTGTGTTGAAAAAAGGACTACACATTGAAAAGTACTAACATTATGTGGCCAATCTCTGCTGAGGAACATCCCATTCTAACCTTGAGGTAAATTAAAATTTTGAAAGCAATTGTAATAATCAGAACAATACAATTTTTAAGAATATTTTGAAATTTTAACTGTAAAACATATTTTTACTGTATTAAAGAATTCAAATCTTGATTTACCACATTGGGTTTTAAAAAAGCACTTGTTTTCTGAACCATTAACATAATAATACTACGAGAGACTACAAAAAATTCAGTCTCCTCCAAAGAAGTCCACAGTCTATCACTAGTCAGCCTGTTATGGTATTGGGAGTGATTCATATTCCAAAAACTAGGGTGCTTTTGCACGTTAGATATTAAACTTTTAGAAGACATAGTGAGAAAAGCTGTGTATTGTAGCGTTTACTGTACAAGACCTACTACTGCACTGTAAAATCAGAAATCCACACAGTCGGTGCATCCAAACAAAATCAAACATGTTTGACTTTGGTCAGATACATCATCGGTCACACCATCTTCTCACCACCTAGGACACTCCCAGCATACCAGTATGTTTGAAATTTTTGCTGGCAGCGAATTCCCATGGAGATACTGATGCACGAATTTTTGCTGCTCAGCTGGGACACTGCCTTAATCTCTATGTTAATCAATCTCACATATAGGAGATTGGCTATAATATTAACTCTAAAAAACAACAAGGTCCAAAAGTGAACATTAAAGCCAATTTTAAGTGTAGATTATCATATCAGGCCCCAGTTTTAAAAAAATATACAAACATCTAAGTAACAATAAGCATCCACACATTGCACATAACGCAGAAACATAGATTTTTTAAACATTTATTTTTCAATTTCTAACCTCCAGAATTTCTAAGTCAAATATTCCAGGAGCAAATAAGCAGAAGTGACATACTTTGCAAGGTTATAATGAAGATATCCTTTTGAGCTAATAAATAAATCATTGAAAAAATTCTGATGAACCAAAAATAAAAACTGTACATTAAAAACAGTAATCTTATTCTCTCACCTCAATTTTCTTACTGTCCAAATATATCTGTAACATTTGGCAGTAGACTTTGTAGGAATCATTCATCTGTAAAGCATCC
Organism: Ladona fulva; assembly: GCA_000376725.2. Taxonomy (NCBI): domain Eukaryota; kingdom Metazoa; phylum Arthropoda; class Insecta; order Odonata; family Libellulidae; genus Ladona; species Ladona fulva. The sequence goes on from KZ308275.1 coordinate 676,482, forward strand.
TCAAGCACTTTTTCGAGACTTTCCTAAAATGAGAAAAATTCACAATAAACACTTTCCAAAAGAATAAAATATACATTATGATTCATAGCACAAAATGTCGTGATTACCTTTGTTCCATACAGATTTTCCAAATTAAGCAGGCAAACCCAAACATTAAGTCTCTCTTGCTCTTCACGGAAGTTAATAGTTTTCAAGGCACGCTGAGCAACAGCCCGAGCCTTTTCGATCTCTGTATTCTGAAAGATGAAAAAATGTCACATTTTAATAATACCATTAAGTGTTGACAGTAGTTAAGTTGTCCTTAAATAACAGAAAAAATACCTGCAGATGAAAAGCGACATATTTTAACCAAATAATGGATGAGTCAGGGGAAGACAACACTAGGCGATCAAAATCATCTGCAGTCTGAGGTGCAGTATCTGCATCCATCAACCGTTCCTCAGCTTCTCTTATGCGGGCTTCCTCTTCTGCTCTCAATGCTGTACGTTCCTTTTTCTTTTTACCTTTTTTGCCCTTGGTATCAACCTACAACAGAAATTTCTCAATTATGTTCTTAAAAGCTGTACTTAAGTAATACTTATTTACTATATATCTAATTACCTCAATTTTAGTAAAAAAAAATTAAAATTATATACAGCCAGTAACTTATGACTTAGCATATAGTCAATTAATTTACTATTTTAATTCATTGTAAATAAATAAGTAAGTAAGTAAAGAATTTTAGTAAGTAAAGAATTCACTCCACGATTACCAAGTAAGTCAAACATAAGTCAAATGATATAAAAGATAGTATCTTTTCCTGTAAATCAACCTCTCTAACTTCCTGTTTCTTAACAACTAAAACAGGCACACTATAGAGAGTTGTTTTTTCATGATGAAAAGACAAAATTTTCCATAATTTCTATTATATTTGTTAATAAATATAGACGAATTGCAAAATAAACATTCCTCATATTGGACATTTTTTTCAAGCCAATCAATTAACCATTTAAGTATTAAGGAAATTCATCATTTCTGGAAATGAATCTAATTATTATTGAACTGAATAGATGCCTTTTGACAAAATGGAATAAATGCTCATAATATATTTAGAAAAATGACCTCCAATAGAAGCTGGTGCCTTCTCCAACGTAAAGCTTTGAAATTCAACCACTTACTGTATCTAAGTATCTGAACTTTGAAAATGTAAGAGTGAATTGTAAAATTCCCACACACTTCAGCATGGGAAACAGCAAGGGCAGTGAAGCATACATGGCTACATGATAGACTGAGTGGGCATCTACAGTCTCCAACCAAATTTAAAGACTTAGCACCGTTTTCTTGCAAATTTCTCTTAATTTGCTAATAGTATTTGATTGTTATGACATTTATTGCACTAAATGAGTGAACACAATGAATGAGTTTCTTAACTAGGAAGTTAGGAAAATTTGATTAAATCAAAATCAAATTGTATCAAGTATCTGTGCAATATTAATATTTTGGGCAACCAACCTTAGCATTTACTAATGCCTTTACCCTTCTTGGCATACTCTGGGCTCTCGATGCAGTTCTGGACAGGTTCATGTATGTGAGGGTTATGCTAACACCATAAATACAGTAAAACTTTGCAATAACACAACTGAGGGGTCTGAAAATTTCTCATTTTGTTATGAAAGACTTGATATATATACAATATAATGTCAAACAGTGCATGCATTGAAATGCAAAATTAAATGAGTAGTTTATCGTGAACTAACTAGTAGAAACCTTCCCTCATTAAATAATAGTTGTCCTACACTTAAGATACTGAAGCTTTATCAGACTATATTGTAACTTCTTCATATTATAAGAGATCACAAGACCAATGACTAACAAAACATTTTCATGAATTTTTATACCTTAAAACAATTTTATGTAGTCAAAATCAATATCTTCAGTTTGACTTAGTGGAAATTCACCTTAAAAACACATGTTCGAGAAAACAACTTTTTCATTATTCTACAAATAAATAATTTCCATGACCAGTATTTACATTTTAACATAAAGGGTTAATTAGATTCTCCACTAGTTTTACTTGCTTATACAGCATGAAGAACTTTTCTTTCCTTCCCGAGAAAGAGAGATTTTTCCTATACCTTTTTCATATTTTCCATTTTACTCAGTGGTCACAATTTCCTCCTGAATTTCCAGGATACTTTGGAATTAAACAAGGAAAATAACATGCATCAACTAAGGAGATCAGGTTTTATGCTGTATGGGACTCTTACATGCTCTAACTTCATAAAGCCCGTTTTACAAGCTCAAATAATTTGATGGTAACTGAACGTTGACAAAATAGATAGACATGCACTCAACTTCACAGTTTTCAGTGCTTTGGCAATCACAATGAATAGCTTCAAAAATCTGACTTAAATCTTACTTTTCTTTATAAATTGTAAGTTCACTTTATAATGCAAGTAGTTAGGTAGTTACATTACTTGGTTTATTATAACTTTGCAATTAATGCAATAACATAAGATTTACTGATGATTCCACAAAGTTCATATACATCATGCTATCATATGAGCCCTTGCTTGTTCCAAATTTGCTGGACATCCTGGATAAAGAAATAATTCAATTCTCAGCAAATTCTTTAAGATAATTTGGGAGTTGATGTAGGAAAACACAGATTATTCTCAAAATCTGATAACATATTTTGTGTCAAGAGGAGAAAATTTACATTTCGTTATTGGTCATAAAATTACATTACGTAAAGAGGTGAGACTAAATTAATTTTCATTGAGTGAATTTTGTTATTTCGATGCTCATTACTGCAAAGTATTACTGTATTCTAGATTAGCGCTTACCTACTTCCAATACTTAATATCATGATCCTTTTGTACAAGAATCATCATTTGTTGTTGGCTAACTTCAATATTAATTTAATAATTAATAGAATCAGTAAGTTAATCTTTAAGTTGTAGAATTTGAAGTATTTTACATTAATTAAAAAGCCTGATAAACGAACAAAATGAAGCTGCTGTCAATTTTTTATATTAACAGTTGGTAAAATTATGTATCATTACTCGGTTGTAATTGCTCAATTAATGAGAAATTTATAAGAAAATGGTGCCGAGTCTATTAACTTTCCCAGGGATGTTTTAATTCATGATACTAAATTTTTTAAATGCAGAAAAGTACCTTAAATTAAAGTAAAGTACCTTAAATTAAAGTACCATAAATAAAAATAAAATAGATTAATGCAGTAATGTAGCAAATTCATATAATACCCTATCTTCCTTTCAAATATATTTTTTTCTGAAAATATCAGTAGATCTACTAAAGTTTGATGAGTTCCTGAGGACTTGCCTTTGATTTATTATTTGATCAGCTCATGAGACAGAAAAAATAAAAAATATTTAACCTTTGAAGGAGTATGGTGTTGTATATGTTGACTACAATGCATATCATCATTTTGGTTATTGCTACAAAATTTGTCAATAACCTTAAATCTGAGTCAAATTCAAAAAAGGTTTTCAGCTAAAGTTTTTATAACTAATCAATTCTAGCGATATGGTGGAACTTCTCCATGATTAGTAAATAAAAACACAATCTGACTCCGTCCACAGAAGATAATAACGTTTTTATATTTTTAAGAGCTAAGTGAATGAAAACATGAAATTTCAAGATCTCATGAAAGAGAATTGATGCATTCAACTTTCCTTTTAAAATAATGTTTTCAATACTGTATCAAAAAAGTTACAATACATACCTCCTCATTTACCTCTTCTTCTTCACTTGATGATTCAACAACATCTTTCAGTTTTGGAAGAAGACCAGGGAGGCTTGATATATCTGCATTCCATATGAATCCCTGGTCAGCTTCGAGCCTAGGAAGGAGCTCTTCTTTGCTTTCATCACTTTCACTGTTTCTAACACTGTCCAAAATTTTCATTTTCTTAGAAGCAATGTCAGTTTCACTATTGTCAACCACTTTCTCTTTCATGTCTTTTTTCTTAGCCTTTTTTGCCGATACTTCATTTCCTAACATGTCAACATCGCCATTCTTTCTTTCAACCAACTTCATCCTTTTCTCCTCCACCTCAATCTCTTCACCAGAAGGCTTGTCTTCATTCAATGAATTTTTTCTCTTTCTTATCTTTTTTCCTTCATTATATTTACAGAGAAGATTCACATACTTCTTCACCATGGCAATCATTCTTCCATTTACCTTTCTGTTCATGTGAGAATAGTTTAATATAATTACATGAAAAGGGTATATAAGCATATATTAAAACTTTAATGTATGCCTCAAAAAGCACATACAAGACAGGAAAGACAATAATCGGAAATGCCATCATGAATTAAACGTTTTGATTCTGATTTTCAAAATCTGTTTGTGAGTCAGATATGGCAAATATTAAATGGACACTAATGCAGATGATGATATCTTAATGAGAAAAGTTGTAGTAATTGAATTTTAAGGATATTGATAATCTGTAAGAAATCACCAAAATTGTGCAAATATAGTATAACTAAGTTGCTAAAGTAATAACAATACATATATACTCTCTGAGCAGCTGAGTTTTGGAAGTTTCCTCAGATTGGCTTCAATTATACAAAGTGATAATTCACGTAATTCATAAAACGAGGCTCCTTAACTTAATAGCTAAAATAGTACAATTGTCTTACCCGTAAATAACTGCCTTGATGATCTCTCCAGGTTTGAGACTATCAGGTGAGTCAGGAGTGCTAAAGAAGTCATTTCGGTGACATTTGGTTGGAAAATACACAAATTCACCATGATGAACTAAACCTTTTACAATGCCTACAGCTATATCTTTGTCACATAAAAGAATTTCAACACGAACTCCTTTTCCTACCACAAAAGTATCTCCAGCTGCACATGTAAGAGAGAAAATTGTAAGTTGCATTACCAAAAGAACTAATAAAATAAATCATTACAGATTGGCATCTTGTTTAAGATATTCTTAATGTTTACAAAGATACTCTGCAATTTATCTTTTCCAAAGATGGTTTGATTTAATAGGTTAATTGTATAGTTGCTTTAGTTTTAAGTTTATTGTGTTTCACAGAAACTTTCCAAATTCTTTGCATAAACTACATAAAACAATGATATTTGTTAAAGCAGCACTGACCTAACCCTTCCAGTTCATCAACAAGTCTTGGGTTAATAGTTAGATGAAGTTGGTTTTCAGAGTAATCTACAAATATTACTCTACCTTCCACTGAATCTCCAACTTTGATTTGTTTATCTGAAAAAGAAAATTTACTTAGACTTGACACTTTCAGGAAAATTGAAGAGGCTTTGTTAGCCCAAGGTCACAATTAAATACTTTTAGAATGATGGGGATTCACTACAGCCTTTACAACAGTTCCCTTTTTCTTTCCAGCTTTTACTTCAAGACAAGCTCCTGCACTGGAGATGGAAGTTATAGTCCCTTCAACCTTTTGACCTTCAGAAAATTTCTTGAGAGGTAAGTGAGCTGCTTTCCCTCTATCTCGAATAAGTTGTAGATCAGAAAGATAACTTTTTGCAAGTTCCAAGGAAGGCTGAAATGATAAAAGGAGAAAAGCACAACTCTGAGATCAAGAAATTTTTACCTCATTTGCTGTCTGAATTCAAAGAAACCCATCAAATTCTGTGTGTTAAGTCAACAAAATATACAATAATTTAGATCTCAGATATAGGCAATGTCTGTGGAATTCCATCATGCTGAATGATGGTCTTCTCTTCATTCCACATAATTTAATTGTCAATCAGATTTTTAAAATTTGAAGCACTTCCTGAGAAAGATAGAGAATTGAGAATCAAGACATCTTTAGTGGAGAGCCTTGCCACTGATCTGTAAGGTAATGCAGACTTTCTGCAAGTCTCTTGAAGACCTTGATGACACTGTCGTGCTGTACAACCTCTGGAACATTCAATCTTTGTCCAACTCTGTTGTTTCTGTTTCAAAAACATAGTGACAACACTTTATTAGACTACCAGCTAACATGCGGCTCAGTTCATCTCGTCAGTGAGCATGCACGTGATGTAGGAAGCAATAGTCCATTAAGTCCCTTACCTGAGGTAAGGTATGTATGTAACTAACCTTGGTGCAAGGAAATTTATTTGGTTCTGTTGCATGGTGTCTCTACAACAGTGTTGCCACTATTTAAGTTCCAACCCTCTTTTATATACCTATGAAGTGGATATAATCAATAGTGACCCAGTAGGTTGTAAGATAGGCTCACTTGGAACAATAGGTATAATATTATACTAGCAGTACATAAATAATAAACTATTTTAAATATTTAAACCAATGATGAAATGATCTGGGAAAAATACCACAAGAAATAATGTGATGAAATAAATCGTGATAGTAAGTCTAAAATCTGCAGGAAAAGGAAAGATAATGTAAAACTGTCCTTAGTGTCCTTATAGTGTCTTTCTATATAAGAGAATGTGAATTATATTTTCCTTCCTGTCCAGGTTTCTCTGTCACTATGAGAAAAATCATTTTCTTTCAAATAACCTTAAAATTATCATATTCCATGAGCAGTACTAGCACTTTACAACAGTATTAGACAAATATTTCATCCTTATATGGTGTATGTAAAAACTTACCTCAAGGTCATAACCATCCCAAAAATTAGATAACATGGTGGACACAATAAGCTTCTTCTTCTCATTCTCCTTCCTTATGACTTTTCCAAAAATCAACTGATTCTTCACAAACCCTAAATCTTCAATCTTTTCTGGAATTTCATTGGCCACACCCTGCAAGTAGCCAAAACAAATTTCAATAAGGGTGGATTTGTAAAACATGAAAATGGTAAAATCAACAGATAAGATCAAAAATTGATTTTTGATGTCATTATCATGTAAAAGATGTAATAAGGAGAAAGGTTTGTTATGAGAGGTTCCAGAAGGAAAAAAGAGAGAGAGAAGCCAATAGTTGAGAAAGAAGATTTAATTTAAGACTACACAAACGTGATAAATTTGACAATTATAATCAAACTAACTGGTAACTATTTTTTAAATTCTTCACATGGGAATTTAAAAATGGAGCCTCAACATGACAAAAATAAGTAAAAACTCACCTCTCTAAACACCACCATTTTTCTACCATATTTAGGAATTGGTGCTTCAAGGAGGAGGACTTTCTGTCTGACGTCCACCACAGAGCACGGAAGCACATCTCCTTTCTTTACTTTATAGGAAACAGTATCATCATCTTTTTTTTCATTGTCTTCAGCTTCACTTTCATCAGATTCATTTGCATCAACCATTTTCTGCTCATTGAATGATGAGCAAAACTGTAATACTGCAGGCCGTATGGAAAATATTAACAGAGGCTGAAGATTTGCAGAATGAACAGAATGGAAAACAGCAGAGGTTATCTCATCTCCAACACTGTACGTCTTTAAAAGGCAACCAGCTAAATTGGCATTGTCTGACAGATGTAAGACTGGAATGACACCTTTTCTTCCTTTCATTACAGATTCATTTTTATCCTTTGTACCAATTACTTCAACAGCCAGATCTTTTGAAGTCACTTCATTCACTCTCAAAGAGTAAAAACGACCAATCCTGTGAAATAAAGGGAAATAAATATTGAAAAATGAGCAAACTTCAGCAGATAAAGATTGATTTTAATATAAATGTTACACAATTCTAAGGGCTTATATATTATGCTATATTATATGAATGCTTAGAATGCAGCTACCCATGCTACGCAACAGAAACAGTTTGCTGGTCATTAATGTAGATGTGGATTTACTTTCAACAGCTACATCCTAACCCACACTTGTAAACACAAACAAGAAAGTTTTAAACAAAAAATATGTTTCATAAGACCAAACAAAGACAATCTGGGCACATTTTATCACGTGAATGAGGAAGAGAACTAATTCATATAAAAATTCATCACTGTTATTAAGCAAAACCTTTATATTTTAACAAAATCAGTCCCTCCATACCACTCCTTAGAATTCGTTAAAAATTTTGCAATTATGAATGCACCCCAAGGCTTTCCTCTTTGTTTGACTTCTAAGACTTTCCAATCTTATATTTTCAACATGACAGTCAGCTTTAGAATATTCCTCTCCTCTCTAATGCTTTCATTATTGGAATTTTCAAAATTCATAATCTCAAAACAAATAGAGAGATATAATTCAACATACTTCACCATACTTCTTTAAATATTATAAGTTAAAAATATTATATAAGACATTATATTGCAACAATATGCTTGCGAGCTTAGGTACAATGGTTTTCAAAATTTACAGAACATCCTGTGGCATCGTCTCAATAAAAACAATGTGATAGATATATTTCAATATAACAAAATTGTATTTGACTACAATTAACCATAATTCAGTAAAATTTTACACCCAAATTAAGTGGCAATTATTTTAGCATTATGACTTAATAATAAAAATAATTATATCGATACTTTTATAAAAGGGAATACTTCACAGTTTCTCTTGATTTTTACTATTATCCATTATCAATACATCAACCACAAAAGAAATCTTTATACGTAGATAAATAAGGAACATATAGCCCAAATAATAAAGAAAGAATTACAGTACCTGGAAATAACTTCTGATGAACACTTATCCTCGTCAAGGAGAAGACTAAGAATCAATTTGCTCTTTGGAGGATAGCAACTAATGATGCGACATTTCACTACCTGACCTACAAAATATGCTTCCTTTAATTCTTTTGGATCTGATGAACTACATCCAGTTTGGGAAATATTAACATATCCCTAGAGAGAAAATTCAGTCCCATTAAAAAATTGAATGTGAATAAGAGCTCAAAAATAGGAGACATACTTGTTATGGAGTTAGCCCTTACCTTGACATCATTGTAGAAAACTAAAATTAATCCCTTGTCAAATATTTTGACAATTACCCCATCAGCTAATGTTGATTTTGCAGCATCTTCATAAGATGCAATAATTGGGAGTTCTGATTTAATCAGAGATTGCTTCAATGTTAACACCACATTTCCTTTTTCAGGATTCACCTTTAATACCTTTGAGAAAATATATGTTAAAATTAATTATATTATGTATTGTAATTTGGTAATATATTTAACAGCCTGACCTTCATTATCAAGCATATAAAATAATTCCAAATAAAACTCTTTTCCCCTGCTTAAATTAATATAGCACTGATAGTGACAAAGAAATTATAGAAGAAAATACCATCATAACTTGAAAAATGTTAATAATGTGAAGTCCGACACTAGTGAAAACTCAAATTATTTACTTCATATAACATTGAGTATTGTTAAGGATAACAACGTATCTGTGAATGTATTGAGTTAATGAGGTTTCAAATTATCAAGGTTTCTACACTAATAATTCAACTATCAAGGTTTTCTAAAATTGTGCCAGTTGATGTGTTGCTATGTAGTCTCTAACAAAAAATGAAGACAATGAAACTCGCATACTGTGTTTGAAGATTAAAAAGGGGGAAATTTAATTCCCAATTAGTCATGGCATACTTTTAATTAACTAATGCTTTGATTATGAAACAAAATACTTAGATTTGTAAGAAAAAAATGAGTAATGTAGAGGGGAGACAGTTACAAAAAATTCTTACCACCTTGGACACAACCCAGATAACAGACAGTGAGTTTCATGCAAGCAAGCCTTGTGAAGTGATAGAGAAAGAGAGAGGGAAAACATGGCGGAGATAGTCTGCTTGTGTCCTAGCTCTGCTTGGATTCCTCGACTGTATTTTTTTGTTTTATTAATATTACAATCATTTAATCCATAGTTGATTGATTGTTAATATTCTGTATTTTAGTTAGCTTTGGTTCTCACAAGGTGGGGAACATCAATCATCAAAACCTTCCCTTGAAGAATTTGGGTTTTGGCAACAGCTAAAACAGCATTTTGAGGAAAGTATCCGAAAAGGGAGCCTGCCTCTGAGCAAACTTATTTTCAAGACTGGATGGAGAGAAAGAAAATTTCTGTGCACTTTGAGTCAATGTCAAACCAAAAATGTATAAACCCTGAATTTCACGGGTTCCCTTACAAAGATCCAAAATTCAAGACTCACCCAAGTTTACACCAAAAAACAACAATGATCAAGTGTCACAGTAAAAACAGTAGATTTAACAGTTTTTCCATGCTTCCCTTCTCAAGAGCATTTTTCTGCAAAAAATGAATTGTCTGAAATATATTTGTGTTCATATTACTTATTATTATGTATCTCCTTTGTCTGTCACAATAATCTTTGGTGACCACCAATATGAATTCATGAACTAACATTCTTACTTAAATAGGAGATGTGACGTAGTTATTGCATGAAAGACTGCATAGACAATTCAAGTGCCAGAGGAAAGTGAAGTCTGTAATTCAGTTGGCAGAATATGTTGGAAATAGATCTGGAGGATATTAAAGTAATATATCACTCAGAAGACAAGAAGAAACTAGGTTGACTCCACCATTGAAACATAGATTGCTTTGTGTAGACTATTCTTTTTTTAATTTTCAAGCAATAACAGATGGGGTTTCATTGATTACTACTGAATTATTAAATATCTTTTATTTCTATGGCTATGACTAAATATTTCTTGCAGAATACTTCATTCTAAAGACATGAGGAGCTTAAGACATAATTAAATAGTTCTTTTCATAATTGCAATGATATAATTTTTATAATAACAGATAATGAAGGCGAGAAAAGTAACTTTCACTCAATACTGCCAAAGAGTGAATTACAACCAAGGTTTGGCCCAAAATAAGGAAATCTGACTTTACATCCTGTTTAATACTATGCTGCTAACATAGTGAAAAGCATAATTGAATAGTAACTAGTGCACAAGGTAATATTATCAACATAAAAGCATTCAAAGCGGTTCAAATTATTTAAAGAGGCCCTGACAAAGTTTTTCACACAGCTCCCTCCTTCCAAGAGCCAATAGAATGCAGAGATTAATTTAGACTCACTCTGTTTGAGCTTCATACCAGTTATGCGGGTTGTGTCCAAGGTGATACACATTTTGTGTGACTGGGTGTACATTAACAATTAACATAAACAAAGATGTAATTGGAATAAAAATGCAATACATCTATGGTTCCTAAACTAGGGTCTTGAAAATAAACTGAAAGAGTCTGTGAGTATGTTTGACCTAATTAATGTATATTTCAACCTATTTTTCAAAATTGTTATCTTTGCTGATCAATTAAAACAATTGAAAGTTAAAACAATCAATATGTCATTTTAATAATATTTTTTGTAATTAAATGTATCTAATCAAAAATATTTGAAATCTGAATAAAATTTCAAGATGTGAAAGCAGTATGACAATCATGAATTATCTTCTTCTCTGTTTAATAACTATATACGCTGAACTTCACAGAGCCTAGCAATGTATGTGCAATTATTAACATAATAGTCTCATCAATCTAAACATTAAATTTTCCATGTTTTTTATAGTTCAAAAATTCTGACAGGGATATTCAGATAAATAATAATGAGACCAACCAAGAGGATTAAGCATTAAATAATTCACTGGCATAAAAGATGTTAAATAAACACAAATTTCATTGTAGTAGTAGTAGTATTGTTAAAAGTGCTTCGACAGCTTAGGTCATTTCGCACGTAGGCCCCCACCGGGAATCGAACCCGGGACCGATTTCATTGAAGTCGAACGCGTTACCCACTTGGCTATCGGGGGCCCCAAATTTCATTGTTTGCAACTAAAAATAGATTAAAAAGTAAGACACCTCATCCCACATTTCACAAATAATTTTTCATTAATCCAAGGTTAAAAGAACATAAATAAAATTATCTATAGCAGTAAGAAATCAAAATTCTTAAGTTTAAAAAATAGTGAGAGGGTGGGTTGGTTGTAGGAGTTGGTAATGGTCAAATTCTCAAAGTAATTATAATGAAATTAAAAATCATCCCTAAAAAAACTTACCCTAGCCTCAACTTCTTTCCCTTTGGAAAATCGTTTCTCTGGATATTTCAGAGGAAAGTCAGCAAAGTGAGACAGTGGTACAAAACCTTGACAATTTTTACCTAATCTAATGTCAAGGCCTTTTTCTTTCAATTCTAGAATTTTCCCACTCACTTTCATGCCAACTTTTATGTCCTCAGGTGAATATATATCACTTGTAACCTCACTCCTAAAATACAATGTTGGTATATAATTATAAGATTCAATTTGCTACAATATTTGCAGAATCTCAATTATTGAAAACAAACTTTAAACTATTTTGAGAGGAAAAAACTTACTTTTGGGCTGAGCAAATGAAAATATTCTCCATTACATCTTTTCGATAAATCCTTACAGTAATCTCCTTTCCAACCGGATACAGTTGTTTAACCTTTTCAGGAGCAACTTCTTCCCCATCTTTCAGTCTCCTTCTCAAAATGAATCCTTTGCATTTGTCGTTGTTTCCCAGGCTAACCCAAACACCTTTTTTGGAGGCACTTAAAACTTTTGCATCCTTAATGACTTTGTTGACAGCTGGTGTACCAGGTAAATCCTCTCTTGGAGCAACTAACAAATCTTTAGTTCCAAGGAAAATGCTTAAATATACAGTATTCAGCAATGGAAGAGTGTAAAGAACCCTAGCATGTTTTATATCTGAGACTTTGAGATTATAATTCCCAGTGTGATCTCGATAGACAAAACCCTTAAAGTTCAGGAACTCAATTATGAAACCATCTTGAATACTCTGAAACATACATAAACAAATTATTAAAGAAAAATTGCAACCAGTAAAAAATAAATATCTAAAAATACTAAAAATAATGTAAAAATTATAAAGGAATAATTCAATGTTATAAATATTGTTGAATTATCTGTAGTAGCATTCAATCAAAGAACAACAAATTTCACCATAAAGTATATGTTATGAAGATATGCTAATTTTGCGCTTGAAAATTGCAAAATTCAGAAGTATGATAAAACATAATAAACTCCCTCTACCTTCCATAAAGTCATTTCTGATTCCTCCTAATTCATAGCATCATGCAATCTTACAGCAAAATTAGTTATAATGTATATTTATTTTATCTAACCCTAAATATGTTAACACTTTCAACGCTGAGGGTAAATTTTCAATTTTTGCCGGTGACTGAAATTTATTTTTATGGTTATAGATTATCTTTGTATTCCTAATCATGAATTGACCAAAGAAAAATAGAAAAAAAAATTTTTTTACTTCAACTTTTAATATTTAAATTTGGATGATGATCGTCGAAAATAAAGTTAAAAAAAAAGTATTGGTTAAAAATGAAAACTACAAAATACTTTACTGAAATAGAGCCTTACGAATGACTGAAAAGAGAAATGGAAGCGATCGGAGGTGGCACTACTCGAAGAAGTCCTTTGAAAAGAATATGGACCATACGGACCGTGGACAACGATCGTCGTTTGCAGTCACCGGAGAGCACCCGCTGGACGACGATTGTCGTCACTCAGCATTGAAAGTGATAAGAAAAGCTATCAGATAAAAATGGTGGCACTTTTAGAAGAATTACTGAGTAATGTAGGATCGCAATATAAATATAGTGAGTTTGGAAAGGCTGTCATATAGTATGTAAAAAGTTGTGAGGATGGGGCCACTTGTTGTATAAACTCTGCACATTGTAGTGAGAGTTATGAGGAAGTGATATCCAACTTGTGCTTGCATGGTACTCACCTCAGCCACAAGACTTTTCACTTGAGTTCCAGGAGTTAAAGTATGAATGTTTAGTTCATGTTCCACATCTGCAACAGCAGAAGAAGTTGAAACTGGGTCTGCTGTCACTTGCAATACTGATGAGCTAGGAGAATGGTCAGCTTTCTGAATAAGACAAGGTAATATCTGCCCAACTCCTGAAAAAATATTTTCAAATTTAAATAAATCAAGAGAAATATTTCAATTTCCAACAACAAGAGTTCTAATGAGAAACTGAAATACTTGAATTGGATTTCCTTAAAGCCTAAATTAATAAACCTAAGAATTATGTATCAAACTGTAGATTCATTCTAAAGATCCATTAAAATTTTTTTATAAAATCACACTAAGAGAACATAGCAATAATGTTCAGTCATTAAATTTAAAAGTACTACGTGAAATCTGGTGGAATTTCATTTTAAAATCGAAGAAGAAATAAAAAGCCTGACGATGGTGTAAATTTGCATCAAAACCATGGTCACATAAATAAATTCTGTGGAAAGTATACCTTTTATTTCTTCTTCAATTTTGCAAGATAATTATACATAAAAAAGAAAGATTTTCATAAGAAACTCCTTAAAGTCAAACTTGTGAGATGGAATAATTTGCTACACACAGAAAAAGATACTATTGAAAGCATGAATAACATAAATAAGCAATTCAAACCTATCCAAACTCTACCAGATTTTTATGACAACCATCAAGCAATTCCATTTAAGGGTTCACCATCAAACTATGCTTATTAAAACGGCATTAATCATGCCTAAATAATTTTCCATGATCCCTTGGAATAAACAAAAATAATTTCCTGACATGAAAAATTTATCTGAAAATGTTGCAATGCATTCTTTACAATTAAATTCATTCACAAAAGAGAAAAATCTTCCAAGAAATTTACAGTTTCTTCTATACTGTGATATGGCCTTCAACAAAGAAAAGCCTAACCATATCAATTTTATGTTATTATTGATGTGATAAGCAGGTAAAAGAAGACAACAGCTGTAGTCTCCTAACTGTTAACATCATATACTTACCAAGCGGTCTTCCATCATTCCACTGTTCAATATACTTCTGAGCTCCTTTGGTCTTCAAGAAGGCTTTCAGAGACTTGATGCCAAAGTCTATCATATATCCATGATCTTCAACACTTTTCACAGCTCCATGGAGAACCTTAAGATTGTATGATTATAAAATCACGTTTCCAAATGATAAATTTCTTTCATAACTATATGACGTCAAGAAATCAGTTAATGGACTATCATTCCAACATATACACTGGACAATCCGTAAATTTCAAGTGAACAGTAATATGGGATACTTTTCAGAATCTTAAACAAGGATACTAGTTTTAAATTTTCACTACCATAGATTTATGAAAACAATGAAAAGAACCTTCCTCTATCGACAAAACTGAATATGGTACTCAATAAAAACTATTTTCCAAGTAAACGGAATAAAAAAACAAGGATGCTAAGAAAGCAAAATTGTAGAATAAAGCATATTTTGTTGATTTCTGGGATACGATTTCCTTACAACATAATTGCCTACAGACATCGAAATTAAAGCACCATGCCAAAGTAACTATAAATCATACAAACCATTCCTGGTTTTACCGAAGAATGCGTGTGATTCACATTCACACTACCTGGATCCGATGTTAACTCTAATTTGTGACGACCCGTATCTGGCGAGACAGTTTTCGTTAAAACCTTGGCCACAACAAACTGCCCAACCTTGAACATATTCTTCAATTCGTAGTAATTCTAAGAAAAAGAATAGACATTTAAATGAGGTTTGAAACACGACATGATCAAGGTATAATAAATAACAATAACTAACCTCATCAACTGTCTTCTTGTCCAAAAGAGATTTCAAAATTTTGGTGTAAGGTGCTGAAACATTGGCCATTGTCACCCTACCAACAAGGCGACCCGGTAAAGAAAGCCGAATGTAGTAATCAGAGGTACCTATCACACAACCTAGTAACAGCATTCCATCTGTAACAGACTATAAAATTTTTGTGGATTATGATTTGGTTCATAATTGTAGGTTTAGGTAAGTCTATATCCTTTGAATTACGTTATATGTCAAAGGCTCAGCTGTGATTATTTCCTTGGGAGTTTTATCTAATTTTTTAGATTTCTTCTGCTTTTTCTTTTTTCCTCGCACGTCGAAAAGCTGAAAGAAAATTGTATGCGGATATAACATAGCATATTAAGACATAAAAATACTGACTTTCTGTACTTAAACAAATAACCGAACGTAAATAATAAATAACTTACCTGAATTTTCTTGGATTTGCCAGATTTGGAAGGTTTTTTCCCTCCTCTTGGGAAAGAACGCTCTTTTACAATTCCCATAATTATTGAATTGACTTCAACAACTCAATGCTCTCCTTACCATGTCCCAAAAAGCCTTACGTAGGAACCGGTTCGACCTATCTTCGAATGCTTTGAAACCACATGGGTTTGTGGACACGCAAAGCGCTCTTCATTCTAGGTATGAGAACTATTCTAGGTAAAGAGATGAGAATTTACCACGGTTACCACCACGTCAGTCGTGCGCGTCGTTTGATTATGTCATCGATGTCATCGTGATCCGGATGAGCTTGATGTTTTCGAGTAAAATCAACGAGTGATTAATTTACAGTCTATGTTTGGATGTGTTCCATACTCCCTCAAAGATTTTTGTCAAGTCCATGATCAAATTACTGACTACCGTGCGTGATAACAAGTATTATCAAGGCATATAAGCTTGTATTGTTGCGTACTTGAATGAAAAGATTTACATCAGAAAACTTATATGAAATGGAATCGATACGCGCTTATGTAAAATACCTTCTCTTTTAACTTCCAGGTTAAAAAAAGAAGGCAGCTGTGCAGTTATGTATAAATACAGCTATGTATATCGTAGCCATTCTTATTTTAGGGAACATAATTATCTCTTTAAATGCTTTAGAGTTTTCTCCAGTGTGGTTAGGACATTCCTTAATGATTTTCTAAATGGCATACTTTGGAAGCAATTTATAACTTAACCCTGCGGCAATTGCCCTTATGGCGCAATTCAGATGAATCTATCATTCTTAGTTTTTCTAGCTGTTCACAGTGTGAATATTTAAATTCATATGTCTCTGGTTTTTTGGTGCTTCTACGGATTTTGGCTGAGGGCGTCTACGTTTTATATCCATTATCCTGGTTGGTATTCATTCAGAAAAGCATAACTGCAGGTATCACCTTGCAATCTGCTGTAGAAACTCCTTACTCACTGCTATTCTCAGCGTGCATTGTTAACTTCTGATTAGGGAGACACATTTTTCTCTAACTAAATGTCTCAGCAGCCTTTGCAACTGCCGAAACCTGTAGCTCATAAATGTGATAGGCTTTCTCTACTTTGCAGTTAAATTTAATGACATCCAAAAGGCAAACACAAAAAACATTGGTTCACATTTAAGTACGATGATCTTTTAGTTGATAATTTGCTAGTAAGCCATGCATTGCATTGCAATAGTATTAAATATGAGAGCAGAAAGTAGGTGATGGACCAAATAGTGAATGTAAAGATGCATCTCTACATTTATGTAGTTCTTTCTTTGTTTTCATCAACTCACGATTTTTTATCCTTTTAATTGTTTCACTTGCAGAAAGAAAGACATTTCAAGAGGCTGGCACATTTTGTGCACTCAGGCAGAAGAACCTTTAAAGTGTATTTTAGTAAACCATCCCTATCAACAAATATTTTGTCATAATGCAAAGTCAGAACTGATCAAGAGTTTATTATTTGCAGAAACTCTTTATAAATTCCCCGGAGGAAGTCATAGTTTTGTGGAATTCAATCACATTAAAATAAAAGGAAGACAGAAGTGGTAATTAGTTAAATTTGTTATTGGTGCCATAAATGCACATGCTTTATTGTTTTTACTTCAAGTATCATCCTAACTACTGTGGAAAGTAAAGACATTGTGAAAAAGTCTTCTGTTGACAAATATGGATATTTTTCATCGTATCCTAAAAATAAGTCACCTAAATTTATTGAAATACTGTCAATCTAGGTGAAAAATGAAATGAAACTCACAAAGCAGGTTAACAGTGACAGAGAGGCAGCATGGTAGTTCAGTGGTTAGAATACCTGCCCGGAAAGTGGGAGACCTGGGTTCGAGTCCCAGTATTTTTCACACTTATTACTCCTTGGGATTTAGCCGCACGACTTCATCATGCAAAAATTAACACCTTCACCTTAATCATAGGTGAATTACTTCAACTGCCAGGAGATTGGTATAAAATTTCAAATATAGAAACTGCTACCCAAACACTGAATTTGTCGTAGAAAAGAAGCAGATTACGTCAAAAAATTAATTATTAATATATATTATGAATAATTATTTTTTATTTTGAAACAATTTAAAAATTTTCTTTAGCACATTCTTTTGATACCCCTTACATGTATAGTTTGTTGTTTTCACAAAGTTTGCCGAAAGATAAAGTGCAAGAATGGGTCTTATTCTTTAAGAAAATATTTTTCTATTGGACTATTGAAATCTATTATGAGTTCACCTACAAGAATCAATTAATGCTCCATATTTTTCATTCTTAACATGGCTTTATTAAGTCAGTGTTTCATATATGATTCAATGATTGCTCAATCTGATATTACATTCAATGCAATTTAATCCTGCCATTACTTGAAATATTATTAATTAATTGATTTTCACAATTTAAATGCACGTATTGTTCAGAATCCAAGCGTTTTATTCATCTAAGGAATATTTTAAAGAAGACAAACTTCTAGAATTTTATGGATTATGTGCTATAATAAAAGGGGTAAATACTTTAAGGAGTTCTGTCTGTAATAGAAGAACTTAGGAATAACTCAACAATTTTTACTCTCCCAGCAAGAATACTAATGAAGGCATAAATGCCTTCGCCAACTTAAGGAATCTCACAGAATTTCTCCATTTCAAAATTTAAATTGCCATCCCAAGGAAGAATGGACTTGAAAAAAGTCTGACGGGACCGGGAATCAATTCAATACAATTCCCTGTCCTGTCAGACTTTTTTAAAGTCCATTCTTCCTTGGGATTTTTCCTGGGTACGCACCATCTTGTGCAAAGTCACCATTACCCGTTTTCCTGTGTTTAAATTGCCACTATCTAAAAAGATATATTTTCAGGAATTTAGAAAAACTTTGCTTATTTTTGAAGAATTAGGAAACAAAATTTGACTAAGTCCACAAATTAGTAAAAACACATATGGGACCGGTTGTGAGGAAAGAAATTTTGTTTTTTAATAGATAATTATTCAACAAACATAGAAAGACTCTCTATGGGGTAAGTGGAAATGAGCATATCAAATAAGTCATTATGATTTTAGAAAAATTGTGATTTATATTTTTTTAATGTAATTTAAAATCTGAAGATACCTTGCTTATAGCTTAAGGTTACATGGATTTTCAGGAAGACATTTCTTAGAACTATGCTCACTGTTTCAAAAACCACACAAGAACAAATGATATTATTTAGCCCAAAGATAAACATATGTGAAAATAGCAACATGACTGTGACTCAAACCAAGGTCTTGCACTACCTGTGGGAGAAAAGCATTCCCAAAACAGTGTGGAAGAAATAAGGCATGGTAGTTCAGTGGTTAGAATACTGGTCCAAAAAAGGGAGACCTGGATTAAAGTTCCAATCATGTTGCTGTTTTTCTCATCTGTTTATCCTTGGGTTTTAAGGCACGCACCTCAATGTGCAAAGTTTTCACCATAACCTTTCTCTTTGATGATATTTAATTTAGGGCTATAACTACTGTCTGAGGTAAGACAAAACTATGACAATTTTATCTCAGAAGCAGGCAATATGAAATAGAAAGTCAGATTCTACCAACTCTGTTAACCAAAGGAGCAGTTTACAAGGTATGATTTGGCAAAAATGGTTTCCTCCTTCCCACAGATAGTCCTGGATTAATGAAAAGAATCACAAATTTACAGTCTCACATCAGAGGGAAGAGTGATGGGAAAAGGAGTCTTTTTAGACTTATCATTGATCAAGATAATATTTGCCACAAAGGGAGTAAAGTGTATTTTATTTAGATATAATAAAACTCAAAGCTAGGTAAAATCCTCATCCTATTATCAATTCTCCAGTTGCTCAACAAAAGTCACCCAAATTTGCCTCATATGGCTTCTAAACATCATATAAGACTGTATGCTGTGCCTTAAAAAACTTCAGATTTAGAATACCACCCACATAGATACTTCAGGTTGCAGCATGTATGGCTATCCATTTTTAATATTTATGAAATCTACATTGCTAATATTTTTTTCTGAAAATGTTGCCCAAATATTACTGATTCTTCTTTTAATAGTATCATATCTTGAGCTAGCCATATATACCTTGGGGAGTAAAAGATGCAAGTACATATGCAAAATAATATTTGGTGAGGTGGTCAGTTCAGGACCCAACATTTATCTGAATGAATGTTAAAGAAAAATTTTAAGAATTGAAATGTAATAAGATGAAATTTAATGTTGAAAAACTATTTAATTTATAATTTTTATTTATTGAAAATATTTTCCAACATGGAAAATTTTCCGATCTGAATGGTAACAGCCGTGCATGGTGTGGTTGCCTAACTCGGACTTTCAAATGCTTGTTTTGCATAAACAAAGGCCTAACGAGTTGAATGGTCGGGCATGTGCCACACTTATTTTTGAACAAGGAACGTACCCTGAGAATTTCCTTCGAATTCGTGATCCACACTGTCCATTATCAGTTGAAAGAGGCTTACGAATATTAAAAAGCATCGAACGCAATGAGGGACGCGCTATTGCTGTAAAGCAAGGAATAAGACAGTCATTAGCTTGTTACGAAGAGATTATGCGTGTAAAAAGAAGACGCTGTGTCGTTAGAGCGAGTTCATTAGATTATATGAAACCATCGACATCGAAATAACTTCGTATTACGTTAATTTGTAATGTTTTTAATATTAAATACTAATCTGAATCTACTATTTTCAAGCTCTGCTTTGTGGATCGGTGCCATGTTAAAGAAGAAGGAACAAACATTTTGTAATTTCCACAGAACATATTTTTTATTTGCGACTAGTTTCGTTTACAGGAAGACATCATCAGGCATCGGAATCGTGGGAAACCCATGTTTTCGATGCCTTATTTAAAATACTAATGTGTATAAAGAACTACAATTTTTATTATTTTTCTTTTTAACTATCGTTTCTGCTACTTCTTGGTCCCACTAAAACAAATTTTAATTTAATGTTATGCAATCTCGTTCCCCAACTTGATGAATTCGATATATTTTCGTCATCCTCACCTATCGCGTAACTCCGGGGTATTTCTAAGGACCCCATGGACCAACGCTCACTTGAACGATTGCACGATTGATCGACAGCTCGATTGGCCGACAGACGGTTGAACGACATAAAGGTTTAACTACATTATTAATGCGCCATCGAAAATACTAATGTAACAAAATAAGTATAAATGTTATGTAATTTGAAATTGGAGTTAGCAAGTTTTAAATTGTCGGGTTAGCGTCGGTCAATCGAGGGGACCGTCTGTACTAAACATCTCGCTATACCTTCACTGCCCTTGAGATGGGATTCAGTTTATCAAAAACCGCTCTTATAAAACGAATATAAGCAAATTAATAAAAACAGAAATGTTAGCCTCCGCAACCTCGCCATATCACTTCAAAACATCATGTCAGAGAACTTGACCTCTTTGTAGATATTCCAAGTACAAATTCCTAGCTCTGATTCCCGAAAACGTTGCATGTGATAGCGATTGACGTCAAAGGATGAACATTTCTCTGAGATTTGTTCGAATATGAACCTCGAAATGAGCTCGGTAAATTAGTAAGAATAGTGCGTTGAACGAAACATAAGACCGAGTGAGTAGCGAAGCTATGGCGCAACTATTGCTGTATGCGGCTATCCTAACGCTTCTAGTCCTGCCTGGCTTTGAAGCCGTGCAGTTGGATTGCAGCAGCAATGAAATATCAATCAGTCGACTTAACCTAATAGTGAACAACAAAAGAAAGGAGAGTGGAGAGTGGGTGACATGGTTTTCTGCATCCCAGAACAGTAATGGCACTACAGAAACATTAGATGTTGATCTCACTCGAACAGTCTCCGCTTGTCAAGAAAACAACATGATCAACATACAAGGGTTAATTAAAGGTGACGGTGCCTCATATTTTAGTAAGTTTCACTCGCAGC
Organism: Ladona fulva; assembly: GCA_000376725.2. Classification (NCBI taxonomy): domain Eukaryota; kingdom Metazoa; phylum Arthropoda; class Insecta; order Odonata; family Libellulidae; genus Ladona; species Ladona fulva. Next base: position 698,374 of record KZ308275.1, read on the forward strand.
ACTTTGATTGGCTGCATTTAATGATCATTTTAATTTATTTTATGATTATTGTTTCCACATTATTGCCGATTAAAGCGTTTGATGAACAGTTCGAATATAGCAGAACTTTTCATTTTCTTAAGTATTATGGTACGGTTTTTCTTGCAGGCAAGAACACCTTGGTTGTATATCAAAGTGTTCGCAGTGGTTTATGTATTACGGTTAGCATAGTAATCTCACTACTCTTTCGAGTCGCTACAGTTAAGTTGATAAATAAATTTAATTTTTTTTCAGATACCTCTGCCAAACAAATCGATCGCAAGTTACGTTTCCACAATAAATGTTCTAAGAATGCGGCCATAACAAATGGTGGACGCACCCTGCAAAGACTGAAGTATTAATGAAGCAAATCTTTTCAAAGACCGTTTCAGCTTGTTATTTATGAATTTGGCTAGTAATGCGCCCTTTTTTATTTTATGTCGTGGTGATAGAAAAGATGAGACAGCGTCAGCCATGACCAACAGACCATTATTAGACAATGAAGTGTTTAACGTGAGGTTCGACAAGAGAAGAAACAATGATGCTCACTGTCTTGGCATTGGTATTACAACGCACCCTCCGGACCAGATTGAATTACCCAATCATGTGAATTCCATGAAGTACGCTCTAAAATCAATCCAAGTTCTCATAATTTAGAGAATCGCTTTATGAAAATTACTTTATTAAGCTTACCTCAACTTAGTACCATGTTATTTTATTGCCCATATACTGATGATAACAGATAGTAGAGAGGTCAAAACTGTTTCTGTCATGATATTTGTAAGCGTTGTGTCATTAAATTCCATTATTTTTCGCTCTGATATTTCAGATCTGGAACCTGGATGTATTACCATTCTCACATTTATCACAATTCCGTTCCTCTTACCACAGGAATCCTGAAGATCTCAATGAATGATGTTAAGGTGAGCGAGAATTTAGCATAAATTTGTATACAGCATAACGCTTTTGCAGAATCTACAATAATAATTAGTTTATTACGCTTCGTTTTTGGAAATTGTGCGCAATTTTACCTATAGATACGGGAAAAAGAAAACCACATGACTCATACGAAGATCATAAATGTTCGTTCATAAATAAGGTTGTAATTTTCTTAATTTCTTTCATGTCAGCTTGGACAGACTGTGGGCATTATGAGGAGCGATTCAGGCACCCTTCACTTCTTCGTAGATGGTGTGGATCAGGGACCTACAGCCTCGAATATCCCGGACACAGTTTACGGAGTGTTTGAGTTGTACTCGGATGCTTTGCAAGGAACAATCATTGACTCCTAGAAAAAATATTAGCTTTGATTCGTGTGACGTTTGATACTCCAGGTTAGCAGCAATGGAGGATACATTGGGGAGGACTAAGGGAGCGTTGCCACCTACGCCCCGCTTGGTAAAATGTAACGAGGAGTTTGAATTAAATCAGATTATGATGTTTTCCGCGATTAATGTAGATATGCTACATTTATATCGACAAAAAGGTATTTAAAATGTTTATTGGAGAGAAGTTCATACGAAAATTGTCTAAAATCGTCCTCTACCCTTGGCAAGTTCGCCCATCTCTTAAAGAGTTTCTAGATCTCCACTTTGCAGTATTAGGTTTGCAAGTGGGAAATTTTGTTAACGAGTTCTGAAAGCTCTAAAATTTCGTTCTTTCATTTACAGACAATTTTTAAAGACTTTGTCCAAGTAAACTCATCAGTATAAGGCTAAATAAATACATGTTTCTGAAAGTTTAATTTATTTTTACTTTTTTGAACAAAAAAATTCAGTCGAACCGCATTTTTATAACTTATTTCAGGTGTGAAATATATTCAGTCTATCTCTTTGTAATGTCAAGCTAAAATTAATTCAATTTTCTTATAGTAAATATTTCAATAATATCGTTCTGCTCACTTAGTATCAATGTTTAAAATCAAGGTATGTGCTGTTTCTAAATTTTATATTATAATTGGTTGTTATTATCTTTTTGTCTGTAGATTACTATCAATACTTTCAGATTTGATAGCCGTAAATAGACGAATGGTGGCTTCCGGATAGCCAAGTGCAGCTCCGCTAGAAGCGGTCATACGTTCGTCTCCTGGTGGATTTCCATTATCATGAAAAATCGGAAAACAAGGGAAAAGGTTAGAGGTGACTGTGTACGTAAAGGCGTGCACCTAGGATAATTCACAAGCAGAAACGGACATGAAAATAGTTTGACTTTGTACTCGAGTCTGGCACCGGTCCCGTCAGACTTATTTCATGTCCGTTTCTCCTTAGAAATCGCGAAGCTGCCAAAGCTTACTGATAGCAGGTCTAAGTTGTCTAGGAAAGTAAATACACTTGAGTGGGAGTCGACAGGATAACCACTGCAAATGCCGCCTGCCCAGGCTGGGTCACATCCCATACAGGGATGCAAAATCATAGACAAATACAAATCTATAAACATCAAGTGAACAAACTTCATGCCACTGCAAGCCGCACATACTGAAATCAGAGCAGCAATAACTTTTTGGTGAAAATTAATTTCTGCACTTCATCATTAAAGCAAGGAAATTTGGAATGAAAATAATTGTAAGAAAAACTAAAGAAATGAGATTCAGCAAAGGAAAGCAAGCTAAGTTAACAATCAGAGGTAGATGGTGAAAAACTAAAACAGGTGGATAATTTCTCTTACCTGAGAAGTGTCGTTTCTTGGAGTAGGAGGTGTACCGATGAGGTTCGAAAAAGAATAGCATTGACTATGGAAGCGTTCGTAAAACGGAGGGAACTGATGACTAGAGGTATTGATAAAGGAATAAGGAAAAGATTGGTAAAAACCTTGGTGTGGAGTGTTTTGCATTATGGGTGTGAAACGTTACACTTACGAAAGGAGGACATCAAATGTCATGGGTGGGCCAGATATTGAGGGGAGAGGGTTTTCTAAAGAGTGTTATTGAGAGAAGAACACAAGGAAAAAGAAGAAGGGACGACAGAAGCCAAAGTTGTTAGATGAGATAAAGGATGGTGTGGTTACGGGAGATTGAAGGAAATGCCAATTAGTGGAGAATATTAGGGCACATGAACATACCGAAAGGCAGAACACATATGATGACCTCATATTATCCTTACTTTAGAGAGACTTCCATTCAGAGATATTCGGCGTCAATCTATTCTATAACGTTTTATTAGCGTGGCATCAAACCTTGATAGTTTTCGCCCCGGTTTTCGATCCAGTTCCATAAAAAATAAAATTCAATTCAGCTCCAATTTACGTTAGTTAGGCTCCATCTGGAGTATGCATCAAGTATATGGGATCCAGCGGACGAAACAAGCACTCGTGAACTCGAGAAAGTACAACGTAAAGCGATAAACGTTTTTTAAAAAGTGCTGCGATAAAAAAGCAAGCGTTACCAAAATGCTCTCAGACGCCGGTTGGGAATATTTAAAAGTTAGGAGATTAGGAGCTAGATTGCGATTGCTTGATAAATTTAGGGAAAGTACGTTTGCGGAAGATGAAGTCGATGTTATGCGACCACCCTGCTACCTTGGGCGATCCGACAGTGAGCGAAAAATAAGAGAAATAGATGCTAGGATGAGTCGTTTTAAGAATTCATTCTTCCCGCGAAAGATACGTGTTAACAATAAGTTAAAAAAATAGTCCAAACCCTGTTTTCACCCCCTGCCACTCGACGAAAGGCGGCTTGCTGGCTATTTATGTGGATGTAAATGTAAACTAACAGTTTTTAAATCAACAGCTTCTAAAATACTTTCTAGCCCTTTCTAAAGCAGCATTGTGCATTACAGAGGAATTTACATTTGTAAGTCAAAATCAATGTTGTCATACACTTTTGATTTACTTATATAGGTACATCTACGAGAGATAGAAAACTATTTCAAGGTAGAAAATAAATGTATTCATTATTTTCCGTTTACATCTACGAGAGATAGAAAACTATTTCAAGGTAGAAAATAAAGGTATTCATTATTTTCCGTTTATGATTGTCCTAGTCTCTTATATAGTCTGAAATTAACATAGCTTTTCATAACTTTGATTGGAATTACACGTTCTAATTCTTAGGTTTACTCGCAATGCATTTTCAGGTATCTTCAATATATTTTTATCTATGCCGACACAAATTCTCAATACTAGAACATACAGGCTACTTGACAGTAATTTTGATCTTACATTAATAATACACTGGGCGGATGCGAATATATTAACTCAAGATAACAACAGGTTGTAATATTTAAATTCGGTGGGACTGAACAATGCCTAACTGAATAACTCTTAGTGATTCGTCCATAATACCCAAGAATAAGTAATCAACGGATTTACATCTGTCCAATTTTCTCTCAGAGAAGCAGACCTCCCCCAATATCTCAACTCTCATACAGATAGAAAACTTTTTGGGAGGACTGTATATAATACAGAGAAAGTCAGATTATTATTTCATAGATTCTTTCAAATATCTATTTTGAGTAATATTATAGTATCTACATATTTTGAGTAACAATTCTTCCCAAATTAAATGTCTCAAAAGAATTAGAATTCATTAATATGGAAACACTTCCTATATAACTTGTTATGCAACATAACCTTTTCGTAATATTTCCAAGCTTCCATTTGAATTACTGTAAGTCCTAAACAAAGTCCTAATTTACGCAAAGTTTCCCTTAATTTATTAAAAGACGGAACGAGATCCGTTAATTGTGAATTATATAAATGAATATAATTAAATGAAATAGTAATTGATAATTATAAACGCTTAAATCCGAAAGCAAATTGTATTCCTAACAAGGTAATCGATTTTCGGTACCTTTAGCATAATTTTACCGGAGATTCTTTTCTACCTAGTTAGTCTACAAGGTGTAAAACTGTTACAGTTCTTACTCTTGGACGTGATGTTTCGACGTCCTATCTACGTGCCCTTTGAGCAGCCGATGATGGAGGGAAGGGAGGATTTGGAGGGAATACCTAAAGCCCTAAGAAGTGGACCCCCCCAGTCCCTTGTGACGTGCATTGAGGTTCATCCCTATTCATGCATAGGGAGCCCTCTGCCACAGGTCCTAGAGCAAGTTCCGACCTATAGACGGATAGAGCGACCGCCTGANGTTTCTCAGTCTTTTCAATAGAATCGAAATTCCACAAATACGCGGGAAAACGACACGTAATCGCCTCGTGGTTGCCTTGGGTTCGTGTTGCTGACGGCGATCTCAAGTTGAGTTAAATTCACGTGCTAATTTGCCGTAGACGTGAAGTGAATTTGTTTAAAGTGAGCATAATAGGGTCGCGCATGAACTACCACTGGTAATTTTAAAAGGACTTTCATTACTTTCAAATCCGTATTTTCTAAACCATTTAGTCTCATGATATTTAGCTATATCCACTAGAATAATTCGAATAAATAAGAAATAAGATTCCGGAGAAAGAGTAATCATTTACGAAAGCATTTATCTAATTTATTAAGTCCGTACCGTCAATTCATTTCCTACAGAACACAGGAAGCCTTCTCAGAAAACTGAATATTAATATGTAGAATCGGTTTCGGAAATTGATTGCAAATAAAATTTAAAGCGAAAAAACTACAAAATAAATATTACCCATGGTTTATGATATACATTAATAACATCGTTGTCATAGTAAGAAAAAATATAACGCAACGATTAATCTTAAAGTATAAAAATTATTAACACGCAATAGCTATTGTTTTTGTACAAGTACTTAGATCCAAGTCACTTGTTATAAATGCAATGTTGAGTTCTAACTGTTACGAACCAAATTCAAATCATAGTTTCCGTTAAGAATTTACGGCTTTTTATCTCCCGATGGTACGCGAAACACCAAAAATATTAATATTAAAATAATTATTTTCAGGTATTGAGGCATAACTAATTTAAAAACTTAAGTAATATTTTAATTAGAAATGTATGACGTAAGACCGGTATGGGCAATGAGAATCCTTCCCATAAAAATTCAAATTTGGAAAACCATTACGTCAACGGTTGAACAAATGAATGTGCCTAAAGCTGCTCGAAATATGGAAAGGAGAGAAATAATGGGAATAAAAACCGGGTACGAAGTTAATGATCGAATCAATCGTTAATTAAAATATGATACGTTCCTAAAGATAATCAATACGAACTTAAGAGAGAAATATTTCTTATCAACACTAATGAGTAGAAATAAATACGATATTCGTGAACTAAACCATTAAACGTAAACTATTGTACACAATCCAAAGAGAATTTAAATCTATGGCATTTAAGCTTGTAATTGCTATCATTAACTATTATTAAAACATAACTAAGTAGTATTACATTTCTTGGGCTACGAATCAACGGTCAATTGCCGATTTCGTTTAATTTAAATCCAGGATTTCCGGTATGACTAAATTCATAGAAAATATCATAATTTGATATTACAAATGTGTCCTCACTCTCTTGCATAGGATAAATCACGTCAAGAAGATTGCAGATTCGTATATTGAGGTAAGCTATTAAGCAGCTAATCCAGATATAATGTTATGGTACAGGGGTTTAACATTGATGGAAAAAATTACAATATATTTAATTTTGAAGATGACTGTAGTTGTGGAATTTATCTATATTTTTATTTTGATAAAATTGAAATTTTTTTTGCGTTGAAAGTAAGTTGGAAATTCTTATTCGTCAGTTGGCAAAACTGAAAAACTTCTGCAAGTGTTTAAGTTACGAGTGGCTTTAAATCATTGAAAGTGCGATTTTAAAGAAAAAAGTCTAAAATGGCATCAAACCGAAGTTTAATGAATCTCTTCCATTCTACACGGAGAGGTAAGAACCCTTAAGAAAAATGACATACGTAAATAGTTAAACACGGAAAAGTCAACCTTCAATTCCAAAACGGAGGCCCATAATTGTAGATTATTCGCAGACCCATTACATGTTTAAAGAAAATTATTTGCGCAGTTCCAACTGATAAAAGAATAATAGTGAAATTAAAGCGCAGTAACAACTATTAGAGGCAGTTGATAATTAAATTCAAGTAAATATATTAATAATATCGTAGACAGTTCAAGTTGCCCGGAAAACGAGTATATTCCGTAAAACAAGTGTAACTACGCGCCTGAGGGAACTCAACTCTAAACATTAACTTAAGGTAACTGCATATATATTGGTGATTCTATTTTAATGTCAATATTGAAAAAAAAATAAATTACACAATTTGAAGTCTTCAAAATCCGTCCTCTAATATGTTTACCTTAAGTTGCGAAATACTAATAAACATTTTAAAGAATTTATCTGATATTTGACTGCATACAAATAGAGTTAGCAAGTGAACTCAAACTCTCATTATATCAACTTGAGGGTACCGAAATATCTCTATATTTATTTATAATAAATTGCAATATAAGATCGAAAATAACTGCGCTGACATTTCCTAGATAATCTTGCTCATCAGAAATAAGTAAAGGCTTTATAAAAGGTATGTTCCTTTGTTACAATACCTAATCGTATACGTTATCTATGCTTGAAAAATTACAGAACGGAAAGCTAAATAAAACCTTAACAAATTCGACCTCCGCGCGTAACTATTTAAGCTTAGAACGAGCCCATGCCAAGATTTTCGATTTAAACTGACTATAGTGAAGTTTTCGGAAATGTCAAATNAAAAACAAAAGACTGGGATTAGCGCATGGACTCAATAAACTTATATTCAAGGGGAAATTTTATGATATTTTATCAGAAATATTCCCTATGATTAAGAAAGTTCGCTCTTCAGATAAGTTACGGTTATTTAAAGTGTTATAGATTGCTTTCCTAACGGAGACAGAGAACTGTAAGAAGTACAATTCCACGTACATGAAGCTCAATGACTCTACAAGTAACACTTTTCGTAACATTGAATACGGAGAACCCTTAATACATTCAGCATAATTCATACTTCCGTGCTTTCGTATGATCACAGACATGAATAAAATAGACAAAAGTATCTAAAAGACGTATTTTTCTTTATCCCGTACCAGAAGACAAATGAAAAACATTTAATTAATCACGATATGGTACCAGGATCTACAGTAATAATTTACTTGAATATAATCTAATTAATTTCTTCTACAATTACGGATTTTTTTCATTCGACCACACATACGGTACTTACATTCAGTTCTTTCGTAACTGTCGGTAAATGAATCCTGCACGATGAAATTCCTTCAACTGCAGCCTGAATTCAATTCGTCCAACCGTAGGACTTCGTATACTTGAAGAACTATGAATCACACACTTTTCACATTTATTCATAGAAATCGCTGGATGCAGATTTGATTTGAGCTACCACAGTCGGCAAGCTATCCTTCTTCCGAATAATGTCGTATCTATTGCACAAACATAATAAACATTAAAACCAGAAGGAGACACAATTATGCTCACTTTAAACAAATTCACTTCACGTCTACGGCAAATTAACACGTGAATTTAACTCAACTTGAGATCGCCGTCAGCAACACGAACCCAAGGCAACCACGAGGCGATTACGTGTCGTTTTCCCGCGTATTTGTGGAATTTCGATTCTATTGAAAAGACTGAGAAACGTATTTGGCGTTTCAAAGGAATTATGAAATGTCAGGTGACCGAAATTTCCTGTTCCAGTTCTCGAAATGGCGGCAACTTCTGAAAAACCCTGCTACGTTTTCTTGTGGATGTAATTTGAGTGTTGAAGACATAGGACGGAAGAGTTTAGAGTGAAATATTCGTAGAGGAAGCTTGTTTTTAACATAAAATCGAGCCCTTTTTTGATTTACGTAAAGTGTAGTGCAAATGTGTTTCAGAGAAAAAAGTGATTCGTTGTGTGTGATTTATAGTCCTACTTCAGATATACGTGAGTTAAATTATGCATTTTACTCTCATTAATAACATAAAAAGGTATGGTGGCAAAGTTTTAGGAGTGTATGTGTGGAATTCCTTTCGAATTACAAAAACTTCGAAAGAAACCTGCAGAGTAAAGACCAAAAAGGTACGGCTACCGAATCACAGATCAATAACAATTCGCATCACTAAATGTGATAGCATTTAGGAAAGTTATCATTGCCCCAAAATATAGTGTCTGCTGATATAGTTGAATTATCCCGTTTGTGTGAATTAAGTACTGTATTTCATTCGTTAACACGATAGCATTGATGAGCTCCCGTAACCAAGTAGGCAACGCGTTCGACTTCGGTGAAAGCGGTCCCAAGTTTGATACCCGGTAGTAAACCATTTGTGAGATGACAAAAGCTGTCAAAGCACTTTTAACAATAAAATTACTACTATTAGCATTGATACATAAAAATCTCAGCGGCTTTGGATAAACTCGTTCATATTCTTCGGTTGATAATTCCATCCATCTTAATAAGTTGTGAACAAAACATTCCATCGTTTCAAGACACATTTTAGTGTTTATTTGCAAATAAATATCGTAGCTTACTTACATGAGCAATGGGAAATTCGTAACATAGATTCTCAATTCGTGAAGTGCATTGTAACCTCTGTAACACTTTAAATAACCGTATCTTATCTGAAGAGCGAAGTTTTTTAATCATAGGGAATATTTCTGATAAAATATCATAAAATTTCCCCTTGAATATAAGTTTATTGAGTCCATGCGCTAATCCCAGTCTTTTGTTTTTCGCTGCCGTGTATATATTTAACCTAATAAATTAAAGTAATAACTTAATTCATTCGATAACATATTATACCTAAATAAAAATAATAAATATACCTACTCAAACGGTCATCGTAAACAAATATTTCATAAAATTCATTAATCTTAATGGAATTTTCCGCTATCATCATGGTCCGATCGTAAATATATACGAACTATATAAGTGGAATTTGAAAATAAAATTAACGTTTCGAATAATTTAAAATTGAAATTAAACGATGGCTAATTGAAAAAAATGTAAATGTAATTTTCCGTAATTTATATCGTAAGTTTTAAAACGGGCGGTGGGCGGGGCAACTGACGTAGAACTCAATTTCGACCAATCAAATCGCAGGAATCGTCAGTTTAACCATTTCCCTTTGTCAAATCCCCAGTTGCTGCGAAATTTTCTTCGAGGTAAGTCGTGCTATCAACTTTTGTGAGAGAAACCGTTAGAATTTGAATTTGAAGACTTGTGAGCAATTCGAAAGTTTGGTAAAAAGAAGCGAAATGGTAAAGTATAACGTTTCTGTTTTTGAAATAATTCATATATGTTAAGCAACTATTTATTAAATGGTAACAGGAAGATTTACAAAGGAGTCAAGATGTCCGCGGTTGCAGGAGAGGACTTCGCACATATGGTAAGTTGCATAGAATACTTTGATCGTAATTGAAACTTTGGATGCCTCGGTAAAGAAGTAATCGATAATGCAAGCAGAAATTCTGATTTCTTAAGTGTCATCGTTGCGTAGTGAAAGTCCATGACGATCGCGTGTTCATGAGAGCGACGCTAAGTTTGGTCAACGCCTAAAACAATGGCGAACTTCTATTCTTTTGTAATGTGTTTGAGTTAAATTGTGCGCGCACTTATTTCGCGAATCTCCTTCGATTTGGGTCTATTTCGTACGTATTGAGTAAGTTTCCCGTCGAATGTTCGAAATTGCACTTTCTGAGAATTTTTAGAAAGTTAAATAAGTGCATTGCGCTAGATTTTTCGATTTCCCGAAGTATTACTTCTTTCGCTTGGTATTCATTAAACTTTTCATAACATACCGGAAATCCCGGATTTAAATTAAACGAAATCGGCAATTGACCTTTGATTCGTAGCCCATGAAATGTAATACTACTTAGTTATGTTTTAATAATAGTTAATGATAGCAATTACAAGCTTAAATGCCATAGATTTAAATTCTCTTTGGATTGTGTACAATAGTTTACGTTTAATGGTTTAGTTCACGAATATCGTATTTATTTCTACTCATTAGTGTTGATAAGAAATATTTCTCTCTTAAGTTCGTATTGATTATCTTTAGGAACGTATCATATTTTAATTAACGATTGATTCGATCATTAACTTCGTACCCGGTTTTTATTCCCATTATTTCTCTCCTTTCCATATTTCGAGCAGCTTTAGGCACATTCATTTGTTCAACCGTTGACGTAATGGTTTTCCAAATTTGAATTTTTATGGGAAGGATTCTCATTGCCCATACCGGTCTTACGTCATACATTTCTAATTAAAATATTACTTAAGTTTTTAAATTAGTTATGCCTCAATACCTGAAAATAATTATTTTAATATTAATATTTTTGGTGTTTCGCGTACCATCGGGAGATAAAAAGCCGTAAATTCTTAACGGAAACTATGATTTGAATTTGGTTCGTAACAGTTAGAACTCAACATTGGATTTATAACAAGTGACTTGGATCTAAGTACTTGTACAAAAATATCTATTGCGTGTTAATAATTTTTATACTTTAAGATTAATCGTTGCGTTATATTTTTTGTTACTATGACAACGATGTTATTAATGTATATCATAAACCATGGGTAATATTTATTTTGTAGTTTTTTCGCTTTAAATTTTATTTGCAATCGATTTCCGAAACTGATTCTACATATTAATATTCAGTTTTCTGAGAAGGTTTCCTGTGTTCTGTAGGAAATGAATTGACGGTACGGACTTAATAAATTAGATAAATGCTTTCGTAAATGATAACTCTTTCTCCGGAATCTTATTTCTTATTTATTCGAATTATTCTAGTGGATATAGCTAAATATCATGAGACTAAATGGTTTAGAAAATACTGATTTGAAAGTAATGAAAGTCCTTTTAAAATTACCAGTGGTAGTTCATGCGCGACCATGTCTTTAGAGAAAATGACTTGTTATATTGAAGTCAATTCCTTGTTTCTAAATTGTGTATTTCTATATTTCCAGATATTTAGATAGTGAATGCACTCCGTGGTCGATGTTTCTTTTGCGAATGAGTGATTCTCCTGTTTTCAAAGTCCTTTGGAAGTCATCGAAGTCGACGGAGAATTGCGGCTCTCCGGAGTTCCAACATAAGGTGATGAGGATTTATATTAACATTTCATTGCCAATAATATCTCCTTAACACAGGTTAAAATCTGATGCATTTGAAGGTCTTTTTCATTTCGTTTCAATTCAATTTTCTCTACGAAACATCTGCATCATAATACAGCTTCATATTTTAACTATTTGGTTAAGATGCATTTAAAAATTGCTCTGGAAATATCCATACAAAAATCGCTTTAAATCTATAAAATGCTAGACCGCTGATTAAATCAACTTTCTATCTATAATTTCGTATCGCATTACGTACATTATGACTAATTAATGCTGTTTGTGTTTTATTGCGTTGTTTTGTGACAACTTTCGTCTGTTACTTGGACCGTTTTAAAGACACAGTAACCCTTACTCTTAATTTAAGTAATTCTTTAAGGAGGCGTGAGAATGTGTTTACTTATGTAGGACGAGCGCTTTTCAAGGATTATTGATGTTTGGCTTTCCACTTCTGTTCCTTTCACTGGCATGTTATTCTGTAAACACGCGACTTAATCTTTTCCGAATTGTACAGTTAGACCGATATTCCCTCAAACGACCTTCAATTCTTTCCCTTTCTTCCGAAGTACAAGGTGGACTCTTTCCTTAAAGCAATTAGTCACTTCTATTTATTTTTCTTTCGGGATTTTTTTGTTTCCTTCAGGATGAAACTTGAAACTTTCATTTAAAAATCTTATAAAACACTTTGCTGTTAACGATTGCTTTTTTGGAACTTATAATTCAAATCATCTCGTTACGCAAATAGAGGGGAAATTTTTCGCATGGTCCTTGATGAAAACAAAATATTCCAACAATGATTCTCTACCAATTGTAGGTTTTGTACATTCTTCTGAAATCAATGACTTTCGCGTGGTCTATTCTTAATCTACTGAGTTGGTTTTAAAGCTGTTTTCCTTAAACGGATATATAGCCTTCCTAAATTAGAAGACAATTTCTGTATCTCTAAACATATTATTTGAATGTGATTGGGGTCCGTTTGTAGGTATTTCTGACGAATAATTCATAGTTCTGTCAGCGATTTTTATAACATTCGATAGCTAACGACAGTCCAGCCATTAGAATTATAAAGAAAAAAGTCACTCTTCTAAAAATGCGCAGTTTCTGATTGTTTTCGTATTTGCTTGAAATTAATACTAAAATAATTGAAGAACGTTACCTTACTGTCCTCCGAATTTACCGCAATTATTTCAGGAATTGCTCAGAGTAAAAGGAATGCTTTCCATGGAATGGATGATAATGTTTTGTGTATTCTTAAAGGAATAAAAGCTTTTTATTAAAAATGGGAACATATCCTGCGACGAAGAAATATTTTTTCCCTTGACATTGATTTCAAAATGGGGTATTATCGATTATTTGACATTTCCGAAAACTTCACTATAGTCAGTTTAAATCGAAAATCTTGGCATGGGCTCGTTCTAAGCTTAAATAGTTACGCGCGGAGGTCGAATTTGTTAAGGTTTTATTTAGCTTTCCGTTCTGTAATTTTTCAAGCATAGATAACGTGTACGATTAGGTATTGTAACAAAGGAACATACCTTTTATAAAGCCTTTACTTATTTCTGATGAGCAAGATTATCTAGGAAATGTCAGCGCAGTTATTTTCGATCTTATATTGCAATTTATTATAAATAAATGTAGAGATATTTCGGTACCCTCAAGTTGATATAATGAGAGTTTGAGTTCACTTGCTAACTNATCATGTCATTACGTTAATATGTAAGCTATCGTCTTTTTTTTCTACATTTCTGAATAAATTAACTGCAGACTTAATACATTATGCTAGTAACAAAGTTGATTTACATAAAAATGAGGATAATTTTATGTTCTAATTAGTTGAATAAAATGATATTTTACATTACAATTTCAAAACAGCATGCAATGCAGTAATTATGTATTCTATAAGAGTAAACTTCTATACTAATTATTGTATTCCTTAGGAATAACAAGTGTGAAAAATAGCGACACGACTGGGACTCGAACCCAGGTCTCCCACTTTCCGATCCTTGTGATTTCGTTGGGGGAAAAACCTCAATAATACCTGCTTTGTGAGTTGGCTGCCTCTGTGAGGACCTCAGGCGGCAGGTTGTGCCACTATGTGGAGACTGTCCGTCTTGCTCACAAAGCATTCCCTTAACAGTGTGAGAGACGCGGCACGGTAGTTCAGTGGTTAGAATACCTGCACGGAAAGTGGGAGACCTGGGTTCGAGTCCCAGTCGTGTCGCTATTTTTCACACTTGTTATTCCTTTGGGATTTCCGTTGGTTTTCAATCTACTAAGACACCTTCCTTTCCTTTAATCATTGTATTCCTTCTTTACAGCTGAGTACAGAGACTTCTTAGAAAATCCTGATGGAGACATCCCCTTGTGAGTATTCTGATACTTTTCTCCTAACTCCATATTCACGTGTGTGAGTCTTAATTTTTAAATGAAACTAATCTGTCATAGAAATGAGGCAATCTTTCTAGCAGAAATAGTTATTTTTAAGCTCAGTTTCATTCTAACATATGTCTATTAGACCAATAGCTTTTTAAACTCTGCAATTCAGCCTCATCTGGCTTTGTCTTTCGAGACAAGTAAGGATAAGTCTAATGGTAATGAATTTACGGTCAGTAAGACATGAATTTCTTTAAACAAGCTGCTGTTCTTTTCTACCAATTAAAATTTTAATGCATTGGCGGCGGCATTATGTTCCCGTAGCTTAGATAGAAGTGCATCTATATTCATTAACCACCTGCTCTGTAGGGGGCGATTGAAGTCATGCATCTCTCGTCCCTAGCCTCGATTGAGGCCTATAAAAGCAGGTATCTCTTACAGGGGCCTTTCTTTCACCTTCTTCTCCAGCGGTGAGGTAACTGAGTTCTCACTTCTCAGCTGGTCGCTCTATCCGTCTATAGGTCGGAACTTGCTCCAGGACCTGTGGCAGAGGGCTCCCTATGCATGAATAGGGATGAACCTCAATGCACGTCACAAGGGACTGGGGGGGTCCACTTCTTAGGGCTTTAGGTATTCCCTCCAAACCCTCCCTTCCCTCCATCATCGGCTGATCAAAGGACACGTAGATAGGACGTCGAAACGTCAGGTCCAGGAGTAAGAACATTAACAGGTTTATGCATTGGAGACTAACTAGGTAGATAAGAAACTCCAGTAAAGTGATGCTAAAGGAAGCGAAAATCAATTACTGTGTTAGAAATACAATGTTTTCGCTTTTAAATGTTTATAATTATCAGTTGCTGTTTATTTTATTATATTCATTTATATAATTCACAATTAACGGATCTCGTTCCGTCTTTTAATAAATTAAGGGAAACTTTGCGTAAATTAGGACTTTGTTTAGGACTTACAGTAATTCAAATGGAAGCTTGGAAATATCAGGAAGAAGTTTTGTTGCATAACAAGTAATATAGGAAGTGTTTCCATATTAATGAATTCTAATTCTTTTGAGACATTTAATTTGGGAAGAATTGTTACTCAAAATATGTAGATACTATAATATTACTCAAAATAGATATTTGAAAGAATCTATGAAATAATAATCTGACTTTCTCTGTATTATATACAGTCCTCCCAAAAAGTTTTCTATCTGTATGAGAGTTGAGATATTGGGGGAGGTCTGCTTCTCTGAGAGAAAATTGGACAGATGTAAATCCGTTGATTACTTATTCTTGGGTATTATGGACGAATCACTAAGAGCTATTCAGTTAGGCATTGTTCAGTCCCACCGAATTTAAATATTACAACCTGTTGTTATCTTGAGTTAATATATTCGCATCCGCCCAGTGTATTATTAATGTAAGATCAAAATGACTGTCAAGTAGCCTGTATGTTCTAGTATTGAGAATTTGTGTCAGCATAGATAAAAATATATTGAAGATACCTGAAAATGCATTGCGAGTAAACCTAAGAATTAGAACGTGTAATTCCAATCAAAGTTATGAAAAGCTATGTTAATTTCAGACTATATAAGAGACTAGGACAATCATAAACGGAAAATAATGAATACCTTTATTTTCTACCTTGAAATAGTTTTCTATCTCTCGTAGATGTACCTATATAAGTAAATCAAAAGTGTATGACAACATTGATTTTGACTTACAAATGTAAATTCCTCTGTAATGCACAATGCTGCTTTAGAAAGGGCTAGAAAGTATTTTAGAAGCTGTTGATTTAAAAACTGTTAGTTTACATTTACATCCACATAAATAGCCAGCAAGCCGCCTTTCGTCGAGTGGCAGGGGGTGAAAACAGGGTTTGGACTATTTTTTTAACTTATTGTTAACACATATCTTTCGCGGGAAGAATGAATTCTTAAAACGACTCATCCTACCATCTATTTCTCTTATTTTTCGCTCACGGTCGGATCGCCCAAGGTAGCAGGGTGGTCGCATAACATCGACTACATCTTCCGCAAACGTACTTTCCCTAAATTTATCAAGCAATCGCAATCTAGCTCCTAATCTCCTAACTTTTAAATATTCCCAACCGGCGTCTGAGAGCATTTTGGTAACGCTTGCTTTTTTATCGCAGCACTTTTTAAAAAACGTTTATCGCTTTACGTTGTACTTTCTCGAGTTCACGAGTGCTTGTTTCGTCCGCTGGATCCCATATACTTGATGCATACTCCAGATGGAGCCTAACTAACGTAAATTGGAGCTGAATCGAATTTTATTTTTCATGGAACCGGATCGAAAACGGGCGAAAACTATCAAGGTTTGATGCCACGCTAATAAATCGTTATAGAATAGATTGACGCCGAATATCTCTGAATGGAAGTCTCTCTAAAGTAAGGATAATATGAGGTCATCATATGTGTTCTGCCTTTCGGTATGTTCATGTGCCCTAATATTCTCCACTAATCGGCATTTCCTTCAACCTCCCGTAACCACACCATCCTTTATCTCATCTAACAACTTTGGCTTCTGTCTTCCCTTCATCTTTTTCCTGTGTTCTTCTCTCAATAACACTCTTTAGAAAACCCTCTCCCCTCAATATATGGCCCACCGATGACATTTGATGTCTTCCTTTCGACTCGTCCTAGCATTTTATTTCCACTCTGTTAATACTTTACGATTAATTCTGCCGCAACTGTTTTTACGGAGTAAGTTAGTTTACTACGGAGCATTTACATGCGGTAAAGTCGAGTGGCCATTTTTCGCACCAGCGTTGAATACGAACTAAGTCGCTTGTTAGGGATTCACGGTCTTCCTCGCTTGATATTTATTTATATATTACTGTGTCATCCGCGAATATTTTCACTTTACTATCGATGTCGTGGCTCAAGTCGTTTATATAATCAGGAAAAGAAGTGGTCCAATCACGCTGCCCTGATGTACGTCTGAGGTAACTTTGACTCTGTTTGAAGTAACGCCATCAAGTACAACTTTTTGCTCCCTATCGCAGAGACAACCCTTGACCCACCCAATTACTTCCTTATTAATACCAGCCAAATTTAATTTGT
This sequence comes from Ladona fulva, assembly GCA_000376725.2. NCBI lineage: Eukaryota > Metazoa > Arthropoda > Insecta > Odonata > Libellulidae > Ladona > Ladona fulva. The sequence continues at coordinate 715,839 of KZ308275.1, forward strand.
AAATTAATTTGTAGTGAGGAACTCTAGCGAAAGCCTTCTTAAAATCGAGGAAGACAGCATCCACTTGCTTAATAGTCTCGGCAGATTAAAATGTCGTGAATCAACAGCGCAGGTTGAGTTTCGCATGATCAGGACTTTCTAAAGCCATGTCGGTTCTTATTGATATAACTAACGCTTTCTAAAAACTTCATTAGTGAGCTAACAACGATGTGCTCCATTATTTTGCCTGTCAGCGAAGTTATCGAGATGGGCCTATAATTTCCTGTGTCATCCTTAAAATCCTGTGCCATCCTTAATTCTGCCGCAACTGTTTTTACGGAGTAAGTTAGTTTACTATGGAGCATTTACATGCGGTAAAGTCGAGTGGCCATTTTTCGCACCACCGTTGAATACGAACTACTAGTAGTCGCTAACTATAATCGTTACGCTTTGATTATTTTTGCGGGTGTAGGAGTTTATCTCGTCGCTAAGGTTGCGCAATACTTGCCGAGAGGAGTTTAATGGACGGTAAAACGCGCATACATTGATATTAGGCTTTTTAGTTTGGCTGATGGTGCACCAGACGCTTTCTACATCGCTACTACTCGAAGTCATGGGGTTTGCTCTGGAGAGACGATTTCACAGCAATGTAAACTCCTCTCCCGGTCTTTTTCTTACGATCTCGACGGTAAATAGTGAAATCTCTGGGGAATATTTTGTTATCGATTATATCCTCGTGAAACCAGCTTTCTGTTCCTATGACAATTTCGGTATTGTGACTACGATTAAGGTGCTCCAAATCGGATAATTTATTTTTGATACTCCTACAGTTAACTATCGGAATTGATATTTTACTTTCATGTACTGATATGGATGGGTATTCCGGTAAAGCTCGCTTTTCTTTCATTTCGCTCCGTATTTCACGTTTCCGCTGTTTTTTCGTAACTTAAACGGTTGAAATTTTCGTTTTCCGGGACCCACTAACTGACTTACTCATTTTCTTAAATAAACTCAGAGTTTAAGTCCTCGAAAGAACTCAAAATCTCCTCGGGCGTACGAAAGTAGTTTTATGATGAAATCGCAAAGTGTATGATGGGTTTGCTTTGTTTTATGTTGAGGAAACTTAGATATTAATGGAACCGCTTATTTTTCTAATAAGAAGGAATGGAATATCATAGGAGCACTTAGTTTTATGAAGAGTTAGCTTAAATTATGGGAATACCGCTTAGTTTTGTGAAAAGTAAGCATAAATTATGATAGGAACGCTATGTTATATATAAACTAGTTTGTATTATGAAAGGACCGTCTGCTTTTCTGGAAATTATGCTTAAATTATGATAGAATCGCTTACTTTTATGACATGTAATCTTGAATAATGGTAGTAAGGCTTAGTTTTATTATAAATCAGCAAGAATGATAACAGAACCACTTAGCTTTATGATAAGTTAGCATAAATTATGATAGGAACGCTAAGTTTTATATAATCTAGTTTGTATTATGATATGAAGTCTTTGAGGTTTTCCCTGCCTCGAAGCAGTTCTTCCTTCCAACTAAATTTCTGGTTGATTTCTCTCAAAATCTTTGCAAGTGAAAAATAAGAAGAGGAAGGAATTGGAAAAGTAATTTGAGGTAATCAAAATCCTTCCGATGCTGTAGGATCTACAGACACACAAACACACATTCCTCACGACTTATAGTGTGAGGTTTCTCAAGCCGATGCCGTTTTCTAAGGGTATCATAACGTTGCCTCCGCCGTCGGAATCTGTTTTGCAGTCGAGGCGGCGTTGCAAAATATGATTTGATCTCTTAAAGCATTCTCCTGATCCAACCATACATTCATCTAGAAACCCAAAATTGCTGCGTGTTTAAAAAAAAGTTCTTTAACTTTACTACTTCGAAATTTTTTATGAATTATTTATAAGAAAATTGTTTCCAGAAAATTTGCAAGTATTTAAAGAAAATTTTGTCTTTGCATAGCGAAAATTATATGGTTTTCTAATGCGTTAAACATTTTCCAAATTGAAAATTGGATAAACCGTTCACAAATAAGTTTTAAAGTAAATTTGACCCTAGTGGTGCTTCCATCTGTTAAAATCAAATCGTTACTTTCTCCTGGATGATTAGCCTGAAGCATAGGCTTGCCACACTTCCCGTTTTGACCGGAACTGTCCCTGATTTAGCACATGGTCCCGGTCAATTTTTCTGCTGTCCGGTTGGAAGAATGACTCGGAAAAAGAATAAATGAATGTTACGAAGATGTAGAGAGGAAGATACCACTGATGGCTGAATTTATATCTCTGCTGAGTATTCCGTAAACCATCTTGATGGTTTACTGAGTACTCCCCAGGGATGATTCCGAAGATGTCATTGATAAAAATCATTTGAACGCAATTTTCCATAAATTAGTTCGCTGCGCACGCTCAGTTTTTTGAATCTGAATCAATATTTTGATCGTCATTTCTTTAATATCGCAGCTTTTATTCTTATATTTGATTTCATCGCTTGTTATAGAAAAAAATTACGCATAATAAAATAACCTTCCGAAGAGCCTAAGATTTTAGTGGTGCTTCCGTCTGTTAAAATCATATCGTAACTTTTCCGGGATGATTAGCCTTAAGTAAAATGGTGTTGTTTGTAACTGAAAATCGGTAAGGAATAAATAACGGATTTTAAATAATCTTTTCAAGCTATAATTGGTGGAATTCCTGTTATCAATGTAGAAGTAAATGTTGATCACTTGTACTCTTCCGCTAAATTTTTCTCCACAAGATTTTGTCGGATTGTTGAAGTCATAAGCTTTTATTTCTGCATCGACAACGGTTTAGGTTCGGGTTCAGGAATGTTTATATTTTGCCTCGGTTTCTATTTCCACATCGGCAAGAATACCGTACTTTTCGGTTTCAGTTCAGGCCCGGTTCCACGCCCCGTTTATTTAAAATTATGTTCTATAAATCTTTCGTAATCAATAATTTTTTAGGCTTAAGGTGGTAGCATAGTTGTATTGCGGGTTGTACGCACTCAAGGATGTCCTTCCCCAGTATAACTTGTGGTGACCCTCTCAGTTCACGTCATCCCCTGAAGACGGTAATTGGGTGGTCGAATTATCTATCAGAAATTACAACCTTGCAAAGCGCAGCCCCTGAGAATTCTAATTCTTTACTACCCCCGGTAATAATCATATTTTGGTTGATTTTGAGCCGCAGTCAAAAAGGTCGACGACTCCTGCTCTGCCTGCCACAGCCGTGTTTCTTTTTCTTTTATAGATGGATATATGCATTTTAATTTCTCTCGTTCGATTAGAAAGAAAATATGAAAAAATGGCTTTTCAAATACTCTCTTTGAAAAATTTTCTGTCGACAAAAATTCCGCTCAGTCTTAAAGTGAGTGAATCTCGAATCATCTGAAGTATCATCATGATCATAATTTCTCGCTCAAAAATAAATGACCCCGACGTGATTTGAACACGCAACCTTCTGATCTGGAGTCAGACGCGCTACCGTTGCGCCACGGAGTCAGTTGTTCAGTTTGATAAACGGAATGCCATAGGTGGGAAGCATGGATTTGCTCGGAACTCGGCATGTTCTTTGGTTCATAATAATAGACGTGTCCAAAATTTTACACCCCTAGGTATTCATTTAGGCAAAATTTATATCTGAAAATCGGTCAACTACGCCATACGCATGCATTCCATATAGCTCGTGAAAATTTCTACGCAGGAAAACTTTTTCTCCCGTTCCTTTTGCAGAATTGCTCACTTATTCACAATACAAATTCATCCTTTTATCTTCCAGACATTCTTTACCTGTTTTTCGGCAGTTATTCAATTATATTTTGGGTAGGACACTCCAGTAACTATTATATTTAGACGGTTCTCGGCAACGTATAGGGTACGGTTTCTCAGCCACTCCACAAGCGTCATGTCTATGTAAGCACTCTGAAAACCGCCTTTCGGCGTGTGGCAGGGGCAGCGCCATTGACTAGTCCTTTTGATATTATATGTGGCCAAACGAGAAACCTCGAGGAAAGGTAACATATAGATCCTAGCTATCACAGAACCGAACCTGGAACGTCCCAAATTCCCGATTTTTTTCCATAAGAATGCGTTGTGCGGATTTTCGGAAATTTATTTTTAGTACTTAAACCGAGACAGTAGAGACTTGAGAATCGAGATAGTTTTAGTAGAAGTTCTTCTGTAATGACACGGCTAAGATTTTTTTCCAATATGGTATTGAGTTCGACAAAGGCTCATGCTAATTATCCCATAAAAAATAAATTGCAGAGAATTTATGGATTTAGTATAATCAAAATTAATACTACCGACATTTTGCTGTATTAATAATTATTAGTGAATATAGTATTAAGGTAGTTTATAGTTATTAAATCAGGAATATATGTCTGTCACACGTCTGTCTACATATCACGAAATAATCGAATCACTCTGAAGTCAATTATCCTCAAGGTAATAATAATAATAATAATAATAAAGGACTTTATTCAGGGCGAGATTGAGACTAACAAGTCTCTTCTTACATCTAACCCTTAGGTAGAACAGATGACTCAGTATTAATTCAAATATGCAGCGCATTTTTGTCGACAATCAACAGAATGTCATCCTTATCTATAAATGTAACAGTGGTTTTTATTGAATTTACTTTCATTTCGAACCGAAAATGAGGGAATGGAATGTTATTTCTTTGTTTTGGGTAATGCAGGAAATGTTTCAAAAAGTATTGTAACAATTTTTTAGAATGTAATGATACGAACCTATTCTGTGAATTTTAGATTGATAGTATTGGGTCTATGTTCTATTCACTCAAAAACACCATAATATTCTCGATTGATTATGTCTCGACCATTTAAAAACAGTATTCTTTCCGCCTAGTTACATTTCCTGTTTGACCCAGGCGCTTCCGTAACATACTTCGGTTGTGCAGGCGAAAATAAACTTTCGGGAATATTCGTAGAAACGCAAAGCGCCAAATTCGGGGGCCGAATTAACGCTGCAAAAGGGACCCTGTGAGTTGTGGCTGAATCGATTCGATGCTACGTATTTAGAGCGCTCCGTTCCATCCTTGTTTAAGGATTCAGAAGTAAAGCGGAACCTTGCTTCGCGAGCATGTTTCATTCCGAAAACGTGCTTTTAATTCTAAGCACTCATATATCAAATGAAATTTTCCCATAGGGCATAATGTAATCTGATCGTTCGTTTCACAAACCAAAGGCTCACGGAAAATAATAATGTACTACGATAATTATATATACTCGTAAAAAAATAAAAATTAAAAACACGCACAAAAATACCCTGCAATATACTGTTGAAAATAGATATTGCTGGTTTGAGATAGACGAGATGGTGAGGATTATTCTTTAGGACGGCTTTTTCATAATTGAGCGAATCACTCTTTGCTCACTGAAATGTTTTTGTTTCAATGCCAATTTACCAAGGTATCTAAACTATATCAGTTGCTTTTACTCCTTTTAAGAATTTCGCGGAAGTTTTACTATCCCTTTCTCCCTCTTCCCAAACGAAACATTTACCGTTGCAGACCCGTCAGGTGTTCGGATGTCAGCTCCTGGTCGTATCCCCCACTAGTCTTCCTAACTCTCCTCCTGTGATCTTGACCAAGGACACAACTGGAGCATACCTCTCGAAGGCATGACCAAGAATGTAATCATATCACAATTTTCTCCAATCATAATTAAGGGTTTTCTTGGTAACAAGGGCTTATGGGTGGCCTGGAGGCAGGCTACGATGTAGAGATGATTTTTCCGAAACTCTCGGAGAGTAAGGTTTGCTCCTAAAATCGCCCCGAAGAATCACCGAAAGAGTGTTTTAGCGTGACACTTTTTAAGCTCCAAATTACATGACCATTTGCTGAATCAGCACAGAGGTATTAGGATGGAGATGCGTGACCTTGTTGAACTCAATTTCCTCCAATAAGTCGTCCTCAATAACAACCGGATAAGCATGAGCATTATTCCACAGCTAACAAGACTTTGAACGGCGGAATATTTTAAGTTCTAAATTTTTTCTTCACTGCGGGACCATAAACTACGTCAACACACTCAACGAGCAAGTGGTATTAGTAGTTTTTAAATTTCTTCGACAGCTTAGGTCATTTCGTATTTATGGGCTCGCCTATTGTTACCTTACGCTCGACATTGTTGCGTTAAATTGGAAACATTTGAAATCATCTGTCCGTTGCAGGCTTGTTAACTCGTTTTATCCATTTTCTTCGTCAGAGCTACTTAAATTGCACTTCAGAGCACCAGGCAGAGCTTTGGTAAATACTGGCACATTAATTTCGTTTTTTGGATCAAACATTGTTTACTTATTTATATGTTCCCATCGCGTAGTTCCCCCAAGCAGCGCCCTCAGATACAGCGACTACAGGCGTTGATATCTCTCCAAGGGGACGCCGATGATTTCTCATTATCACAACCTCGAAGGATATTTCGGTAATGGTTACTGCAAAGATGCCTCGATGAACTAAGCATAACCTTGAGCAAAAAAATATCTCAAGGTTCTTTCCATCGTCGCCCTGGGACAAACTCTACTCGAGGCACCATTTACAGAAATACTTTCTTACTGGGAGCCCAGATGCTAGAAATCGTTGAAACCCCATTCTTATCCGGCCGGTCAATCACCAACTGACGGAACCGCATCTCAAATTCAACGAAATATTTAGCGAGCAGTTATGTCCCGTGCTGCCCCTTACGAGCAAATGAGTCGCATAAAATTTTAATTGATTATTATTATTACTAATTATTTGAACACTAAAATCGTTTAACTTTTTAAATGGCCACCATTGCTCAAGTTCAATTAAATACGAGTAATTTATTATTTTCAATAGGAAATGAATATTAATCGGCAACTGTGGGAAAATGGTAAGAAAGGAAATAGTTCAGGATTTTAGATCCATGAATATATTTCGAAGATTATCAAGTAAAATACTGCATTGCCAGATATGCTTAGAAATTAATAAAGCTCTTACAACTATAATGATAAGGAAACTCGTCACGTTATTCGATACTTTTCCTGCCTTGTTTACTTTCGGATCGACCTATTTTCTAGTATTTACATTTCCTAAGTATTTCTCGGCCTTCAATATTGAGTACATTTATGCCTTGGAATTTTCATGGAAATATTTTTAAATACTTTAGTTCCTTAGAATTCTTCTGTGTGTTCTGTCGTTCTGCATAAGTAGTCAGACTACGATCCTCGTTACTACAATACGAGTATATCACTCATTGCCTTTGCCGCTACCCATGACCGTTCTTGTTGACGAATTTTCTCATATTTACCTAGATATTAAAATGCATTGTAGTTGTTGATATTCAGTTGTGGTTCTATAGTAGTGAACTAGATCGATTTTATTAGTTAGTAGGTTGGCCAGGAATTATTATGGCATGACTGGCAGTAAAAGGGAATTCCTTCACGCAGCATTCTTCTACGTCTCGCCCCTTTCTTATGCAGTAGAGATGAGCCTTGGAATCTCGTGAATAATGCAGGGTCTACAAAATTAAAATTACTAGTCAAATAAATTGTTAATCAAAATGATAAAATGCACGCATAAATCTTGCTTACGTTTCGTCTAGCATTTAGTATGCTTAATACAACGGCAGGAATTTGGGGACACGGCTTTTTACTAATAATTAGATACTCCTAAAGCCGGTTTCGCTAGTTACTAGCAGAAATATTTTTCCCCTTGACAATAAGATAAGGTGGCTGAATAACCTTCAATGAATCTTAAATAAGAATTTAAAAACTTTTAACAGAAAACCTTTCCGAGTCAAATTGGTAAGAGAACAAGTTTAAAATGACGTGTCAAAAAGTAACAAATTCAAATCAATAAAAACCATCCAAATCTAAAAATGTAAAACGTTTAAAACGTTGTGAATGTGTAAAATCTATTAAAAGAACCGAAGACCAACCACAATAAAAATGTCAAGAAAATTAAATTTGGATGTAACCCAGGAAAAATTAAGTGTACAATAATTGAAAACATTTTGAGGAGTAAAAAAAAAGAAAAGTTCTTTTTCAAGAGAGGGCAAAAAAGCAAGGACCTCCCAGGTCGCTTAGGACTCATGCTAAGCCTCTGAAAGTAGCTCGAGAAAATTTTGGGAGAGAGAATGATAGTTGCCCAATTCCCTTCCGGTAGCTCCGGTACTGATTATTGGCAATATGCTAATTAACGGAAGTAAAATATGAGCGAAGAGCCAATCAGAATCCGTCCCTATCAATTTGTTTCCAAAGTTATCTTCTTCGATTTTCGATCCAGTAAGTGCAAAGGTGGGATTAAAAATTTTTGCGCCAGGGAAAAGTTTGTCTGCCATAACAGATATTTCTTAAGTAGCGTGAAATTAAAATATTCTAATGTTCAATGACAACGGTCATAATGATGAGTATGGAAGATGATTAATGACGAACAAAGGTAGCTTGGTTAACGACGGCTTTTGTTGACGACGAATGGCTATAATAAAAAAAACACGATTCAAGATTTGTTCACAATGCTTCGTCTATGGTTGGCAGACTTCCAAAAAACTTGCCAGTTATATTCCTCTAGACCCACTAATTGGTAAAATATCTAGTCATGGGCACATTCGGCTAATAGCTTTCGAGAAAATCGCATTTAAATTTTGAAAATATTCATTAGTAATTTTATTATTTCACACAATTTCTATTCTCTTTACACTCAAAGACTACCCAGTGTCGGAGATCGTCTCACAGATCTAGTATCGTGTTGGGTTGCGACGTCTATAGTTGTACGTTAGCAGCCAAGAATAATCATTCTACTTTTTGTACTACATCCGTTACTTGCAAAAAGACCCTTTTCCCGGCTGAAGAAAATTTTAATTTTCCACCTCATGATGACATATCCGCCGGTGGACGGCGATTTCACAATTTACTTATTTATTTTCAGGCTCGTAACGTATCGGCCCAAATATAATAATGCGCTGTTTTCTTACACAATATTTAACTTTGAAAATCACATTAAAGTATTTGCAGTTTTAAAAATATATTTCTATACAATATATACCATTTTAATGACATTTAAATTACTTTTACCTGCATATTTGATATGCACGTACTATAGAAAGAGCCAGAAAGAATAAATCGATTGCCATTGTTTTGATTGTAGGAAATAACGCCTTGGGTAGCGACGATTTTACGGTAGTTGACGACGGTAATCCGTTCCAGGAGGATTACCTTATTTGCAACAACCTGCTTCACTTCTGCTGATACGCTAGAAAGAACTGGAGCTTAAAATGTCGCGGCTACGAAACCTCCGCTAAATTTGAAGCGAAGTAAATTCACGTAACTCGTAGATATTTCTAAAAGCTCAAATTTATGCTTGGCACGGAAAGAAAATAAATGAGCGCCTTCATTTGGGTGAGAATGAGATTAATAAGTTCTTTTTCCATCCAACCCAGTGTCAATGAAATCAAGATATGGATAGCTGAGAACATTTTGTAAATGTGGTTACAAGGACCTAACTGCTCATCTTAGGGAAAATATCCGCAAGGGGTATGAGAAAAACCTTCGCAAACCTACAAATAGCCATATCTTAAAGATTAGACGAAGCCATTACCTAGAAAAGAACATGATATAAACTCAAATAAAATAAACATGAAATGAAAACAAATAATGGAGATGGAATTCAGTAATGGAAATACATAGATTGAAATACTTAAATGGGAAAATAAATAAAAATTGTAACATGTGAAAATATGCAATAAAAATGCATTAACAAGATTTAAACATGAAAAATGCGTAAATAATTAAGAAAGTCAAACAAGTCAAAAGTTAAATTAAGAAAAAATTACCTGTTTTCTGGCAATGTGTTAAGCTGGCTCTCCACCTAACGATTTACATAAATATTTATCTGATCGGACGGATTGGATCTTGAAAATTGTAAAGCAGACGCAGTTTGACAAGAACGAGGTTAGAGATTGAATTGGACGATTGAAACTGAAGTGATTCAATTTTCAGAAATGAAGCTATAAGTTGGAACGTGTAAAAATTGCTTTAATGTATTTTCAAACCCTCTCACTACACGAGGGATTGTCCTAGAACTGTGCATCTCCTTTATTACTGCTTGAAATGGCTCGTATTTGTTACCTCAATAGATGAATAAATAATAATGATCTTGACTTCCGGATAGCCAAGTGGGCAACGCGTCCGACTTCGGTAGAAGCGATCCCAAATTCGATTCCCTGAGGCGGCCTACGAGCGAAATTACCTAAGCAATAGAACCACTTTTAACAATACTATTACTGCGATAATGATTAACCTTGATCCTTAACAAAGGATAACGGTAACATACAGGTTGATGATAAACAGAGTGAATAATATTTTACGTAGATAAATTGTAGTGTGTATAACATAATATCGACCGTACCGTAAGTGCATACCGCGAGTATGGAAATAACCCAACCGTACCAAACCCTACCTAGAGAAGTGCTTCGTAAACAATAATTTGTAAACATTTCTCGTCATACCTTTATACCCTTATACAACCTTTTAAAAACCTAAGAGCAATCAATAACAGTGTTAAAACGTACCGCAATGGCACATCATTCAATCTTGGTTGTTATGAGATTTAGCAGCACGTAATTTATTACTCTTCAAAAAGAGCGCTTCTATTTGGCAGACAAAGAAATAATAGAGGGACGTTAAAGCGCTGTTGCGCACACATACTTTAAGATTTTGGCTGTCTGTATTACGGTATTTAATCCTACTTATAAATGAAAAATAAGATTAGAGACTGCATGTATAATAGCAACAAAACTGAAAATGTCTAGTAATTCATAGTAAAGCAACATCGTCATCCATAATGGCCACCTTAGAAAAACTAGTGAAAGCCTTCGAAGGGCTTAAAGTTGTACAGCTATCGACACCGGTCTACGATGAAGCCGTCAGGTGATTTACGTTTTATTTATTATATTTAACAAATGTTTTAAAGTATGCTATACCTCTATTAAGAAGAATATCAATCTCCCTTATTGCTGTGAAGTCGTGAATCAAACCTCTTCTCATTATGTCAGCAGCATCCTTTTAAGAATACATTTTTATATTAAAAGTCAATTAATTTTTACTTGTCAAGTGGTTTGATTGTTTAAAGTTTGTTATTGAATAGTTCTCTTAAAGCATGGCGTAGATCCTTCTCTCATATTGATAACCTTTGTTTATTTTCTCCGTCGCAGGAAGAAAGAAAAGATTACACACTGTATAACAATAGCGGATGCCATGTGTAATTCTGGTGTGAAGGGATCTCATGACTTCTCTCAGCTGATAAGTGTTGCAATAGAAACTTTGCTTCAACTCTGTGATGATCAAGATTCAAACGTTAGAATGATAGCAGATGAAAGTCTGAACAGAATAATTCGGGTATGAATTATATTTTTATGAGAAAGCTTTTAGCATGATGCCTTAAAGGAATCATATTTTAATTTTGAATTATACTTACCTAGGCATTGACAGATACCAATGTTGTTAAAATCCAAGTAGAACTGCACAAGGAAATAAAGAAGAATGGTAATGCCAGAACTTTAAGAGCTGCTTTATGGAGATTTGCAGAGCTCTGTCATATGATAAGGTGATAGTTGATAAATGCCATTTCGGAATGTATACCATATGAATATTTATAAAAATAGTAATAGTAAAATTATTTCACAATGTAAAATCTTTACACATTGAAGTATTTTACTATTAATTGCCCTGAAATGATCATTGTTGATGATTGATGCCAATATCTTTGCAGAGAATGTGGCTTTTTAACTAATCTGTCAGTATGAAACTGTTTATGGTGCCTAAACATTAATATGAGGATTTTAATAATCATCCCAATTAGAAACACTATGTAGTTAATAATTTTTATTTCAACAACATCATAATGTTTACTCAAATAAATTGGTTTTGAATTGCCTTAACTAACTGAAATTGTATACATGTACCAAACACCTACTAATTAATTTAAAATTTCTCCCTAGACCTGTAAAAGGAAAACCATATGTGGTTAATCTTATACCATGTATTGTGCAGATAGCAAAGAGAACTGATGAGGAGTCTGTTCTAGAAACACTTGCAGCAGCTTTGCAAAAGATTTTTAAATCCTTAGGTAGTTTCACAAATGACAATGAAGTAAAGGTGATTACCTTATGTTTGAAAGCTCATTCATGTTTTAAATCCCTTCTCTCATAAGTTGCTTTAATTATTTATTATCTCTCAATATCTTTATCCAGACTTTGCTGAAAGCTTTTTTGCAAAACTTAAGCTCACCCTCAGCTGTTGCTAGGAGAACTGCTGCATCATCAATTCTCTCGATATGCCTCTACTGCCGAAAACCTTTGGCATTCTTAAATTGGGTACTGCATTCTTTGTTGGGTAAGTATGTACTTTTCATGGCTAGTAATTTTATTTTAGAAACTTAAAATTCAGAGTTTATTTTTTGCACCTTTCCAGAAATCGTTGAACCAGTTCTCATGAAAGGTTTTGAAAATGGGAAAACATCTCTACCAATGGACACAGCACCTATATTAGGAGTTCTTGGTTGTTTGAGACATATCCTTCCTCACTTATCTAATTCTGGTGCAAATAAGAAGGCTGCATCTGCAGGTGCTGCAACTGAAGGGACTGCCAGTTTACCACACCATAACCTAGAATCAGCTCATTTACCACAACTTGAAAGTATATTCCAGGTAAATTTTTCTTTCTTCCATTTACAAGATTTACAAAGGTTAATTCCTTTTATGGCATTTACTTAAAAATGCTCTACTGTTAAAAATGTTCTGCTATTAAAAAGTTATGCTATTAACACGTTCAACGCTGAGCAAAGACTATTCTTTTCAAAGGCCTTCTTCGAGTAGCACCGCCTCCAAGNTTTCATAGTTTTCATTTTTAACCAATATTTTTTTCGAGAATCGTCATCCAAATTTAAATATTATAAGTTGAAGTAAAAAAAGTTTTTTCTATTTTTCTTTGGTCAATTCATGATTAGGAATATAAAGATAGTCTATAACCATAAAAATAAATTTCAGTCACCGGCAAAAATTGAAAATTTACCCTAAGCGTTGAAAGTGTTAATGTGATAACTTTTCACAATACTCTTATAATGCCAACCTTTTGTTTGACTTTTGGATAGTATCCATTTTCCTGCCTAGGACATGTGTTAACACATATTTCAAATATATTATTCTGGGGTTACTGCAAATAAGTATCACCTAGATACAGTATACTTTCAATTCACTCAAGTTTCCCTCTCATTCCCATTCAATAATATCAAGTTCAGTCATTCCTCATTCCTTGGCCTTTCCATTAAAACCCTCCTCTGTTGTCGATCACCCAAACCAAAAAACAATCTTTTTCTCATTAAAAATACCATACAATGATGTGATTTGTACTGTTCCACAGCAAAAATCACATCATTGTATGTTATTTTGAAGATAGTTCCCAAAATATTGCTTAATGAAATTAATCTTTTCCTCATTAGCTTTAATCATTATATTATTATTATTATGCTTTTTTGATTGACCCTACCAATGCATTCATGGTCATCACCTTTCTAGGACCTTACACAATTCTATCCATTGTCTTGAGTTTTTCTCTCTTCTCAAACCCAGATCTCCCACTTTCTAGAAAACTGGTCTGCCCACTAAGCAACCACTTTTTCTCATTCATTTCTTCATCCAAATAAGGATGTTTTATTATTAAGGCATTTTCATGTGTGGTTGTTGTTTCCAGTTTTTTTTTCAGAATATCAAGATACTATCAGTACATTTAGCAAATATTCACTTATTTTATAGGTGTATGAATTGTCACTCATTTGTGCTCAACATGAAGATCACAATGTTGTAAACGCTGCCCTTGAAACACTGCAACAGCTGCTTCGGTCTCCTCCTGATGGTCTTATCCCATTATTACTTGATGCGTCATCTTCTTCAATAACAAAGGAAAGAGTTTCAGGTGAAAATCTTTTTTTAATATTCTTTTATGTTATTTGGGTAATAAAGTAATAATTTTCAATCTTTCTACCAGTACAAATGATTTGTCGAAATCCATTTCATTTGTATAGTGTCTTAGTCCAGCATATATTGCTGTTAGTGACAAACTAATATAAGTTAACAACTGGTCAGCTGTAATTACTGCATGTGACTAAATTCATCAAGATAATTATTTTACAATCAAACTGATTTTTAATGTTTGATCTCACTGTCCTAGGGATAAGTAAATATTTTCCTGTATGATTAATTTGTAGTTTATATTTTGTCTATCATGATTTGTATACTAAGTCCTTCCTCACAATTATCATCATGCTATGTAAAGATTGCAAGGTATTCTTTCCTCTGCTTTGTCATTGAACAATTTAGGTAATATTTTTGTCAGAGGAAATTCTATATTAAAGGATCTTTAATAGTATTTTTATACATTGATTAAATCAATTAATTAGAATTAAAATTCTATTGAGTGTATCTTGAAAGTTTGTTCCATTTCTCAAGGAAGGTCTACAAGCATGATTCTAACGATAAGCTTATAATTTACAAGATGTACAATTCAAGTTAAACCTATTCCTTCCTTGCATTCATACAAATGCAACAAAACACCATGTTAAAACATGCTGAAGTAAAAAAGTCAGTTAATGATTCTACAGGGAAATCTGTAATAAAATGTATGATTGTGGAAATAATTGATAAGAATGATTAATGACGAAAAGTTTCATCTGGTTGATACATTGTAATGCTATCTTATAATCTGATATTCTTGCTTAAAATGTTAATTCTAATAAATTAAGTTTGGTGTCAAGTAATTTTCACTTAAGGTATCATATTCTCAGGTTTTGAAGGAGAATAGTAAGTTTTATCTTGAATAATAAAATGCTTTATAGGAATGTCAGACCTCTGGAGAATAGGGCAGCTAATCTTTCTTTGTGATATTTTTGTTTTTTATTCCATTTTTAAGAATGGTATAACCTCATAATTCAAATTAATGATCAATAAAATATATTGGGGAAGAATAAATTTTGTAGTTCTTTCAGAAGAAAGATAAAAAAAGCTAAAAAAGAATATGCTTGGGATAACTCATTATATACCTAGTTTCACTTAAATCTCACCACTTTGGATTCAACCCATACAACAGGCTGTGATTTTATGCAGGTGAGCCTTGAGAAGAGAAAGGAAAAACATGGAGAAGATGCATCTATGCTCGTAGCATTTGAATGGATGTATGTGTTATCACTATTACAATCATTTTTTTAGCATCCATTATTTGCTGGCATCAATGTAGCAGAATAGTATCATAACAAAGTAGATGTCAGAATTCATGACCTCTAATTTACATTGTAGGTATCACATACAGGTACCAATATTAATCCAACTTTGAAAAAGAGAAAGGGGAAAGTTTCATTTACATTTTATATTACATATGGAGTATGAATACTTAAACACCCGTTGAGTGATCCTGACTGTTCAAATGAAAAAGTTTCTGTAAAAGTTCACATGGTTGTAAATTCATATAATGGTATCATTAATATTTTTTGGAGAAATCACATTGAAATACCCTGGAAAGGGCATTAAGTATTATCTCCTCCTTATGGTTAATAAATATCTTAAATTTTTAATAATAACTTTTGTCACAGGACAAATCATTTCAGATACACCCATGAAAGATAACAACATTAACGATTTCTGTTTTGAAGAAAGTAAGAAGATGTTCTTAGAAAAGAGCGATTCTCAGGATAATTCTGAAGAAATATTTTTTGAAATTGATTTTAATAAAAGAACTATAAATAGTGATCTAAATGATATGGAAACAAAAAATATTTCAGGTACTAATCCTATTGTATGTAGTGATTGTTGTGTTGTCAAAATTTTTCTCGTTTATGAGTGTCATCCAATGAGCATGTGCTTGAGAATATATTTATGGAAACTGTTTCTATGTCTGCATGAATAATTGGGTAGTAAAATATGTATCATAAATATATCTTGTGGTAATTATGTTGTTTTTTGTATTCTATTTGATACATTCCCTTATCCTAGCAATGCAATGATGAAAATCTTGAATGAGGGGATAATTCATTGTAACACTCAAATTTTATGCACAAAATATTTAATTATTAATTTTTCTTGAACTATCACTTAGCCTTTATTTTATTAACTTTTTTCAGCATTTTACTGCACATTTTGTAGTAGATCAGTAATTTTTAGATAAAAGAAATTTTTCTGAATCCTGAACACTTGTTATGTATCCAAATGTAGGCTTTTGTTCAGTATTTTTGTGTTGTCAAGAGAGTTTGTGCTAGTTATTACTAATATTTTGGTCAAAAACATTTTAATGTGTTTGCTGCTGTGCATTTAATATATTTCAGAAAATGCAAGTGATGAAATCAAGATTTCCAGTGATAAGTTAGATCCTCCATTTAGAATTACTCAACTGCAAAATGGACATAAGTATCTTCAGGTTTGTACCTATTCTTTTCTTATAGTAAAGCAAGTGAACTTTTTTATATCATCCTCTTATAAATATTTTCATTCACAGCCAAAGGATGGTGTGACACGGCTTGAAAATTGTGTTCGATTTCTAGCAGCCTCTTTTTTATTGCAAAACAAAATAAGCAGTGATGTCAAACCAGATAAAGAATCTGGTTATACCCTTGAATCTTGCACTATACCTGATGCCACAGTCCGAGTAAGTGTCAAAGCACTAGCATTGGGTTGTATTGCAAATGGTCTAGCACTCTGCCCTAGTCTCTTCTTTATATCCTTGGAACCTGATATAAGTGAAAATTTGGAATCCACTCCTGAAAGTTCCAAAGGTATGTTCTCTATAATCATTAAAGTCTTGAACAAGTTACTATGAAAATTTCTGAATTTATTTTACTTTTAATGATAGATGTACAGTCAGTGAGTCAGCCTCTCAGCCATGTGTTGCTTTTTGCTACACATTCTGATCCTCAACTACGAGGTCTCACTTGTATGCTAGTTGGAAGTTTAATATGGGCTGCATTAATTGAAACTGGAGGTGATTTCCAAGCATTTGCAAAGGACACTATCTCCATTGACCAGCTTGTTTCCTTATTAGTACAGGTAGGAGAATAGAGAAAGTTTAGTATTTTAATATTGTAAATGTAGAATGTGTCATTATTTACAAACTCTTAGGCTATAAGAATTGAAATTTGAGTCAATATTTTCATATATATGCCCAAGGAGTAAGATATTATGAAAGTGGTCATTCAAGTATAGTATAGAGCATATAATTTGGGATTAGAGAAAAATTAATGAAATCAGTAAGGTTACAAATCACTTGTTACATAAAGAATAAGGTTAATTGTCAAATAATTAAGCCATGCACACAAACATACTAACCACAGCATGAAGGAGAGGTAAATAATTTGACAAGTGGTCTATTCTTCTTACAGGGTTTAGAAGATGAATCACCTCTTTGCTGTCGACAGACATTAGGAACTTTGCAGTTATGCTTAGGACCTCTTCTTGAAAGTCAAGAAAGTCCCTCTGCTAAGGTTATATTGAATGCTCTTCTACCTCTCAACAAAAATCCATATTGGCTTGTTAAAGTAAGTGCAACTTCAACAATGGTGGATATTAAATATTCTCTATGAAGGATTGTTCATCTGTGATTTACCTTTGATTTTACTGCAATTTGGGTGTAATGGGGATTATATAAACATCCTCTTACTACAGATTTATAAACATTTTAGTATTAAAACAACCATAAATTTTCATTTGAGTAAAACAACTCAAAATATCATCAAATTTACAGCTTTGAAGAAATGACTGTGTAAAATTTCAAGGATAAACAGAATCAAAATTATGACTATAATCAAATGAATTGCAACAAATTGAATCAAAATTAAACGAAATTTTGCCAAAATAGTGGTGCATTGTTAATATTATATGAACAATTTTCAATCTTGAATGAATCGCTACCATAATAAAATGTCTTTGTTAAGCAATTAGTGACATGCTGTTAGAATAGCTGTAGAAAGATGTGTATTCAGTAACAGAAACTGTGATCCAGGTTTATGTGTTAAAATTAATATTTTCATATTTTTATTATGATGGTGTTGGCCAATTATGCATTTAATTTCAACCTTGTTCTCATTTTTCTGTTTTATAGGTGAAATTACTCGACGTTGTGAGCGAATTGCCCATGGTTTCTCTGAGCCACATGCTGTCAGTTTCTTTCAGTAAACTACAAGGCAAGTGCAAGTGGAACCACCAGCCTGATTTTCAGGATCAAGTGCTGCATGACATTTTACTTCATTTGTTAGGTGATGAGGATAATCGTGTTAGGCATGCTGCTGCAGCTGCCTTTGTGAGGTATGTTTTAGATAAGAATAATCTGGTATTTTCCCGGCGAAGTTGATGTAGGAAGTTCTCTCGGGATATCAGCCAGGTCACTGCTTCGAAGTCCATCGACGTTTCGGCACCTTCCTCTGGTGCCATCTTCAGGATGAAGTGCAGAGTGTTGTTCGAGTCCGGGTTTATATACCTAATTTTGCCTCCCTTCCACTTTCTCATTGGACGTCCTTATCCATTCTTATCCGGCCAATCAGGTGTCTGCTATCCTCCTCCCGATTCTTGGTTGGGCCATGTCGCGTCCAATCCCGATGGTCGATGTCGATGGACTTCGAAGCAGTGACCCAGCTGATATCCCTAGAGAACTTCCTATGTTTTAGATAGTTTAGTAGATTTTAATTGTTTGATCAATAGTTCACGTTTATATGCTCAGTAATTATAGCTTGGTCCTAGAAATATCTGTTGACTATTTCTCACTCAGTCTGAGTCTACAGTAATCTGTAAAAAATTAATGTTCTCTACATATGTACCCTGTAAGCTGCCTTTCAGCATGTTGCTGGAGGTACCAGAATATTCTAGAGTGGTTTTTACTTTTATAAATTGTTTCTTTTGACACAGCTTTCAAGTATGCATATTTTGTGCTTGTTTTAGCTAACTATAACTTTTCCTTTGTGATTATGACTCCAGTGATATAGATCAACAAATTATCTTGAACAGTTGGTGATTACATAAGATATTTAATTTTTTAGAGTTAAATCATACATATCAATTTTAGTATCTATGTTAAATTGAGTAAATCTCTAGGAAATTGTGTTCATTTACTTTAACCTCTAAAAGTAAGAATTTGTTATGATAATATCTCTGCAATTGTTTGCAGAGTTACTCAGAATTCTCCATCTTAATATAATACCTTTATGTAACTATATTTTTGACGATGAATATATAGGCACTATTAAAATTGAGAGAATTTCCCTCAAATATGAAATGAAAGGAACTTTTCAAGCCAATGTCTAATCCCTTCCAAATGCATATTTTTTTTGATTTTTTTAGTATCTTCTAGTTTTGTTTTTAAGATCAAATGGTTTCTTTCTGTCCGTTATTCATTCTGTGATTTATTGGTTCTATTATTTGATCTTCTTGTTGAACGTATTTGAGAGATCTAAAATAAAATGGGCTCCAGGATGGACAAGTGGGCAACGCAAATGACTTTGGTGAAAGTGGCACTAGGTTTGATTCTTGGTGTGTGCCAACATCCTAAATGACTTGTGCTGTTGAAGTACCTTTAACAATACTAAAATACAAAAGTAATTTTGGAAGCTCCTGCAATTATGGTGTATTCTAAACATAACACAACTTTCATTTCTTATAATGGGTAAAGTATAATTTGTATGAATTTTATGAATAAGATGAAGTTAATTGTATATCCTTTCAGGAATTCCAACCAATCATATAAAGTTTTATACCTCTTGCAAATTTTTTGTCTTTATTCATGGTTTACTTAATTCTTGATGGAAAAGATGAGTCTCACTCGAATAATTTCTTGGTATTGGATTTTATTCCTATTTATGTTTATTATTTTAGAATCATCCCACACCTGTTTTTTCCTGCTGATTATCCTGGTCAAGATCCTGCTTCTGCAAGAGCATCTTCACTTGTGTCTTCCTATCTTCTTCCTGTCTCTGCT
This sequence comes from Ladona fulva, assembly GCA_000376725.2. NCBI lineage: Eukaryota > Metazoa > Arthropoda > Insecta > Odonata > Libellulidae > Ladona > Ladona fulva. The sequence goes on from KZ308275.1 coordinate 735,817, forward strand.
GGTTGGGGACCTGGAGGAAGCTTACCTCTTCCATTTCCTGCTGCCAACATTAATGGACCACCTGCTCCTTTTGGAGCAAGACAGCAATCTGGATCATTGAGAAGAGCAGTACATTTGGAAGATGCCTTGTCAAGAGTTATAAATTTGCTCTCTCGGTCTCTTTTTACATCTACTTCAAGATATTTTACTGTAAGTTTCTCATTTTTATGTTATAACTAACATGACAGAGTTATTATTGTTATTGTTATAACTAATATGACAGAGTAACTTAAAATAACTCTTGTTACTTATTTTCTGTTATCTAACTAGCAAAGAATATTCCTTTAAGGTCTGCTTCAAACCAATTAATTCATTGATGAAGAAGGGTGTATGTTTAAAATATATTAATTCCTCACCTTTTTTGTTTCATTCAGTTTTTATTTTTGTTAAAAATTAGTTTTATTTTCAAATGAAATCACCAAGTTAGAATATCTTGCAAAGAGTGTGAGAGTGAGTAGATGATAACATGGATATAGAATAAGGAATTTACTATTAAACCTACTTGGCAGAAGTAGGTGATATTGGTTGATATTAAAACTTTTATTTTTTGTTTTATCAATTGTGCTCTTTTCTCAATCAGAATTTGAAAGTATTTTTTCAGAAAGAAGATGTAGCAATCTACTGGCTGCTAATTTCAAATACTATTTCTATGTATAGATAACTGTGACCCTATTGTTTTGTTTTTTATAGTCATACCTGACTTTTCTAAACTTGTGGCTATTAGGAATGTCTGTAATAGTTTTGTGATAACATAATGAGCCATAAAAACAAAATCTCTGAGAAAACCAAGATTGTGTAAATATCTCCTTGTAAAAAAAATGAAAAAGAAAATTTTGTTAACTTTTCATAAGATAATTATTTTAAATTGAAGGTAACATAAAAATTGTTTTTAAGTAAAAAGAATTGCTTTTTCCCCTTGAAAATTATTGCTTGATTTCAAAGTATTTATGAAACGTGATTTTAAAGTTTTTGCTTTTATTTTAGCATGGTTGCTGTGAAGCTCTCTCCATGCTCTCTGATGAGTATTTAACAACTGTTTATCCATGGGCCTGGAGTTGTGTTTTTGCTGATAAGTCTTCTAAAAAGCAAACCAACAGGTAAATGGAGCAAAATTCTTGTTTGTCTTCTCAAAATAAGGAATCAAATTTCCATAATTTCCCTCTCCAAATCTTCAGTTTTCTACACTATCAACTTATGAATTAGTATTTTATGTTATACTCAGAATAAATCATAGTTTAAATTTTTAAATCTTGGTTAAAATCTAAAAAGATCACAAAGCTAAATTTCAACCACATTTCTTTTGGCTTCAGTTTTCCTGTCTGCATTTTTCTCAGATATAGATGAGTTAATTATTTTTTAAATTAAAGTTTCAAAAAATAGTTTGCATCATTCTTGTAAATATTTCTGTTTAGGCATTATAAGAGATGTGTCTGTTTGTACTTTGTGATATTGGCTCAAATTTGTCCCACTACTCTAGCAAAGAGAATGACACAGGAACAAGTTATGACAGTATCACAGTGAGTCCTGCTTGTGGCTTGCTCTCCACTTGTTTGACCCTTCTGACTTCAGCATCCATTTCTCTAGACCTTTCTGCTCAAACTTGGTTGATTCGACTGGCTGGAAACCTATTTTGTGGTAAATATTGCATCATATTAGTTGTTCTCTTATATTCCTTACAAATTTGTTAGTTTTATTCCTTTCCATTACATTTTAACCATGTTTATATTTGTTGTATTTTAGGCATGGCAGTTTATTGTAACCATCGAGTAGATAGTGGAGCTCCCACAGAAACTGAAAGTTCTCACAAACAGGCTTGGTCTGTTTTGGGTGACCGACTGGTAATTATAAACCATTAAAATTAATCTTCTCTAGAGAGATATGGTGGAATTCCATTACAAATGAAATAATAAATACAACTTGTACTTTTCCACAAATATATTTTGGTTAGCAACCAATGGTTTCGAACTTTCAATTCATCGTCAGGCTTAGGAATGCGAAAGAAGAAGTGAGACATAGGGATATAAGGGACCACAAATTGGGGAAAGGGAAAAAAGGGAGAGGAAGGGTCTTGGGAGACATGTGGGAGCCATCAGTTGGAGGGTAGGGGAGGGGGAGGTCCAGAAGAAAAGTTAACTGGTGGTGGAGGTGGTAATGAGGGAAAAAGGCAAGTTAAGAGGTTTGAAGGATTATCTCTAAAAAGTTGTCCATTGTCTAGCAAATGTGAATGGTGGAGGTGATGAAGGATATGAAATTTCTCTACGGTGTCTAAATTGAAGCCTTTTGCAGAAGAATGAAGGATTGTAGGAGTGAAATTGGAAGAATGATTGTTTTCAAGAAGATGACAGGCAAAGTGGGATCTTGAGGGGGCTCTGTTCAGTAGAGCTCTAAGATGTTCTTTTCATCTTATGGTTTATTTTACCAAAATATATTTGTGGAAAAGTACAAGTTGTATTTATTATTTCATATATAAACCATTAATTATCCTCTAATATGTTTTAATAATCATGGAAGCCATGTATATAATAAATTTGCATTAATAGATTTTTTCTCATGCAACTACAAAATGCATCATATCCTTTGACTTTCTTTCATTTTCTATTCCATTGTTTGAATCTTCCAAGGAATTTTTGTTAGTGCTGAGTCAAAAAAATTTATTTTCCCAATGAAGAAATATTCACATTATCAGATACAAATTTTAATTTGCTTTTTGTTCAAGTTCTGTGTCTTTTATTAATGACTTTTAATGAAATGCAAATCTATATTCATAGACATCTCATCATCCTCATCTTATTACAGTAAATTATGAATAAATAAATATTAGTGTTCTTGTATACTCTGTGATTTAGCAGAAAACAAGTATATCTAATAAGGATTTTTCTTTTCATAGCTACTTTAGATGCTTATACTGTTGCATCTTTTCAATTATGAATTATAACCAATTCCTTATAATAAAGTTTCACTATCTTTACGTATAGTATTTTGTAACGATACAAAATAGAAACATTTGTCAGTAAGGTGGTGATAACTCCATTTGGTAATTCCCTGAAATTACTGTTACTTTTTAATTGTATTTAATTTATATATTTCACCTGAGTGAAACTTTTCCTGTTTAACTTGTGTTATCTGTATGAGAGATTTTGAAAAATATTTACATATTCTATTCAATTTAAGGCCTATGAATAATAATGTGCTTTATTCATGTTCTTTACAGCTGGCCACATCCGCTGATATTCTTCTGAGTCATGTTGCAAAAATCACGGCTACGTTTGCTCATGTTTTGGATGAAACACCACCTCCTCATCTCACATCCCATTCTATTTCTTCTAATCCTTCTCCCTCTCCTAGTCCCTCACCAGGGTCTGCCATTTCATCTCCTTCCTCATCATTGTCCACTTCAAGTGCGTCTGCACCCTCACTTCCAGCTGTTGCAGCAGCCTCATTAGCATCTCCTATTAAACGTCGAGGAACTGTTGGAGGAGGAATTACTTCACACTCTACTGAGTCATCGAGTGGATCCAACATACCTTCAAGCCTATCATTGGATAGAGGTCGTGCAATGTCCCCCTCCAAATCTTCCCTAGGTATAGTTACATACATATCACTCACCAGGGGCAAATCTAGAAACTTACTAAGGCATGGTGATTTCAGGCCACTTCCTTATACACTATTCATAAAGTAGCATGATCTTGGTGCCTTTTTTCTCTCAAATTACAGTTAATTTGAGATTGTATCTTAAATATCTGTGTAATGTAAAGAAATTGTAGAAATACTTAGCTATTCATTTTTATTTTGAGGTCCTTATCATAACCTAAGCAGATTGCATGTTTTGCAGTTTCATGAAAGGGAAGATCACTTTTAGGATTCACTTTTACTCAACCATCTTTCATTTCTTTATCCATCATGAAACACCAATTTTCTACTTATTACGTAGCATTTCTTTTAGCCCACATACATTCAATGTACAGTCATTATTGACTCTCTATAATTTTTTGCCACAGGAACGCCTCCTATAATTCATTACACTTGCATTCAAATCACCAATTAACTCTTTCCAATGTCCCATATTTTTGCGATTTTTTGGTGCAAGTTAACTTTAAAAATTGTTACCCTTATTGTGAGTTGAAAGTGATTACAGAATTCCTCAATACAGTTGTGTAAAAATTTGTTTCTGTAGAATTTTCGCAGATTCTGAGTATCTTTTTATATTTTATCATGCTATATTTATTACAATGTTTTGTTTCTCTTTCTTGAAAAAACGAAGAGGAAATCAAAGGTATACTTTCCACCGAATTTATTTATGCCTGATGTAGGTGTAAATTTGCACCGAAACCAAGGTCGCATAAATAAATTCTGTGGAAAATATACCTTTGATTTCTTCTTCATTTTTTAAAATGAAATTCTACCAGATTACAGTGAGTCCTGCTTGTGGCTTGCTCTCCACTTGTTTGACCCTTCTGACTTCAGCATCCGTTTCTCTAGACCTTTCTGCTCAAACTTGGTTGATTCGACTGGCTGGAAACCTATTTTGTGGTAAATATTGCATCATATTAGTTGTTCTCTTATATTCCTTACAAATTTGTTAGTTTTATTCCTTTCTATTACATTTTAACCATGTTTATATTTGTTGTATTTTAGGCATGGCAGTTTATTGTAACCATCGAGTAGATAGTGGAGCTCCCACAGAAACTGAAAGTTCTCACAAACAGGCTTGGTCTGTTTTGGGTGACCGACTGGTAATTATAAACCATTAAAATTAATCTTCTCTAGAGAGATATGGTGGAATTCCATTACAAATGAAATAATAAATACAACTTGTACTTTTCCACAAATATATTTTGGTTAGCAACCAATGGTTTCGAACTTTCAATTCATCGTCAGGCTTAGGAATGCGAAAGAAGAAGTGAGACATAGGGATATAAGGGACCACAAATTGGGGAAAGGGAAAAAAGGGAGAGGAAGGGTCTTGGGAGACATGTGGGAGCCATCAGTTGGAGGGTAGGGGAGGGGGAGGTCCAGAAGAAAAGTTAACTGGTGGTGGAGGTGGTAATGAGGGAAAAAGGCAAGTTAAGAGGTTTGAAGGATTATCTCTAAAAAGTTGTCCATTGTCTAGCAAATGTGAATGGTGGAGGTGATGAAGGATATGAAATTTCTCTACGGTGTCTAAATTGAAGCCTTTTGCAGAAGAATGAAGGATTGTAGGAGTGAAATTGGAAGAATGATTGTTTTCAAGAAGATGACAGGCAAAGTGGGATCTTGAGGGGGCTCTGTTCAGTAGAGCTCTAAGATGTTCTTTTCATCTTATGGTTTATTTTACCAAAATATATTTGTGGAAAAGTACAAGTTGTATTTATTATTTCATATATAAACCATTAATTATCCTCTAATATGTTTTAATAATCATGGAAGCCATGTATATAATAAATTTGCATTAATAGATTTTTTCTCATGCAACTACAAAATGCATCATATCCTTTGACTTTCATTCATTTTCTATTCCATTGTTTGAATCTTCCAAGGAATTTTTGTTAGTGCTGAGTCAAAAAAATTTATTTTCCCAATGAAGAAATATTCACATTATCAGATACAAATTTTAATTTGCTTTTTGTTCAAGTTCTGTGTCTTTTATTAATGACTTTTAA